>CM058040.1:90867964-91467964 GCA_030169165.1 Centaurea solstitialis | reverse complement strand
CCTCGACCTCGTCGGAATCTTGACCAAAGTGACCGTCGGAAGACCCGGACGTGCGAGTATGTTTTGTTGAGCGAGACGAAGACCCACCGGACATTAACGGAACTGCAGCCCATTTAGGGCTGTGACGGACTATCTCCCAACACTCTTCGAAGGGGAAAACACCGCCCTCCGTCATTTGGTATTGGGAACGAACCTTTTTTAGAAGGTTGACGTCGCTTTGTCCGCTAGGCCTATTGTTCATTATTTGGTTGTATATTCCGTTGAAGGCCATGATTTTTTGGTTCATCGCCCTCCATTTTGCAGTCAGTTGGTGGTGGGTTCTGTACGGGGTGGCCTCAAGTCGGGCGTAAAACGACCGCTCGATTGACTGCCAAAATTTCACTACAAAATAATTAACGAAACAATTAATTAATAAATTAACGAAAAAACTTATTCGAATAACTTAACAAATTAACGAAACAATAATATACAAGATCTTTGCGCGTTACCGGATGCGGGGTTCTCGGACTCGTTAATCCACGAATGACATAACGCTACTTCCTCCTCGGGTATCCATTTTTTTGCCGCTGCGCGGGTGGGGAAGGTTTGTTTCGGTTTTTCGGGGAAAAGATCGGGTTCGGCCTCGGGTGAAGCGGAACCTTCGGTTGGCAACCGTTGGGTTTCCGGAACATACGAATGTGTTTCGCTTGAATCGGAACCCGAGGCCGTTTCACGGGGTACGAGATCGGGGTAAGCCGTTTTCCCGCGGTTATAATCCGTATTGACACCGGATGTCCCGTAGTGGGTGGGAAATGCCGTATTAGAAATTTGGGTGGGAAAGTAATTTGGAGGGTAAGAAAAATGGGGAGGATAGAAATTTGGCGCATAACCGGTTCCGTAACCGGCGTTTTGTTCATCATAATGCGGTATAAACGCCGGTTGTTGTTGAGCGTCAAATTGCGGTATATACGGTTCGTGGTTCGCGTAATCGGCGAATCCCGACCCACCGCCGAATCCCGACCCACCGGCACCTCCCGACGGACCGGCACCTACCGACGGACCGGCACCTCTCGATCCACCGACACCTCTCGAAGGACCGGCACCTCTCGATCCACCGCCACCTCTCGATGCTCTTCCTCGTGAACCACGTCCCGACATGTTTGGATTCATGGTTGTGTATATATAGTTGTGTATATGAAAGTGAATATAGAAGTGTTGAAGGATGTGTATATGAAGTGAATAGAAGGTTTATATATATAGGAGGTTGGTATGTATTTGGAAAAAAAAATTAAGTGAATTGTGCCGTTGGAGAGGCCCGTTGCCAACGGCTCTGTGAAGCCGTAGTAGCTCCAACCCGCCGGCTTCCCAATGTGTCGCACCCAAGCCGCTGAACCCGGCGGCTTTACCCGCAGCAAGCCGCTGCCAAGCCCGGCCCGCGGTGCGTACAGCCTAACATACTTCGATATGATCATATAATATAATATAATAATAATCTATATATAATAAAAGAGTAACTGATTTGACACGTGTCGTGCTCTGGTGAGCCGAATTGCCACGTGTCACGTTCTGGTGAGCCGGTTTCGGTTATCAAAACAATAAATAAAATAATGTAAAAGATAAATACCACTTTCAAAAATCCTCTACATAATTAAATCAAACATTTTAATCCAAACTATAGATAAATATGAAAACAATAAATAAAATAATGTAAAAGATAAATACCACTTTCAAAAATACATAATTAAATCAAACGGTTTAAAAAATCCTCTACATATATTTGTGTAAATTATTATTTTTCATTGGTGATATAAAGAATTAAAAATATTCTCTCTATTTTCAAAGTACAATTTTCTAAGAGTTTTCCAAAGTTGAAAAATCTTACTTTTCCTATTTTCTTAATTCTTAAAAAAATTCCATATAACTTGTTGGAACAAAAAATATACTCAAACTCTTTAAAAATTTTCATTTTTTAATCCAAACTATAGATAAATATGAAAACAATAAATAAAATAATGTAAAAGATAAATACCACTTTCAAAAATCCTCTACATAATTAAATCAAACAGTTTTAATCCAAAAATACACACCTCAATCTCAATCTCAATCTCTCAATCTCAATCTATAAATACCTCTTTCAATCTCTCAATCTCACAATCTCAATCAATTGTTGCAACTCTATTAATTAAGCCACTATCAATTACACAAACACATACACACACAAAGGTAATTAATCAAACGCTCTTTAATTTTTATTTTTTCCTACATATGATGATATGATTATGATGATTCTATTCATGTTTATAGTCCAAGTTGGAGTTGTTGATTTCTCGTGTGTGACTTTGTATTTATGGTCATTGATTACACTTTTTGTGTTATTTTGTATTATAAACGCTCTTCAATTTTTATTTTTTCTTACACATGATGATATGATTATGATTATTCTATTCATGTTTATAGTCCAATTTGGAGTTGTTGATTTATCGTATGTGACTTTCTATTTATGCTCGTTGATTACGCTTTTGGTGTTATTTTGTATTACAAAAATAGTTCTTATTTTTTATTTTTTTAATCTTTTGAATTATATATATATATATATATCATTTTATCACACATCCTATTAAATATTAAACTTCAACCTATTAATTCAACTATTTTATTTTAAAATTATTAAACTTTATCTTATTAAATATTAAACTTCAACCTATTAATTCAACTATTTTAGATTCAAAATATTTTATCTCTATCAATTTAAATATTAAATTAATCTACCTATTTTATCTCTATCTATCTCAAGTTAGTCGTATGATTTTTTAATTAAACTAGTGTTGGGCCCGTGCGTTGCACGCTGACGATAATTTCGTTAAAGAAGTATCGAATCGACATAAAATAAAACGTAATTTCTCAGTTAATATATATATGCATTAACAAAACAAAGTCTTCATCATTGATTTTTATTTTGTTTTTGCATTATAATATTAACATTTGGTTAGTTCTAACTCCAACCATATAGATAACAATTCGTCTTGTTATACTATCATCTTCTTCCAATATATCATATTACCATTACTTTGGATGATGAATATTTCAAGGTCTTATATATCCAAGTTTATTATGTCGAACTTTGTAACAGGCGCAAATAATAAAAGAAATATGTGAGACTATCGATAATAATCGTTGAAAATGTATAATTATGATTGTTTTGTCCTACCACGTATCAATTCATATGTCCCCTACATTAATTCTCACTAAATATTCATATTCACCAAACAAATTTTGGGTTATCTACTTTTGTAAGATTGTTGAGTATTTTATAATTTGTTTACATTTATAGTAATGCACTTATTTGCAACTTTAATCAAATACACCACTGAAACCATTTTTTCCTACATATGATTGCACGAAAATGAACTGTAATTATCGATATTGTGACCACCATGTTAACTTTTAATTTGAATTGTCTAAAAAAATAGATTTATCTAAAATTGTTTTTTCATAGTTTAGTTTCTTGTAAAGAATTCTAAAAAAGGATGTTTAAATAATTTTATGTGAACAAAAAGTTGTTTTATTTTGAATCTAATTTCATTTTTATATATAGTTTGCTTTTATATTGAATTAAAAATTCAAAAAGTATATATATATATATATATATGTTTGTTCTATCTTGTACACATATTATCAATATTGATCGTATTAAATTTTTCTTAGAGAATCAATTATAAGTATTTAATTCTACATATATACTAATTTAAAAATAAAAGATTATTGAAACTTGTGTGATATGTCATTTAACAAATATATTTTTTTTGAATTATAATATATATACAAATATAACATGTTATCTAAATAACATTGATTAATAATGTTTATTGAATTATATTTGTATATATACATATATATATAATTAGTATTGTATAAATAATAACCTATATCGATAACTAATAATTTATATTTGTTACTTAATCGTATTAAAATATATAATGAATGTTATATAAATAATAATTAATGTCATCCTTTATTCATTCACTTATATATGAAAATATGGTTATATGTAAATAATAATTAATGATAAAATACTTTGTTAAATTTTGTAAAGTATCTCATTTATATATATATATATATATTGATTGATTGCACTAAGGTTTTTTTCATGTAAATTAATATGCATTAAATTGACGTGATTAATATTTATATGTATTTTATTTTTATTTTTATCTATTAAAATCAATTTTTTTATTGTATCCAATTGTTATATTAGGATATACATATTACAATTTTTCTTATGATCACCATAAGCCAAATGTTTGCATCTTTAAAGTAAACAATATGTCATAAGATGGAGAGTGAAAAGAACACCTATCTAGGAAGAAACTGAGAGGAAAAAAAAAGCTTAGCATGAATGCTCTAAGAAATGGAGAGAGTAAAAGACTTATAATGATTGGTTTAAAAGTTCGAGGGTAGAGTAAAAGTCTTATAGGAATATAAATGGTTTGGATATTAAAAGTTAATTAAAATGGTGGATGAAGGAGGTTACATTGGTTAGGAGTTACCTTGTAATAGTTATTGCTTCTTCAATTGATAATGAAGATGGAAGAATAAGGATTTATGATGATAATGAAACTTCTAGCAATGGGAATGAGGAAGGTCATACATAGTTAAGAAGAGATTCGAGGTTAAACTTATACAAAATGACCAATATAACCCACTCATAATTAAACATATAGTTTCTACATAATGGCTTCAATGTCTTTAACATATTGAGTTGTTTATAAGAAAATTAAAATTCTAAAAAAAATCTTATAGCAATTCCTCAATTCTCATGATGCCACCTCATTACTCTTGGTTATTCTTTTTATATATATAAAGATTTAATGCAATTATCATCCATGTATTAACGGTTATTATTAATTGAACTTAAGTTTAAATGTTTTTCTTTTCAGATAATGTAATCACAAAATACCTAAAATTTATGTCAAATCAATATGATACAACTATAAACACAATCACGTCTTATGATAATACAAATCAAAAATATAGAAAAGAAGAAATATGTAATAACAAATTAAATTTTTTTTAAATGTAATTTGTACATAGTATTTGAAATCTTAATTTGACGTCTTCTTCACCTATCATCTTCTTCTCATCCCGCACCAAAGGAATTTCTTGGATTTCTTCTTGTTTATTATTGCAACCTTGAAAGACAAATTTCATTAAGATATTCAGAAAGTAAATAAATAAGCATGTCAAATTTTGGAGGTTAAACTTAGGTATGCAAAATTTACAAAAAGCATTTCGTCATTTTGATGATGATTAAATTTCACTAAGATTTGATGATGATTGTTAGACAATGAAATGATTGACACCTAAAATCCCACAACAATGACAATTCTATTGTCAATAGAAAAAATCGAAGTAGTTAAATTTAATGCAACTACCAAGTATGTATTAACAAATATTATCAATGAAACTCAAATTTGATTTTTTTTTTATCAAATATGTAATCACAAAATACCAAAGTTTAATCAAATCAATATGATACAAATGTAAACAGGATCATGTCTTAAGATAATAACAAATCCAACAATATAAAAAGCAAAAAATATGTAATAAAAAGATCACCTTTTTAGAGAATATATTATTTACATACATGTATGAAATCTTTCATGTCTTCTTCAATTCTTGTGTTCTTCATCGGTCCATCCCACACAAAAGGAAATTTTTTTTATTTCATCTTGTTTATTATTGCAACCTTGAAAAACTTGAAAAACAATTTTCATTAAGATATTAAAGAAATTAAATGAAGAAGCAAATGTAAACATACTCATGTCTTAAGATAAAAACAAATCCAATATAGAAAAGAAAAAATATGTAATAACAAATCACTTTTATCAGAGAACATAATTTATAAATACCTGTATGAAATCTTTCATGTTTTCTTCAATTCTTTTGTTCTTCATCCCATACCAAATGAATGTGTTTGACTTCATGTTGTTTATCATTGCAACCTTGAAAACTTGAAAAAACAAATTTGATTAAGATATTAAAGAAAGTAAATGAAGAAGAAAATCAAGAGTTGGAGGTTAAACTTAAATGTTTGAATTTACAAAAATATTCGGGTTAATAATGTATTACACATGTTTCATAGAGGGGTAAAAAGGTCTTTAAGATATTCAACATTAAAGAAAATAAAAAAAATTGAGAAAACAAATAGAATGGATTGCAAGCATTGGAATGTGTCATATCATTCTTCTTGGGATTTGCTTTTATATGTATAAAGATATTGATATATTGATTTTTAGTAGATATTGTAATCATAGACTATCAAAATTTTAATCAAATCAAATTGTAATTCAATCATGTCTTATGATAACCTCAAATCCAACAATATAGAAAAGAAGAAATATGTAATAACAAATCATAATTTTTTAAACAAAAATAATTTATACATACTTGTTTGAAATCTTCTATGTCTTCTTCAACTATCATTTTCTTCATCCTACATAAAACTTCAAAATTTTAATCAAATGAATATGATACAATTGTAAACACAATCATGTTCTATGATAACCACAAATCCAATAATATGGAAAAGAAAAAAATATGTGATAACAAATTACGTTTTCTTAAAGAAAATAACTTACATACCTTATACATGCATGTTTGAAATCTTCCATGTCTTCTTCAACTCTCATTTTCTTCATCCCACCTCAATGGAATTTTCTTGGATTTTATCTTGTTTATTATTGCAACCTTAAAAACAAAATTAATTGAAAATTAAAAGAAAGTAAATGAAGAAGCAAATCAAAAGTTGGAAGTTAAGCTTAGAGTTGGAGGTTAATATTAGATATGCAAATTTACAAAAATACCCAAGTTATTAATGAAGTATACATGTTTCATAGATGGGTGAAAATGTCTTTTACATATTCAACATTAAAAAATTCAAAAATTTGAGAAAAAAGATAAATAGGCTTCTATCCCTTAGAGGATGCCACATCATACCTTGTGGGTTTTCCTTTTAGTATATATACTAGTGGCCCGCACCGCGCGTTGCGCGGTGTTCAGAAAATAACATAAAATATTGTTTATTAGTTATATTTAATAAGTTTCATTCGTTTATTCTATGTAAATACGTCTTTGTTTATATGATACATATTTTGGATTAGATATACTCTACCATCAATCATCCTATCAATTATGTACTCTGTAATTTTTTGCATAACTGAATGATATTGTCTAAATAAATCAATGACAAATGACAATAAACATGTTTGTCGTTTGAGTGATTATATACTTGATATAGATTGGATTAGCTTATAGATTACTACTAAATGGAATACTATTCGATCACGAAAATAAGAATAACATTGAAACTGTAAGTAGTGATTTGAAAGACTTAAAAAACGAAATGAAACTATATGGCATAAAGTCCGCTTTCAATAATCCAACTGAATACCACAATTGAAATATGCAACTTGCATTATAATTTAACTTCAATGTTCTGCATCTGAAAGCCAAAATATTGATTGTATGTTATTTCGGCACCGCGGTTTGCGCGGTGGTATTATTTTTTATTTTAAAAAGTATTGTTAAGCTTAAATAAAATATTGAAGTTAATTTGGCCGATAATCATGTATTATGTATTAAAAATAATGAGTATCAATATTCAATTTTATATGAATCCACCTTATCATCCTTAATTTGTTTTTCATTATATATAATTAATAAGTTATAACTAAAACTTAGAAAACAAATATATGATTCCGTCGATTATAATCATGACGTTTATTATGCAAATTGTTTTGTGAGAAAGATTTCATACAAATGTGACGTTCTCTTACCTACTTTTGTATAATTGCGAGATATTTTTTTATTTTGTTTAAAATTATTGTAATGTACTCGTTTTGCAACTTTAGGGAAAAAAAACTTCTTGAAACCCCTTTTTGACCTGTGTTACATGAAAAAAAACATTAGTTGTCAATATTGTGATCACTCGACTGCGATTGTTAATTTTTCATCTGACATGTTTGAGTTTTTTCGATCTTTTTATGATTGTTTCATTATATTTTGGTTAGTCCATAAAATTCATGAAAAGAAGACGGTTTTATTAAATTTATGTAAATAATTTTATTATATTTATTCAAATTTAACTTACATATTTAGTTTGATTTAATCTAAATTAATAACAGAGTATGAAATCCTTTAATCTTTGTAATAAGGTGTTTTTTTATTTAATATATTGATTCTTCTTATTCAAGTTTTATATATTGTTTTCATAGTTTTTTATGCATATTATTATATTGACTCTATTTTTATTATATATTATTATAGTAGTTTTATATTTTATGTAATAATTTTAATTATATAGATATTGATTTACTTTAATTATGTTTTTGAGCTATATCATATATTTAGAAGACTATCTTTTTATTAATTAGCGTAACATTTAAATTGATTGGTCATTTTTATTAGTTTTATATATTGATTTCAGTTTTTTATATTAATTTTAATAATTAAGTGATATATATATATATAGACTCTTTCTCTCTCTCTCTCTCTCTCTCCATATATATATATATATATATATATATATATATATCTTTTAACAATTGTTGCAATCAATTTTCATATTCATTTGCTTATTTATATTAATTATAGCAAATTTATTATTATAATATTACTAAGTAAATATAAATTACATGTAATAATACTTAAGTGTCGTGTAAATAACAAAAATACTTATTCTAATAGTATTTTAAATAATTAGTAAAACAAAAACTTTGAAAGATATAAAAGATTGAGATTAAAAAAAGAACTTTAAATCTCAATCAAAGTCTAAAAGAATGTATATCCGGATTAATATTTTCGAAATAAAAATAACCATCAAAGATTACTTGTTAAAGTTATATTATATATGTTATCATCTTATTTCGTTGCTAAGAACACACCTTCAGTTCTGTTGGTAAAAACTTATGAAACACATAGAAGAAGGAAATAGAAAATATAAATATAAAATACCAACAAAACTAAGAAATGAATGATATTCAAATTATTATCCTCACAACAAACTAAAAACAATTTTGTTGAAAATAAATTTTTGTGGAATGAATAACAAATCAAGTGATGAAGAAGGAGAAAAATAGGTTATTTGAAAAAACATTTTTTTATAAATAAGAATTTGTGAAATATTGTAAGCAGATCAAACAATGGAGAGTGACAACATAAAAAAACGATCATGTTGAAGAAAAACATGTTGTGATAAGGAGAGATAGAAGTAAATTTAGTAATAGTCAAATTATGAGAAAGAAAAATGAGTAGATGAAATCTATAAAGGTTTTATTTTCAAGAATAAAGATAAAAATGTTAGAAAGTTAAAAGTCTTAGAATTACCAAAATAGTTATGTCATAATAAACTTTATGTTTTTGATATAGAGATGGAAAACTAATTAACTTATCAAGTAAATAAAAAATAGAAAACGAAAGGTAATGAAGGTTAAGATATATTATTAACAAATTAAATTAAGAAACACAAATAAATCATCTACTAAAAAGCCACAAAAATCATACTTTAGAACACCATTTTAGGGATAAAAACAAAAATAATAAATTGAATAAAAAACAAAAATAACCCATCTCCTAAAAAGCCAATAAAAATCATACTTTAGTATTTGATTGTTACTATTAGGAGTGAAACATTGTCTTAAGATATATTATTAACAAATTGAATTAAGAAACACAAATAAATCATCTACTAAAAAGCCACAAAAATCATACTTTAGAACCATTTTAGGGATAAAAACAAAAATAATAAATTGAATTAAAAAACACAAATAACCCATCTCCTAAAAAGCCCATAAAAATCATACTTTAGTATTTGATTGTTACTATTAGAAGTGAAACATTGTCAAGCAAAAAACAAATTTTGAGTAAAACACATGCATAAACATCAACAACAATATATAATTTGTAGAAAACATGAAACAAAATATAAAACTTATTACCTAAAAAATGTGTAGAAGAAAGACTTGAACAATTTGATGGATATGTTTGATGTAAGTAGTTGGTATATATATATATATAGTGTAACATGTATTTAATGATTTATGGATGGTAAATGAAAAGTTTGAAGGAAAAATGAAAAGATGGATAACTTATGTATGAAATAATAACCCTAATGACATTATTATATTAATTAAAAGTATTAAAAATACAAAAAAATACAAAATTTGAGAAAAAAGATAAATATGATTCATGGCTTTTGAAGATGCCACCTAGGATCTCCAACATCCTACTTTTATATATATATAGATTGATTACCCCGTGTATTACACGGGATAAAACCTAGTAATAATAATAGAAAACAAACATCAAATATTTTTATATAATACATCAATATAAAAAACAAAATTATAAAAGAGGGCAAGGTACTAAATAGACTTAATTAGGTTGATTTAGAAATAAAAATATAATTAAAATTAAAATTTTGTGTCAATAAACATTGGTGACATGTAGGTTAGTAACTTGTTTAGTAGGTAAACCAGATGTTTTATCAGACCTACAAACCTATATTGAAGGAACAGATTTAAGACCTAGATGTTTCAAACCTACAAGAACTACATCTCCATCATACCATCACGCCTCCATCACCACTTCATCCCATTTAAACGACATGACTTCTCAGTCATGATGTGTTTGAGAGAGGTGATATGGTTCGGAGCTGGCTCTCATGCATGATTTGAGTTTGTTTGTTATAGTCATGAACAAGATCCCGAAAGTCGTAGCCTTCTTCTTGTCCAGATATGAGTTTGTTTGTCCCTGTATCTACAATCTCTAGTGTCCGGCCCCAAAGGGATGGTGCTGGTGAAGGTGGAACAAAGCTGCATAGAGCTGCGTGATGGAGATGGACGGTGATGGAGGTTGGTGTTGGATTCAGAAATATGGAGGGAGAGAAGTGGAAAGCTAGAGACAATGGTGTTTTCCTTCGTCAAATATGAAGAAGGTCAAAAAATGTGAACGTCGACGGTTTTGGGTTACATATGGGTAGATAGTGCAACAATGACGGTCTTCTCATTTGGATCTCATGATTATAACACAAAGTTGACTAAATTATATATTGGTTGTTGTTGATCCAGCTCTCCTAAGACCTGATGAAATGATAATGATCATGTAACTTTACTTACTGAATAGGTTCTTTGCTTTTATTACAGCTTGAGTAATTATCACTGAGTCTGTTCAGTGTTATTCCCTGCTGTTTATATTGTAACTTAATGTTTAAAATATCCGGATCAGGATCAGCTGTTAGCAGATTCTGTTCTGAAGACTACTAATCCTGACCTCAAGCAAGGACCTCCTGAAGACATCAAAGTCATACCCAAAGATCCATCAGCGATGTCGAAGAATTAGCTGATGACAGGAACAACAATGCTCGTGATCTGAAGACGGAATTTAGTGATAGCAAGTTGTTCAAATCATATGACCTCCTGAAGAGTATTAGGATACAGTGACCCCTGATCACCATCAATATCAGGACCTTCCTCATTGATTAGTATCTTGATCCTGAAGATTAAAAGATGCCTATTATCTTATGCACAAAAGGATTACACGTCTTTCTGACACATAGTACAAAAGGACAGTCACTTTACTGTTCCTTCCGTCTTATAAGCCTATAAGGCAACTGTTTATTATAAGCACCCTTTTGCACAACATGCAAAATTAATTGACTATAGTAAATAGTACACTAGGACCACTAAGAGTGTAACACGTGCACATAGTAGGTT
Organism: Centaurea solstitialis; assembly: GCA_030169165.1. Taxonomy (NCBI): domain Eukaryota; kingdom Viridiplantae; phylum Streptophyta; class Magnoliopsida; order Asterales; family Asteraceae; genus Centaurea; species Centaurea solstitialis. Next base: position 91,456,214 of record CM058040.1, on the reverse strand, counting down.
TGCATGTATTTAATGCAATGAGTATAAATGGACATGAAGAAGATATTCTCCATACTTATTCTTCATCCATCTTATACATCAATCCTTTCTTTCTTAACCCTTCTAGTTCTTTTCTTCTTATCTTCTCACTTAAGTGTATAGTGAAAGAATTGTAATTTTGATTGTTTAGAGTAGGCTTAGTCTTAATCTCTTCCGCAAACAATCTGTAAATTCGGTGTTTATATAAACAATAATTTAAAAGTGACATAATTATGTGATTATATTCAACCCCCTTCTATAGTCTCATACACTAATCCTTATTACTTGAGGGTCATCCTTTGGGACCAACAGTTGTTGAGGTTTAAAGAAGAGTAAATTAAATAAAAATTGTTAAAAAATTTAAATTGCCCTCACACTTAACGGAGATATAGACATAAATTAGTGAGAAGAACCAAGTATGTAAAAATCTACATATATAAAGGAATTTTTTGTAATAAATAAAATATAGTAATTGATATATACCTTAGGGTCAAATTTGTAATTTAGTTAAAAGAAGTTCTTAAATCTTTAAAAGATATTATTTTAAGGTAGATGTTGAGTTACAAAAACCAAGTCAAAACTTTCATGTAGTGAATCAATCATTTTATACAAAAAGATTTTATTATAATTTGGTGATGGGGCCCTTCTTCTCTTTTATGGAATTGGAGCATGTGAAGTAGTAGTCAATGAGTCTTTGCGTAGGCCTAAAAATGGAAGTTTCAACCTACAAAAACTATACATAGAAATTTGCTATAAATAGAAGGTAATTTGTAGTATAATAAAATAAGTATGGTCCATTCAACACGGGAAGAATATTTATTTACTTGCCATATATTATGGAACAAAATATAAACTCTTCCATCACTTGTACTTTTCACCTCTCAATGTAAAATATAAATTCGTTACCAACTAAACTTACAACCCTCTATGACCATTGGTCTCCAACCAAATATTACCCTATCAACCTTTGGATTTCATAGTCTAAAGTCAAGTTTAAGTGTTTAACGGATCGTGTATTAATATAAACCAGTGTGGAAACCGTGTTGCAAGTAATTTGAGTTTGATAATATATAGATTATCTAAAAATCATAATTATATCATTTTACACTTCATTTTGCTAATTTTTCACTTTTGTGCAAATGTAGGATAATGATTCTTCATTTGATAAATACTTCATTCTCATTATGTCATGTCATCACCTTAAGATGTTTCTTTATAGTTATATATTTTGATTGATTGATGCCTTATGTTACCATTTCGAAGATCCTATAACTTAGGAAAGTTTGTTTTGTATTTTCTTATCTTTTGTATTTCCTTATCTCTTGTATTATCTTGTCCTATATAACAAAGGCGATTCTATACATGGAGATGTGGGGTGTCAGGACTCCACATAATTTTTTATTTCTTTATAGTTATATAATGGACCACTCTAAAATTATAAGAATGATCACACAAGAAGTCAATAATAATGGGACTACACCTTTCATTTTTCACTTTTCATTAATTAGGTTAAGTAAATTAATTAACATAAATTAAACAAAATCTCACGTCTGATCGACATTGTCTATTTATCTCCCTCTTTTTCTAATATCATGATGTATTCGATAGTATTAAAATGATATAATTTTATAGATTTTTTTTTGTGGCATGAAAGATCGACGAGATGAACTCTAAGAAACTTATGGTACTTGTTTTGAATGTATATTTAATCTTTCATCGGTATTTATAAAACTTTTGATTTATATCATATTACTCGATCCATAACAAATAATTTTTCTTGACCCGTGTCTATTTTTTAACTGACTCTTCTTGTCACATGTTGGACCCCAGTGTGTTTGAATCCTAGATTCGTCATTGCTATAAAAGAAGATCACTACATGCCTCACCAAGATACGGTGACTTCTGCAAAACCCTGATATGGTATCAGCCTAATTTTCCCTGCCCTCCTTTATCTTCTTCTCTTTCACTAATCTCCATGGTTGATGGTATCGAGTCTTCAGTCTCCCTTCTTCCCCTTTCTACAACATGCTTACCTCTTCTTGGCTACCAAAAACTAAGCGGTTATATTGTTGGGTTTGTGCATGCTCCACCAGCCACCATTGTACAGACAATGTCTCCACTCGCAACCCCGCTTACAACTCCTGGCTTGTTGCTAATCAACGTGCTCTCATTCTCATTTAATCGTCGCTATCTAAAGAAGCAATGGTTGAGACCTTCGACCATGATACCACGTGAATAACACCAACATTCAGTGTTATTCAAAGTGAATAATGTTGAATAATACATAATGTTGTATTATTCATTCTGCATACACTGAATATTATGTTATTTACTCTGAATAATACATGGTTATTCAGATTGAATATCTCACGTGGTGCATTCTCGATTGTCCTCATGTTCGTAATAAAAAACGATTTTTCATTTGAACCTGACCCTATGTGTGTGTGTGCGCGTGCTTGTGTACGTGTGTGTGTGTGTGTGTGTGTGTGTGTGCGCGCGCGCGTGTGTGCGTGTGTTGGGGTGTGGCTTTTAACAAAAAGTTATTTTTCATTGTGAACATAGGGACCAATCTTGACCATTGATCAAAACTTAGAAAACTAATTAATGGTTAAAACATAAAATGGTTAATTGAGAATAATTAGGGACAAAAATGGAAATTTAAATACACGCCTACCTTCTTTGACTATTTTTTTCCTTTTTAAATTAAAATTCTTTACATCTTTAAAGTTTAATCTAAATTATCTTCGAAATAACTAATATTTTAATCAAACAAAATAATTCAAAAAATTGAGCGTTTTATTCTCTTAGATTTAACATCATCTTTATATAGTTTTATTTTACATGAAATAGTATATATATGTTTAGTATTTATCATGAATATTTATGCATGTTTATATCTTCACAACATCTCTTTAATTTTTATACATTAGTATTATATATTAGTCATGATTATACAATTTAATATAGCATTCAATGTGACTAGTTATGCATTTTCACGTCTATTCAACATATTACTAGTATCCATACATCATCATAACATTCATCATGTAATGTTGATTTTCATTATAACATTCATCATGATACACATACTATTTGTTATGAATATTTATTTATGTTCACGTATAATACAACAACTTTTCAACGTTCATACATTGATATGATATTTGTCATGTATATACATTTTCACCATAACATTAATCATGAATATATGTATTAATGATCATGAATATACATATTATTCAAAGTAAATATAACTTGTTGCATTAATGAAAAAATAATATTCACTCATGGTGGATATTGTCTTTTATTAATGGTAAATAAACTATTTCATTCATGGTGAATAAATAAATGTATGATTTTATTCATTTTGAATAGTAGATAATATTCAAAGTGAATATAACTTATTGTCAGAATTGAAAAAAATATTCACTTGTGATGGATATTACTTTTTATTTATGATGAATAAACTATTTTATTCATGGTAAATGAATAAACGTATGATTTTATTCGTTATGAATAATAAATAATATTCAAAGCGAATATAACTTTTTGTCAGGATTGAAAAAATAATATTAACTCGTGGTGGATATTGTCTTTTATTCATGGTAAATAAATAAACGTGTGATTTTATTCATTCAGAATAATAGATAATATTCAAAGTGTATTTTTCCTTCTCATTCTTTCTCATCGATATATTCTCCCGATCCATCTCGATAAAAGGAGTTAATTACACATTTGGTCCCTGTGGTTTACACGAAATTACAATGGAGGTCCATGAACCCTAATTTTCATGCCTACGGTCCATGTGGTTTGATTTTCGTTACGATGGTGGTCCCTGCCACTAACTTCCGTTAAATACAGTTGTTAAAAAATGTCAAAAGACAAAATTATCCCTATCACTTCCCCTCTTCCCCAACCCCAAACCCTAATTGCAGCAGCCTCCACTGCCGGCCACCTCCACCACCACCAGTCGTCTGCAAAAACTACCACTACCACTACCACCACCACCAACCACCAACAACAACCACCACCAACAACCACCAACAACAACAACCACCAACAACAACACCAACAACCACCACCACCACCAACACCACCACCAACACCTACAACCACCATTCGCCACCTTCAGATTTGACAATACCGTCACCCACCTCTAGATCTGAGACCACCACCACCCACCTCCAGATCTGAGACCATCGCTGTAATTACTCAAGTTCTTCCCCTAATTTGACCAGATCTGATGGTTAGAAACGAAGCCGCCACACCGACGAACGTAGAAAGACTTCTCCGGCGGTGATTGGAAAGCTTCTGCTACCTGTGGCCGGAGAGTTTTACCACCGGCGAAGAAGAAGCCGGAAAAGGCGTAGAAGGTTAAGATGGTTGCCGGAGTTATTGAGCGTGCCGGAAAACAATGAACCTTAAGGTGGCCGGAGTTGCAGATTTGTGGTGGTTGGAGTTGCAGGTTTGGCGGTGATGGTGTCGCCGGAAAAAAGGTGAAATGGGGAGAAAAGGAAAAAAGAAGAAGAAGAAAAAAAAGATGAAGAAAAAAAGAAAAGAAAATGAAGAAAAGAAGAAGTTATGTTGGTTATGGTTGTTCTGTTGGGGAAGAAGGAAATAAGATGAAGCATGTGGGGTAGGTGGGGTAAAGGGGCACGTGTCATCCCACAAATATAAGATTTTTTAAAATTTTAATAGAAAATAAAAAATATATAAAAAGACGAAAATAACCTTGACTTAACAGAGGTATTTAACAGAAGTTAGTGACAGGGACCACCATCGTAACGAAATACAAACCACATGGACCGTAGGCATGAAAATTAGGGTTCAGGGACCTCCATCGTAATTTCGTGTAAACCACAGGGACCAAATGTAACACCCCAAAAATTGGAGTAAACAAAAACCTTCGAATTAAAGGTTGGTACAATTAAAACGCCAAGGCGTGAGCTTAACTCAATAACTAAAACAATAGAAGCTGTTAAAAATACATGAACATAATTCAACGGGAGAGGAATAGCAATTAGCTACTATCTCCTAACTAAGGGAGGGATCCTATGAAGAATTGTCATCTAAAGGTCGGTTAAGAGTCCAAAGGTCCGGTCCCTATGAGCATCCCTTGATGCTCGCCTCGCACACTTATTCCTGCTTGCTACCAGAACCTGGAATACACATCGACACCAAACAAGTGTTAGGCCAAAAGAGCCTAGTGAGTTGTACCAAGCAAATACAATACATATAACATCACGTAGAGACTTACGATATATATATATATATATATGCAAGTATATAAATGAACATGAATAAGTATACTTATATGTTTTATCTTTTATCTTCGGAAATAGTGGGAGCGATCCACTTCCACCAACCAATATCCCGACACTCGTTACTTCCAAACACCTCGATGCCGAATTTAGCATGGCACCATCCGAGGGCCGCGCACTTCGGAGCCACCCGAAATGCCGGCAACATAGGTACACACCCCAAGACTGTTTGGTGTGGACATATTGCGTTGGATCGTCCATTATTATTTATATAGCTGCATATCCGCCACCAGTCCCATCACTCTTTACTTCCAAACACCTCGATGCCGAATTTAGCATGACACCATCCGAGGGCAGCGCACTTTGGAGCAACCCGAAAGCCGGCGACATAGGTACACACCCCAAGACTGTTTGGTGTAGAAACATGGTGTTGGATTTGCTCAAATATACATACACCTCATGTATTTTCACCCGGTCTAAGAGACCATACAATACCATGCGATGTCCAAGTTAAATATTATCGAAGGTCTCATGACCCTCATTTCTCTTATAACAACCAACGTTATTGGGGATTCAATTCCCTCACATCATTCCGTGGCATACAATATAACTCATGTAATTCCCATATAACATACATCATATAATTACGTGGGTTTAGTTCACACATCATGAGCATGCAACAATCTACTCAATACATCCATATAAGCACCATAAACTCATACAAGTATTATTAATCTCAAAACCTAACAATTTAGGAGCTTCATCCATAATGACATTTATTCGCATAATTCAAACATAGCATGTTAATTCAAGCAAGATGATGTGTATCCAGTTTTAACAAAAGGTTTAGAACTCACCTTGAGGTTCGTAGAGCCAAAAGCCCCAATTTCACATGGAACCCTAGCTTAAAGCTTGAGTGAACACCTAAACTGATAAGGAGTTAATACCTTGGATTAGTTCCGTATCTGCAACATAAAACACTAGATATATACTTAGAATTATATATAGAACTCACCTCTTCAAGATCTTGGGTGAAAACCCTAAGATGGAGAAACCTTTAACAATGGTGGAGAGATGGTGAAGAAGATGAAGCCATGGGAAATCTCCACCCTATAAACTAGTAGATCTAGCCTCTAACACTTCCCAAAACATGTAATCCACCTAGAACAACACCAAATCTAAGACAAATATGGAAGAGAAGGTTTGGAGATGAATAATCCCAAATCTAAGCTTAAAACTCGAAGGAGATGAAGAGATTTACTTACACCAACGTTTTTGAACTTCCAAATACTTAATCCATTGATGTAGTCTTGAAGAGCTCGAAAAACCGAGAAGAACGCAAAAAGAATCGAGAGAAACGGAGTTCGGATGAGAAAGATATGCCCAAATGAAGAAGATGGGGTATTTAACCCGATCTTAGGCCTGACCGGGCTCGCGGCACGAAGGAATCTCTCGCGGCGCGAGAAAAGGCCTAGAGACCGCGAGAACGATCGTGAGCTCCGACAGAAGTAAGTGGGGGTCTACCTAGCGATCGCTAGGGTCAGATGCTAGCGATCGCTAGCATCTGGGTGTTTTTGGGTGGAACTTGTTTCGGTCATAACTTCTTCGTTATAGCTCCGATTTCGATTCCGAAAGGACCGTTGGATTCGTATTTCAATTTCCCATCCAACAAGACCATAAAATCTAGGTTTTAAATCAAAACCTATTTTCACATTCGTCTTAAAGGTTCTAAAGCCCGAAAATTACGGGTGTTACACCAAATATGTAATTAACTCCGATAAAAGTAAAAAATGGTAGGTAGTAGTCTTATACCAAATCACACACCGCGTTAATGGATGGGTTCTTGATTAATTCCAGTTGATCTTGATGATTTCTCGATTAGTTTCGATTGGAGTCGATCGATCTTGATGTGTTATTGATTGCTATTGATGGGTTCGTGTCTCGATAAATATTGAGACTATAATTTTACACACGCGAATAAATAATAAATCAATTGATAGGTTTCTTAATGAAAAATGAAGATAGTAGGGTAAGGTTTAACACACGTAAACACACATCAAGTCAATGACTGGATCTCAATCTTTCTCAATAGGTTTTCGATATGTTTCACATTGGTCTCTAAGGGTACCGATTAGTCTCGATGGGTTCTCAATTGGTCTTGACGGTTCCCGATTGGTCTCGATGGGTGTTGGGTTATGATAATGAAAAACGTGGTGCCTTACAACGTTGAAGAAAGTGTTGAAGAAGGTGATGTCGAGTTACGAACTTATGTTGACGAGCTATTGCACACACTTTAACATACATAAATATTCAAAATCCATATAACACACACATATATATATATATATAGCATTTTAGATAAAAACGGAAAGAAAAAACCTTATCGAGTTGAATGTCATATCGAAGGGTGATGCGGTAATTCTCATACATAAAAAGCGTAACAAGTTTTAACCTCTAATGCCTAGCCACTGTCTTACCACATATACAGGCAAGCGTACCTGATCGTGAGTAATATAGTGTAGGAAGTCCAGGTATCGTATCTACCACTGGGAACGGTCAAGTTATCGTAGATTGTTAATCTAAATCAGTTTAATTAACCTACAACTTTTGGGGGGTTTTTATGAAAAAGGTTTTAATACTAAAAAGACAATTAAATTAACTACTAACTAAGAAAGCAATTAAAAGATTAATTAAGAACTATACGAAGAAAAACAGTAGCACTTATCATGGTATAGTGAATCCCCAAGTGGATGATTTAAATAGGCCAAATGTTTGGTTGTTTTGGTTATTGTAGGAATTTAAGTCAAGGACACCCTAACATGTAGTGATTATGGTCTATAACTAGGTATTGGTCCTCCTAGTCCAATACTTAGATCGTTTGTCAGGCAACCTAGCACCGGAAATCCAATCCTGATTCTATTGTATGGTTTTCTTCCTTCAGGTCACTCTCGGTCCAAGTAACCACTTAACACAACTCTCTTGGTCCAAGGGTAGGTTAAGGTAGGTTGATTATCCTATCGGAGTCTATCTATTTTGGTCAAACAGATACACCCAACCAATGAATTCAAATAACCAAACAATAATAATCAGAATGGAACCATAACACATATTCAATCAACCAAAAACAAACCAATAAACATTAAGTATCAAATATCATCATCCACAATGGTTCATCGACCATGACAAGTACCACTATTAAAAGACTACTCACTAATCATAACTAAAACAGAAAACATAATAATAGATATGATACCGACAATACAACGACGGATGATCAAAGATCGAACCCCGCAGCGTATCGGCACCATTCTGACTTTCACTCTATCGTCTCTGCTTCGTGTCGTGTAAAACGCATATTCTGAACTGAAGGAGGAGGCTGGTATTTAAAAGAAAACGTCCAGGGCCCATCTGGCGATCGCCAGACTGCAGGTTTGGCGGCGCCAAACACTTAGGTCAAACCTGGTCTTCATCTTTGTCGAATCTGGCGGCGCCAGATCTGGAATTTCGCGGACGCCAGATTGCTACTGTATTGAACTTGTGCATTTTTAACGTTTTCTCCGCCTTTTTTCGTACTTTTCCGTTCCACGGCCTCCAAATCCTACATAAACAATAATAAGCTCATTTAGTGAGTGAAATGATCAGAAATGGGTGAGAAATGGGGTAAAGTCATACAATTAAGCTTAACCAAAACATGTATAATTTTGGTGTTATCAAAATCCCCACACTTAAGCTTTCATTGTCCTCAATCAAAAGACTGAAAGATAAGAAAGATAACTCCAAAATTATTTCCACCCAAGATCATCAAAAAGAACAAAGAATACTCACACAATCGAACACACAAACAAGACTCATTAAGCAATCGGATACCAAGATCAACCTTTTACCCTCACAAAAGTATGAATAATCATATAAAGTGTATCTCTCGGGGGTAAAAGTGTATATGTAACTGATCACACCAATACTCGACTAATTCCCGCATGCATAAGCTTGTCACCAAATCTAATCTCCACCACTGAGAAGTTGTCAACTGTCAGAGGGACTTTAGGGTTGTAACATTAGGCTAAGGGTTAAGGGTAGGATAAAGGATATATAAGTGACTAAGGGTTTTGCAACAAAAACTTGAAAACTCAATCAGTAATGATCCAAACAGTGAAGCAATCTGACTTCGAACAATGAAACTTTTGGGATGAGCATTTCCTCTCTTCTCTTTAGAATTGGCCTAAGCCTATGGCTTATTTGGGGCACAAATTCTTTTTCAATCTTTTCAGCTCTCATTCTTTTCTTTTTTCAACATTCTCGACTCTTTTGATATTTCTTTTCTTTTCTGAGTCTCAAATATTTTTCTCTTTTTTTTAGAGCAGCAACTATGTTGCTTTTGGGCTCTTTTAAATCTCAATCCCATAAAAACTGTCAGATTTTGAAAAACTGGATCAAAACATCTCAATAATCAAATTTAAGTTACGGCCAAAAGATAGATAAAATAATTAGGCTAAAGGATAAAAGATATAGTGGGTAAAGAAATGAAAAGGCTAAGGCTCAAAATTGGTTACAAGGGATGAAGTACTAATGATGAGTACTTTTCAATCAAAGGCTAGGCAAATCAAATAACCTTATGATAAGGTTATCTGACGAAGGCTAAAAGGGTTAGAAACGAAGGCCTCTATCAGTGCAATGGTGATAAATACTTCTCTTATGTGGTCTCGACAAGCATTCAAATGACAAGTTCTACCTTGGGTCAAAGTCGGTATTCCTCACAGAATAAATAACATTTAGGCTCAATCTCTCAAAGGAATTAGGTGAGGCACTCATGGCAATCAGTATTCCAAGGCATCCTTTTACTCAACTAATCCTATTCAGTGTTCTCCTATGCAAGCAACTCAGTCTCAAAAACAATCTCAGATTTCGAAAAAAATTGGGGTCAAATCTCAAAGCTTTCAAAAATTTGAAAAACGACAATCCAAAAGCAAAAAAAGAACCCATTTAAACAGATAAGTCTACATAACCCCCTCCCAGACTTAAAATTTGCAGTGTCCTCAATGCAACAATCAAAACAATTATGGAGTAATTGGGAAAAAGAGAAACTTCCCGGGTTATGTGACGAAATCTGTTCTGATCTGAGAGAGTGTTCCAAGTATCGTGCTCGATCAAGGATCATAGATCGTTGTATCTATGATGCGGTAATTATCATACATAAAAAGCGTAACAAGTTTTAACCTCTAATGCCTAGCCACTGTCTTACCACATATACAGGCAAGCATACCTGATCGTGAGTAATATAGTGTAGGAAAGTCCAGGTATCGTATCTACCACTGGGAATGGTCAAGTTATCGTAGATTAAAGTCTGGATCAGTTTAATTAACCTAAAGCTTTGGGGGGGGTTTATGAAAAAGGTTTTAATAATTAAAAAGACACTAAATTAACTACGAACTAAGAAAAACAATTAAAAGACTTATTAAAGATTATATGAAGGAAAAAACAGTAGTACTTATCATGGTAAGGTGAATCCCCAAAATGGATGATATGAAAAAGGCCAAAGGTTTGGTTGTTTTGACTATTGTAGGAGTTTAAGTCTAAGACACCCTAACATGCGATGACTATGGTTATTGACTAGGACATGGTCCTCCTAATCCCAATACTAAATCGTTTGATCCACAATCTAGAGTCGGTTTATCAGTCCTAATTAATATTGCATGGCTTTTCTACTATCTGGTCACTCTTGGTCCAAGTAACCCCTTAACACAACTCTCTTGGTCCAAGGTCAGGCTAAGGTAGGTTTGTTGATCCAGCTCTCCTAAGACCTGATGAAATGATAATGATCCTGAATCTTTACTTAGTGAATAGGTTTTTGCTTCTGTTATAGCTTGAGGAATTATCATTGAGTATGTTCAGTGTTATTCCATGTTACTTATGCTGTAACTTATTTTTTATAGTAATCAGGATCAGGATCAGGAGATGAACGAGTCTGTTCTGTAGTCTACTGATCCTATCCACTGAAGTGAAGACCTCCTGAAGACATCAAGATCATACTCAAAGAACCATCAGCAACGTCGAAGACTTAGCTGATGACAGGAACAGCATGCTCGTGATCTGAAGACGGAACTCAGTGATAGCAGGCTGCTCAATATCATATGACATCCTGAAGAATCATCAGGATACAAGTGACCCTGAACAGCACCAGCTTCAGGACTCTAGTCACTGATCAGTATCCTGATCCTGAAGGATTAGTGTAATGTCTTAGTCTAATGCACAAAAGGATTATCCGCCTTTACTGACACAAAAGTACATAAGGACAGTCTCTTTACTGTTCCCTCCGTACTTATCAGACCTCAAGGTAACTGTTTACACACTTCCTCTTTTGCACACCATGCAAAGAGTATTTGTTTATAGTAAATAGTACAAAGGACCACTTACATTGTGACACGTACACAAAAGTGAGTCTACATGCATTTAATGCATTGGGTATAAATAGGACTTGAAGAGATGTTCTCCATACTTCTTCTTCATCCTAAATCTACCCGAATCCTTTCTTTCTTTATTCCCTCTATCTTCTTTCTTACATCTTCTCACTCTAGTGCATAGTGAAAGAACTTAGATTGTTTAGTTTAGACTTTTTGTCTTTTCTATTTCCGCAACAATCTGTAAATTCATATTGTTTATACAACAAGAATTTAAAAGTGAAAACTTGTGTGATTATATTCAACCCCCCCCTTCTATAATCCCAAACACTATCCTTACTTGAAGGTCACCTCTTTGGGACCAACAAGTGGTATCAGAGCAGATACAAGCTCTCATTTTCTTCTTAGAAAAATCTTGTGATCCTCTCTTCTAATCCATGGCTCTTCAAGCTAAGGATAACTACTTCGATACCGGCTCTGCTGGAAAACCTCCTAGGTTCAACAAAGATAACTTCTCTCTTTGGAAAACCAGGATGGAACTCTTTCTCTTTGGTTCTGATCCCCAGATTCCACACTTTCTGGAAAATGGACCACATGTGCCTACACCAACCGTCCACCCCATTCCTGCTGCCGCTGGCCAACCAGCTGTACCTGAAAGGCAACTGGTAAAGCCTGTGACGGACTGGAATGATGAAGACAGACGCCTGGTCAACATTGACACCAAGGCTAGGTCTCTCATCGCCATGTCACTCCCTAACGATGTATTCCATTCTGTCTGCCACCTTCGATCTGCTAAAGAAATATGGGACACTCTCTGTGTTCAATATGAAGGTACTGCTGTTCTCATGGAATCAAGAAAGATTTTCTTGGTTCGACAGTATGAAAGTTTTATTCATCAAAAGGATGAAACTCTCTCCCAGCTACATCAGAGATTCAACTGTCTTCTGATTGATCTGAAGACTATCGGTACTACCTACTCTAACTCTGAGGTGGTTACCAAGTTCATGGAAGCTCTTCCTGAACATTGGGAAATATACACCTCCTGCTTAACTATGTCAAAGGACATAAAGACACTCACACTAAGTGAGTTGTACGGTATTCTTCTTAACCGTGAACAACAGAAGAAACTGAAAAAGAATCTCATAAGAGATTCTAAAGATACCAAAAGTAACTCTGTTGCATTGGTCTCTGACTCAGTTCCTACTGTCGCCACTCCTTCTTCAGTAACTATTACTGAATTAGAATCTTCTGACTCTGACATGTCAGAAGATCCTGAATTCAATGAATCTCTTGCTTTGTTAACCAGATCCTTCAAGAAGTTTGCCAAAAAGGGAAACTTCCATAAAAAGAAACATCTTACTATTACTGACAAGCCTAAATCAGACCCTGTTGATAAGGCTATTGCTATCTGCTACAACTGTCAGGGCAAAGGACACTTTGCTAATGATTGCAGGTATAGGAAGAGTCAGTTTGCTCCCTCCTCTGCCAAATCTTCTTCTAAGAACCCCAAATACCAGCGCCTGAAAGAAAAGTACAAAAAGATGAAAATTCAGCGCAAGGGTAAAGGTCTTATCGCAGAAGACTGCGACTGGGATGATGTCTCCTCTGATGACTCATCTGATGAGGAAGACACTCAAGTGGCACTAATGGCCATTATTGAGGAACCTACCTTAGCTCTCATGGCTAAGATAGAAGAGGTCCCTGAAGAGACTCCTACTCAGGCTCCTGAAGCTTCTTCTTCCACAACTCCTGAAGCTTCCATCTCTGCGACTGATTCTTCCAGTCAGGTACCTATTCCTCTCGTCCCTCTTGAAAGCTTAACTCAGCTGGACCTGGTCACTCTTGATCTTTACAAAGCCCTGAATGGTAAAACCTCTGCTGAAAAAATGAATATTGACCTTCGTGGTCAACTCAAAGAATGTCAAGAAAAAATAAAACAACTTACCATTCTGGAAGAAAACTATAAAGACCAGGTCACTGTAAACAAAACTCTCTGTATTGAAAGAGAAATGGCTCTTGCTGCCAAAGAAAGAGCCCTGGCTGAGTTAAACGCTGAAAAAGTCACCATCAAAGGATGGAGTGACGCCTCTGAAAAGGTTGATAAAATATTAGCCTCAGGAAGAAATGTTAAAAACAAAAGGGGTCTTGGATACACTCATGGAGGAACTAAATCTGATAGTTCCATGCTCAAATTTGGAAAATTTGTTTCTTCTATCCCTGATCCCAATGCTCCTGAAAACATTCCTTCTTCTTCTAACACACACTCTGAAGGTGCTCCTAAGAGCAAAAAGAACACAGTCAAAGAAAAATCTAACACTGTAACTCCTTCAAAGACCAAGAGTCCTAAACCCAAGAACAAAGTTCTGGGTGGTGGTCCTTCAGTCTCAGGATCAAAATCTTTCTCTCAAAATCCTGCTCCCAGACTGAAGATTGACCTGAAGCAAAAGACTCAGGAGAAGAAACCAATTCCTCCAATGTCCAATGCTAAAGGCATACTTGGTGCTGGTCCTGCTCATTTAAAGTTTAAAGACTTTCTGGACCACACTAAACGCTTTCAATATCGCAAATGTTATCACTGTGGATTAAACGACCATATTGCGAGTAAGTGTCCTGATGCTACCAAAGCTGAAAAATCAGCTAAGGTAAAGAAAAATCCTAAGACTGACAATTCAGTCAAAGGGAAGAAGGTTGTCAAGACTGTCTCCTCAGTCAAGACTCCAGCCTCAAGAACTGATAAATCAGTCAAGGCTGCCACTGACTCCACCAGTCCTACTGATACTTCTGGATCCATAGTTCTATGGGTACCAAGAAAAACTTAAACTCTAAATTTTACAGGATAAGGGCATCTGGTACCTGGACAATGGATGCTCTCGACATATGACTGGTTCGAAATCTGTCCTCTCTAACTACCGTGAAGAAAGAGGTCCTGCTGTGACCTTTGGTGGAAACGGTAAAGGCCAAACCCGAGGGTATGGCACACTGACCAACAGAGTAACTACTTTCAAAAGAGTTGCTTATGTTGAAGGCCTGATGCATAATCTTCTAAGCATCAGTCAACTGTGTGATAAGAATCACAAAGTCTCCTTCTCAAAGAAGAAGTGCAAAGTCAAAAACAGAAGAAAGGAAGTTATTCTCACTGGAGTGAGACATGCTGATATCTACATCATCAACATGAATACTTCCACTGACAACTTCTGCTTTGTATCTCGTGCTTCCTCTGATACAAATTGGCTTTGGCACAAGCGTCTTTCTCATCTCAACTTCAAGACGCTGAATCAACTCTGCATCAACAATCTTGTCATTGGTCTTCCTGACTTTCGCTATACAAAGGTATCTCTTTGTTCAGCATGTGAGAAAGGAAAACAGACCAGGGCTAGCTTCAAGTCCAAGCAGATTTCCTCCATCAGCTCTTCTCTACAACTTCTCCACATGGATCTCTTTGGACCCGTCAACGTCCAATCCATTGCTGGAAGAAATACACTCTCGTAATCGTTGATGAATATTCCAGATATACTTGGGTGTTCTTTCTTCGATCCAAGAGTGATGCTCCTGAAGAAATCATTCTGTTCGTCAGGAAGATGGAAAGACTCAACAACCTTACTGTTCGATCAATCAGGAGTGACCACGGAACTAAATTCAAAAACAGTACCCTGGAAACCTTCTTCGATCCGAAAGGTATCTCTCAGAACTTCTCATCTGTGAGAACTCCTCAACAAAATGGTGTTGCTGAAAGACGAAACAGAACCCTGATTGAAGCTGCAGGATCAATGTTGAGTGAAGCCAACCTTGCCACTCAATTCTGGGCAGAAGCTGTTAACACAGCATGCTATACCCAGAACCGATCCCTGATAGTAAAGCGCTTCAGAAGAACCCCTTACGAACTCTTTCGTAACAGGAAACCCTCTATCGAACATCTCCATATCTTTGGTTGTGTCTGCTACATCCTGAACAACAAAGATAACCTTGGAAAGTTCGATTCCAAGTCTGATGATGGAATCTTCCTTGGATACTCCTCTATCTCTAAAACCTACCGTGTGTTCAACAAACGAAGACAAGCCATAGAGGAAACGATTCATGTCAAGTTTGATGAATCGGGTCCTACTTTCCCTCACCCTCATGAAAACTCTGAAATAAATCAGTGGGCTGACTCTTTCTTTCAAGTCCCTGAACCTCTCATTGCTGATCCATCTCCTCAAGACCTTCCTGATGGTTTTGAAGAAGATCCTCCCATTCCACCCACTGAAATAACTACTCCACCTCTGATAAATGCCACTCCAATTACCCAAATCACACCATCTGAACCTGATCAACCCACTAACAGTGAAGACTTTTCTCAAACCACTGTTAGTGAGCCTACTCCCACTAATCTTCTCCCTCATCCATCAGCAAATGAAGCTTCCACTTCAGGACAGGTGTATCAGCCACCAACTCTACGATGGACCAAGGATCATCCCTTTGATCAAGTTCTTGGTAATCCCTCCTCTGGCATTAAAACTCGACGCCAATCTGGTAACGTCTGTCTTTATGTTAATTTTATCTCTGAAAATGAACCTAAAGAAATAGATGATGCTTTGCGTGATCCTGCCTGGGTCTCAGCCATGCAGGAAGAGCTTGCAGAGTTCATCAGAAACAATGTCTGGCTTCTCGTCCCTAGGCCTCGAAAACGTACTATCATTGGTTCCAAGTGGATTTTTCGAAATAAACTTGATGAGATTGGTACGATTATTCGAAACAAGGCTCGCCTTGTGGCTCAGGGATACAGACAGGAAGAGGGCATTGATTACGATGAAACCTTTGCACCTGTGGCTAGGCTCGAAGCAATTCGACTTTTCCTAGCCTTCGCAGCACATATGAACTTCAAGGTTTATCAGATGGACATTAAAAATGCCTTTCTGAATGGAAAACTTAATGAAGAAGTCTATGTGGCTCAGCCTCCTGGCTTTGTAGATCCTAAGTTCCCTGATCACGTCTACAAGTTAAACAAGGCTCTCTATGGGTTAAAACAGGCTCCTCGTGCCTGGTATGATACCCTCTCAACCTTTCTTCTCTCTAAAGGTTTTGTTCGTGGAAAGATTGATAGCACTTTATTTCTAAAGAAATATCCTAAGCATATCCTTCTTGTCCAGATATATGTCGATGACATTATCTTTGGATCCACAAATCCCAAACTCTGCGAAAAGTTTGAGTTGCTCATGAAATCTGAATATAAAATGTCTATGATGGGTGAGCTAACATTCTTTTTAGGACTTCAGATCAAGCAATCTGAAAAGGGAATCTTTATCAATCAAGGTAAATATGTACATGAGATGCTGAAGAAATTTGATCTCACATCCTGTACACCAATGAAGACTCCAATGGCTCCTCCTCTGTCACTTGACAAGGATTCCAAAGGAAAACCTGTTGACGTGACTCTCTACAGAGGAATGATCGGCTCTCTGCTGTATCTCACAGCTAGTCGCCCTGATATCATGTATTCTACATGTCTATGTGCTCATTATCAGGCTGAACCCAAAGAATCCCATCTGACCGCTGTAAAGCGGATCTTCAGATATCTGAAGGGAACTCCTAATCTGGGTCTTTGGTACTCCAAGGACTCAGGGTTCGATCTAACAGCTTATTCTGATAGTGACTTTGCAGAATGTAAGATTGACAGGAAAAGCACCACTGGTGGGTGTCACCTACTTGGTGGCAAGTTGGTAAGTTGGACTAGCAAGAAACAGAACTCTGTGTCCACAACAACTGCTGAGGCTGAATATGTTGCAGCAGGAATCTGTTGTGCTCAAGTCCTGTGGCTGAGAAATCAACTTCAGGACTATGACATACAACTTTCTAAAATTCCTATCTACTGTGACAATACTTCAGCGATAGCCATCGCCAACAATCCTGTCTTACACTCCAAGACAAAGCACATTGAAGTGAGATATCACTTCATCAGGGATCATGTGATGAATGGTGATATTGAACTCCATTTTGTCCCTACTGAATATCAGCTTGCTGACCTCTTTACCAAACCACTGGATGTAACGCGTTTTAATATGCTCATCAGTGAACTTGGGATGTTAAATCCTGATGATTGAAGTTTATCAGGACAAACAGTTGTTAAACCCTATAGAATAACTATTCTCAGGACTTTTTCTTTAACAACTCCTGAACTAACTCTCATCAGAGGATGACTCTATTCAGTACTTACAAAATCTTTGTTCAACATCCGAATACTGATGATTCTCAGGTAAGTACCTCTGCTCCTGAAACCTTATCGCATTAAATGTGATAAGAGGATTTTTCCCAAAACAGTGCTTATCTGATAAGTACTCCAATTCCAAGAAAACAAATCTTTCATCAAAATGGAATTATCCCCTGAAAAGGCGGTTCTTATCTTTTCAAATAAAACAAACTTTTCATCTGCACTGACACGTAATGGGACGTTTCCTGTTCCCCACGACGTGTGTCAGGCGCGTGAACGCGCGTAGAACTTCCTTTTTTCATCATTACGTTTGAATTTAGCCGCCCGTTTCTCTCTCATCCATCTTTCTCTCTCCTACCACGAGGTATAAAAACCTCATTCGTAATCCTTTACACTCTTTACGCTCACATAATTCTCTCTAAGAACTCAAGCAAGAAAAAGCAAGAAAAGTGAAGAAAAGTGAAGAAAAGTGCATATTTTGGATTCTTAATCATCCACATATGTTGTTTTTATGTGTTAACAGAATGGCTGCCACTACATCTACTTCCTTGGACGCCCAGCTCTCCTCTGAGGCCACGACGCTGATGACTGCTACTGGAAACCTTCCTATAATCATTCGCCAGCATGACCTGCAGTTCAAACCCAACAACTTGATTGGGCAATTTGACCTCCCTGCAAACAAGGCGTTTCTGAAGCCTGCCAGGGACTTTCTTCTGTCGTGTCCCCTGAAGACGGCGTTCACTATCAACCCAACCCCCAACAAGCCCCTGCTCCTGCAGCTGTGGTCCACTGCTACCACTGCCCAGGAGAGGAACTCGAGGGGCAAGATGCATGAGGTGATCAAGTTCCAAATCAAGGACGACATCATCTCATTCGGCATAGGGACTCTAAGGAACGTCCTCAACTTTCCCAAGAAGCAGAAGTTTCCTCCTGCTCCTTCCTCCGATGACGTCATCGCATTCCTTGATGACATCGGCTACAAATGGCCTGTAAAGGAAGGCCATCCACTGGTGAAGACTGCTGCCACTGTCCACAAGACGGGGCTAAACGCGACGTTCTATTACATATGGAACACGTTTGGTCTCAGTCTGACAGGGAAGACGGGGAGCACAGAGCAATTCCCCACCGTCATACAGAACATGGTCTACTCTGCGATCAAAAATCGCAAGTTTGACTATGTCCGCTGTATCTGGGACGACATGATCAAGAAGATCAAGAACCGCACCAGGGTGGTGAACGTCCCCTACACCCGGTTCTTCACTGCAGTTCTGGCACTGCACATGGGTGACAATTACCCAACAGAGGGAAACTTCAACAATTACGCCCTAGGCGTGAAGTTTCTGGAGCAGCTGTCTGCCAAATCAGATGATGTTCCTCTGTCTGCAGTCCTGGTTGTCCCTGACGCACAACCAGACGCAGAGGAACAACCTACCTCTGCTCCTGCTCAAGGTATGTTTTCTCTCTTCTCTTCCAAACCACCTTCTTCTTCTTCTCTGCATGCTATGTCAGTAGCTAACCCAATACTGACTTCCCCAGCTGCAACATCTTCGGCGCCTCTGAAGCGCCCTCCTCCCTCTGGCTCCTCTCCTCCACCTCAGCCCAAACGCGCCAAATCTAAGGCGTCAAAGAAAAAGAAGGCACCAGCGGGTAAGAAATACTATATTACCCTGCCTCAAATGTTTAATAAACCATCTCCTTTATCTAAAACTTCTTCACCTGCAGATACTTCTATCTCTGCTCCTGTCCAACAAGAACCTGAGGTTGTTCATCTCGAACACTCAGAGAACGTGGAGGGTAATCGCTCTGATACCCTCCTAGCCTCAGGTAATACTTTTAAGCATAATATTACCGTTTCTTCTTCTATGAAAGCTAATGAGTCTTCTAGCACTCACTTAGCTACTCTGTTTACAGGTTCTTTAGGAGCAGCAGTTGAAGGGCAGTCCCAACTCCATCAGGATGACCCCTTCAACGACTTCATCTTCACGGATGCCGACCGTCAGCTGAGTGCAATTGAGCTACGACGGCAATCCGCTGAAAGGAAACTGCAGGAGGTCCGCACGGCGCTCCAGCAACAAGAAGACGCTCACAAGGCCCAGCTTCAGGCCTTGGAGCTTGAGCTTGCAGCAGCCAAGGCCACTGCCTCTGCCGCCTCTGCCGCCGCAGCCTCTGCCACTGCTGCTGCTGCTGCTGCCGCCCCTGCTCCTACTGGTGTCACCATCACCATACCTTGTCTGGATGCCATCCATGACAAGGTCTCTCAGGTGGCTACCTCCTCTTCCTCCCTTCAGGCATCTGTAGACGACCTGAAGGCCACGGCGTTACCCGCTCTCTCCACAGCGGTCAACAACAACTCCACCTCCACCACAAACTTCCAACAAATCGTGGTGCAGAGGTTGGATGCGCAGGAGACTGGCCTTCGAGCCCTCCAGGAGAAAGTGGCTGAACTTGCCACCGCAGTGAACTCGCTGACCACTGCTCCTCCTCCGCCGCCATCGTTCACCACGGCCGACAGGGAACTTCTCCAGTCTCTACTCTCATCTTCCTTCATCAACAGGAAGCTGAACGCCAACATGGCCTCTCTCCTCCAGCGGAGTATTTCAACAGCTGCCTTGCAACAGGCACCTGTTGAGGGGGAGAGACAGCCGAGAGACCATTCCGTTTATTCCCCCTCCACCAACTGGAGAACCAACGAACAGGGGGGAACGAACGAGGATGAGGATGATGATGAAGATGATGATGAAGACGACGATTTCTTCGTCGAGAAGGTTCCAACCTCAACGCCCACTCCAGGGCCTGCACACTCTCAGGGGGAGAACCCCGGTGCACCTGGTACGTTACTATTACCATCCTCTCCCTCATCCTCTGATAACCAACCAATCTCAACTCTCCTTAAATCTAAACCTACACCTGAAACCATCACCCTTGACACTTCCTCTGAAGACTCTCCAATAAACAACCTACAAATGGTTGTCTACCAACCACCCAAACAACCTACCCCTGAACCAACACCTCATTCTTCCCCTAAACAAACCTCTGAACCTGAAAACCAAGACAACTCTGACTTTCAGGATGTGAACTTTGGTTCTGTCACTGGTGAGATTATTCGCCTCATGGAGAATAGTCCATCAGAACAGACAAGAGCCGAATTAAGCAGAATGACTTTCAGAGTAACTCCTCTAAACCCTGAATCCATTCCCTCTAAACCAACCCGCTTTAACCCTGAAGCATCCTCCTCCAGAACTCCTGAAATAAGAGCCCCTCCTGAAACCATTTGCCTATCATCAGATGATGAATTCATCTCTGATGACTTCTCTATCCCTGCTTCTTCTCCCAGATCTCCTCCCTCTAACTCTCCTAGATCTGAAGGTGAGAATTACCCTGACAACTCTGCTATTGTCAACAGGGATGGGCGTTTAGACGCCGTGATAGAGCGACTCGAGAGTACAAGAGTAAAAATTCCTCTTCGTACCTCTTGGGACTCCGAGTTCGCCTATCTATCGCAAGAGGAGTACATCAATGCTGTACAGGCTCAGGAGGAGCACAATAAGAAGCAGAAGGAAGCCTTTCTCTCTGCTCAAGCCGCTCGAAGGCTTGCATCAGATTTTGTTGAAGAAGATGCAGAAATAAGTGTTGATCCTGTTCTAGCACAGAAGGCCGTGCTGAAGGTCTTCAACAGAAACGCTGAAGTTCAGTCTGAAGAAGTAAACACAGAGCTTGACTGGTGCCGAGACCGCCTTCACCTCAGAAAACATGGTGCTGCTATCTCTGGAATCCATCTCAGCCGAACTCGCGGCAAAAGAGCAAAAACATGGATCACCGTCAAACGCTCAGGAGTCAAGGATGTGCAACACACTCTTGACAAGTTGGAAAGATACAACTTGTCAGAGTGGAATGAAATCAGAAGCCTACTTCCCAAAGCCAACAGAAACTATCGGGCTGAAGTAGAAGAAGTCATTAATTGACTTATTGCACGCATCAGAAGAACAACCGAAATTCCTGATGACCTTCTCCAGCCTTCTTCAGCACTGCCTCAGCCACCTGTTCGAAGATCAGCCGGTGCTTCAACAAGGAGACCAACTCCTTGCATGCCCAGGATGGTTGTCAAGCCACTGGACCTCTCAATGCTTGATCTTTCACTCCCTCCAGGAGTCTCTTTCTCTGAAGGACAAGTCATCAGAGAACCTGTTCATGGTATTTGTGTAAGCGACAACTCCAAGATTCTACGCTTTCAGCGTTTCAGCGAGCTACACAAAGCACCATATGAACACTTGGTTTCTGTTCTCTTCACTGCTCAAAGAGACAAGAAAAACCAAGATAATAAAGAGATTATTCGCACTGTCAGAGCTATACTCGATCATAGACTCGCCTTCAGCAATACTCCTGTTCCAATCGTAGTCAAGACTGAAGAATTTAGCGAAGACTCTGATAGTTAGAATATTTTTGTAAATTTTGCTTTCAGTACTTCACTTATGTACTCTTGTATTTTCTTTACTCTTGTAACCTGATTGAGATTAATGAAAATGCAAATCAGTGCATTGTACTTTATTCCATCATAGTACTGAAAAAGATCCCTCAAAACAGTAAATGGGACATGTACCTTTATGAGTTCTATTTCCTACTGTTTTATCTAGACTTAGAAATTTTTTTTTTCTTTCTAGACTTAGACAATTTCTCTATTGTCTTATCATTATCATTTAGGGGGAGATTGTTGATCCAGCTCTCCTAAGACCTGATGAAATGATAATGATCCTGAATCTTTACTTAGTGAATAGGTTTTTGCTTCTGTTATAGCTTGAGGAATTATCATTGAGTATGTTCAGTGTTATTCCATGTTACTTATGCTGTAACTTATTTTTTATAGTAATCAGGATCAGGATCAGGAGATGAATGAGTCTGTTCTGTAGTCTACTGATCCTATCCACTGAAGTGAAGACCTCCTGAAGACATCAAGATCATACTCAAAGAACCATCAGCAACGTCGAAGACTTAGCTGATGACAGGAACAGCATGCTCGTGATCTGAAGACGGAACTCAGTGATAGCAGGCTGCTCAATATCGTATGACATCCTGAAGAATCATCAGGATACAAGTGACCCTGAACAGCACCAGCTTCAGGACTCTAGTCACTGATCAGTATCCTGATCCTGAAGGATTAGTGTAATGTCTTAGTCTAATGCACAAAAGGATTATCCGCCTTTACTGACACAAAAGTACATAAGGACAGTCTCTTTACTGTTCCCTCCGTACTTATCAGACCTCAAGGTAACTGTTTACACACTTCCTCTTTTGCACACCATGCAAAGAGTATTTGTTTATAGTAAATAGTACAAAGGACCACTTACATTGTGACACGTACACAAAAGTGAGTCTACATGCATTTAATGCATTGGGTATAAATAGGACTTGAAGAGATGTTCTCCATACTTCTTCTTCATCCTAAATCTACCCGAATCCTTTCTTTCTTTATTCCCTCTATCTTCTTTCTTACATCTTCTCACTCTAGTGCATAGTGAAAGAACTTAGATTGTTTAGTTTAGACTTTTTGTCTTTTCTATTTCCGCAACAATCTGTAAATTCATATTGTTTATACAACAAGAATTTAAAAGTGAAAACTTGTGTGATTATATTCAACCCCCCCTTCTATAATCCCAAACACTATCCTTACTTGAAGGTCACCTCTTTGGGACCAACAAGGTTGTTTATCCTCTTGGAGTCTATCTGTTTTGGTCCAACAAATACACCCAACCAAATGAATTCAAATCACCAAACAATATAAATCAGAAAAGAACCATAACACACATTCAATTAATCAAAACAAACCAATAATCATTAATCACAAAATTATCATCCACAATGGTTCATCGACCATGACAAGTACCACTATTAAAAACTACTCACTAAGCATAACGAAAACATAAGCAATAATAGACATCGACATGATACCGACAATACAACGACGGATGATCGAAGATCGACTCCCGCAGCGTATCGGCACCACTCGGACTCTGACTCTTGTTTCTGCCTCGTAACCCGTACCGAAAATCATCATTTGAACTGAAGGAGGAGGCTGGTATTTAAAAGAAAACGTCCAGGGGTCATCTGGCGATCGCCAGACTGCGGGTTTGGCGACGCCAAACACTTAGGTCAACTCTGGTCTTCATCTTTGTCGAATCTGGCGGCGCCAGATCTGGAAACTCGCGAACGCCAGATTGCTACTGTATTGACTTTGTGCATTTTTCACGTTTGCTCGCCTTTTTTCGTACTTTTCCGTTCCACGGCCTCCAAATCCTACATAAACAATAATAAGCTCATTTAGTGAGTGAAATGATCATAAACGGGTGAGAAATGGGGTAAAGTCATACGATTACGCTCAACCAAAACATGTATAATTTTGGTGTTATCAATCTACTACCCAAAAGAAAAAATAAAAACGTAAAAACGAACTAAACAAAGTAAACCAAACTAAAGCAATTAAAAAGTACTTACGATCCTAAACAAACCAACAAAAATAAAAAGTTGTCCAAACAAACCAAACCACGCAGACGAAAAAATAAAATTGTCTTAAACAACTATATCGAATGAGAGATTAAAAGAGAGAGATCAATAAGGGCCACGAGGTTGGTTTTGTCAATCCTCGTAAGTCGGGTAACCGGGCGGTGCATCCTCGGAGTATGGCCAAAACGGTGATGGAGCATACGCGGTATTCGGTTGAATACCGAAATGAGAGGCCATCTGGTTCATCACTCCACTTTGCCAGTTGGCTTGGTGAAGAGCCTCCACGGTGTTGTACTCCACATGCTGATGATGACGCCCATAAGATAACGACATCTCCGAGAGTCGGTTACTCAAGTCTTGGCAACCCGAATATGCCGTCCATTCCGCCGGTTGCTCTCCCGCACTCGTCCCACTCGTTCCACCGATCTCATGCGTGCTCCTTGCTTGACTTCTCGGTTGACTTCTCGGTTGACTCCTCGCTTGACTCCTCATCCCATAAGCTTGAGGATTGTGGATCCATGCATTGTAATCCCTTCCAACCATATGCTCAACTCTTGCTACACCCATGCCACGGAGTTGGTCCATGTCGATCAATCCCATCTCCCCAAGGTTCGTCATCGAGGCAATGGCACCTTCGGTAAGGACACCGAAGTGCTTGGCCAAGAGTGTCACGTACTGGCCACCAACTATTCGACTACCCTCTCGATAACCACTTCCTTTGGCGAGTTGAACGGCGATGAGATACGGAGCATTCGGATATTTGTCATCCGTGGTGAGTTGCTCAAGAAGCCATAGATCATAAACCGAAACTTTCTCCTCACTTGAAGAACGAGCATTCACCGCTTGAATAAGCATACGGTGTAGAAGTCGATCCGAAGAAGCAAGAAAACCTTTCACCTTTAGATTACCACCATAGTCACCTTCACCTAGAACCGCCCAAGCCAATTGAGGATCAAAACCATCTGGCCTTTTTGAAGTTGCCCACATGTACTCCACAAATCCGGGAGCATCAACCTCCTCTTGGGTATATATCCCCAAAGCAACGGCAAATTCGACCAAAGATAGCGATCTCCAAACTCCACCAAGTCGGAATGTCATGCATGATTTATGAAACTCCTCAAGGGCCTTAATCGCGTCGAAATGGAACGTGGCCACGAACTCAACATTAAGCTCGCGATAAAGGGTCTCGGCGATGTCAAAGACTCGTTCCCATGCATGGCAAATATAGTACTCGGTGCTATCCTCGTCGTAAGCATGCTTCTCGAGTATCTCCTTGATGTTGTTTTCGACACTCATCGATCGAAGAAGGTCCCAGTTGACTCTCCTCGGTATTAGCACTTGACGAGCAAGAAGTCGGTTAATAGTATCCCGGTACTCCTCCCGTTTCGGGGCGTTCAAAGTTGGGTCATTCATGAAATAGGTGAACACGTGACTCCCATCCGGTGCACGGAAATTGGTTGCGGTGGAAGTTGACGATCGGGTCCTTTGTCTCTACAAAATCCAAATACCATTGTCTTAGAAGATTCAATCCATAAACACAAGACAAGGTTTATTCACATCAAAAACTCAACGAGACAAAACTTCCACGACTAACAAGTTCAAGTATCAAATTCATATACGAGAAACCACAAACAAGGGGGATGTGGAACATCCCCATACTTGAACTTTTAGTCCAATCTCAATTGCAAACCAATCTAGCTAAACAAGAAAGAATGGGGGATTTTGATGTTGTCAAAATCCCCACACTTATCATCCAAGCATAATCACTAGATTAAATGAATAAACAACATGCTAGAATGAAATTTCAACCAAAACATATAGCATGCATCAATTCACAAGCATCAAACAATCAATGGTGTATCAAGAACAATGTCAAATCCATATAAGCACATAAACACCATTGATGCCCAAAACAAGATCCAAATCTCCCAAATCAAGTTATCCTCATGAAATTAAAGTTAGGAAACATACCTTGTTCATGGTGAATGATGAAATTGGAGCTCAAGAAGGTCGGATTTCGCAAGGACGTGAGAGGATTTCGCGGCGCCTAAGAGAAATTAGGGTTGTGTTCTTTTGAAAAGTGAGAAAAGAGGGTTAAAAACCCGTCTGCACTGTCTTCACGTCGCCAAACCCAGGGTTTCGCGTCGCGAAACAGGCAGTTTCTGAAAAATAACCCAATTTCGCGTCGCGAGATTCGAAAAATTTACCTGTTACCATGACTTACCAACTTCGCATCGCCAGACTTGGAATCTGGCGAACGCGAGTTTGCTTCTGTTTCCAACTTCTCAAAAACTCTATCTCGCGTCGGATTTGCTCGATTTTTACTCCTATCTCCTCCGTATGGTCATCTAAGCAATAACAAACAAAAACATTAGAAAAAAAACACACACGAAAAGCCTAAAAATGCAAAAAGAAAGAAAAAGCTCGGGTTGCCTCCCGAGAAGCGCTTCATTTTTGGATGGGTCTAGAGCTCGACCCCTTTCTCGGCTCATTTCTTGGCACGTCGGGATGACGAGCCTCTCTTCTTCCTGAATTCCTTCTTGGAGGGTCCCGACCCATTAGTTGTTTGCTCCTTTTGGTGTATCGGGTTCGGATAATCCTCCGTCTTCTTTTCACGTTCATGAGGGAGTAGCGGGCGGTTCATGCTCTTCTTGTAGGCCAGAGAAGGATCTTCATATGGTTCATCAAGGTGTATGACCGGCTCTCCGTTAGGATCAAAGTAAATCCGATTTTCTCCATACCCCAAGCTCGTGACTTGGTTTCGCATATCGGTATTCACTTGAGCGGTGTGCAAGAAAGATCTCCCGAGGATTATCGGGATCTCCGTGTTCTGTGGAAGATTAGCTATGACGAAGTCCGTATAGTAGACAAAGTTGCCTATGCGAATTGGGACTCCTTCCGCTATTCCTAACGGCTTTGTCATGTAACCGTTCATGCCTCGGTATTGATAGTCTGTTGGTATGATCTTTTTAACTCCCATCTTCCTGTAATAACCAACAGGCATCATGTTAAGTGCGGAACCTGAATCTACCAAAGCAAGACCTTTAAATTTATGACAAGAAATAGGTAAGTTGTAACTCCCTGGATCATGCTTGATAGGTGCAATGTAGATGAGGTCATCCTTCGGTGCTTTTTCATTCTCTTTCTCCTTGCCTTTATCTTCTTTTTTCGGTATCATGAACTCCGCGTATCCACCTTGCTTTCCATCTTCCTCCTCATCATCACTTGAAGCAACGGGTCCTTTAAGTCCTAGATGCTCGAACGAAATGGTGAACCCTTCCGAGTCGTAATCCGTGGCATAATCGGGCTCACTTCCACTATCGCTCTCCACATACTTCTTTGTGTAGATGTCCGTCCACTTCTTCTTTGATGGTTCTCCGGTCATCATGAGCATCGGCTTCACATTCTCCACCTTCGGGTTGACTTGTGTTTGCGTTGGTAACTCCCCTTGAGTCCTTTCACTTAGCATTTGCGAAACACGTCCAACCTGCAATTCCAAATTCTGGATAGTACTTTGGTGGTTACGTAAGTATGAACTTACCTCATCGTTTAGCTTCTTTTGCATATCCATGAATTGGACAATCCGATCCTTGACAGAAACACGTGGCTCTCCATCCGGTCTTTGGTTTTGCTGATTTGGTGCAAAGAAACCGGGAGGTCTCGGGATGAAATTACGATTGTTGTTCCACCTCCCGTGGTAATCGCCTCGGTTGATATAGTTCACCTCCTCGGGTGTCATCATTGGTCGATTCGGGCAATCCTTAGTCAAGTGTGGTCCATTGCACTCCTCGCATCCAACCTGCAAAGCATGAACAAATTTAATTAGTTCTTTGATTTTGCGTTCAAACTTTACCTGTTGGTTTTTCATAGCGGCTAGTTCATCGGATGGATCGAAGTCGGTTGAGATTTTCCCGGCCATCCTTGGGATTTGCAAGCGCTTGTCCGTCCTCCAATCTATGTTGTGTATGAGCATGTCCTCGAGGAGCTTGTAACCTTCCGTGGGCGTTTTGTACATAAAGACACCTCCGGCAGATGAATCCAATGTAGCTCGTGAAGAATAAGCAAGCCCACTATAGAAAGTTTGGACTTGTTCACTCTTATTCAATCCGTGACTCGAGCACGAATTTAGAAGGTGCTTGAAATGTTCCCATGCTTCGGATATGGTCTCCCCGTTATCTTGTTGGAAGGATCGGATATCGGCTCTTAATTTGTCGATCTTAGACGGTAGAAAGAATCGGGAAAGGAACTTTGAATGAAGTCCTTCCCAAGTGGTGATCGAGCTCGGCTCTAATGAACGCAACCAAGCTCTAGCTTCTCCGGTGAGTGTGAGAGGAAAAACTCGGAGACGAATTGCATCATCTCGGCCTTCCTCTATTTTGAACAGATCGCATATGTCTACGAAGTTCTCCATATGTACGATAGGATTGCTATCGTTTTTCCCGTCGAAGGTAAGGTCCTTGATCATCTGAAGGAGCTTCCCCGGGATTTCCTTGTTTAGGCCTGGCTTTGTGATCGGATTGGTGGGTACAGTTGGAGCTGCTCTCTTGGCGGTCCACATCGGTGCTTCGTCTCCCATCTCAAAAATCAAAGTTCTTGGGCGAACTTTGTCGACTTTTAACTTCTTTTTTTGAATTCTCTCTCCGGCTTCTCAAATGGCTCTAACAAGTCTGCCGTGACTGAAACCACAACAAACGGTTACGGGCAACTTGCGGGAAACAAAGAGATAAACTAAAATAAAAATATAAATAACTAATTTAACTAGAAAGCGAAAAACTTGCAAGGGAAAGAATCCCTCACAAGGATCGATTAACAAAACTAATAAGACTAAAATCTAACAACTACCGTTCCCCGGCAACGGCGCCAAAAACTTGATGCGGTAATTATCATACATAAAAAGCGTAACAAGTTTTAACCTCTAATGCCTATCCACTGTCTTACCACATATACAGGCAAGCGTACCTGATCGTGAGTAATATAGTGTAGGAAAGTCCAGGTATCGTATCTACCACTGGGAACGGTCAAGTTATCGTAGATTGTTAATCTAAATCAGTTTAATTAACCTACAACTTTTGGGGGGTTTTTATGAAAAAGGTTTTAATACTAAAAAGACAATTAAATTAACTACTAACTAAGAAAGCAATTAAAAGATTAATTAAGAACTATACGAAGAAAAACAGTAGCACTTATCATGGTATAGTGAATCCCCAAGTGGATGATTTAAATAGGCCAAATGTTTGGTTGTTTTGGTTATTGTAAGAATTTAAGTCAAGGACACCCTAACATGTAGTGATTATGGTCTATAACTAGGTATTGGTCCTCCTAGTCCAATACTTAGGTCGTTTGTCAGGCAACCTAGCACCAGAAATCCAATCCTGATTCTATTGTATGGTTTTCTTTCTTCAGGTCACTCTCGGTCCAAGTAACCACTTAACACAACTCTCTTGGTCCAAGGGTAGGTTAAGGTAGGTTGATTATCCTATCGGAGTCTATCTATTTTGGTCAAACAGATACACCCAACCAATGAATTCAAATAACCAAACAATAATAATCAGAATGGAACCATAACACATATTCAATCAACCAAAAACAAACCAATAAACATTAAGTATCAAATATCATCATCCACAATGGTTCATCGACCATGACAAGTACCACTATTAAAAGACTACTCACTAATCATAACTAAAACAGAAAACATAATAATAGACATGATACCGACAATACAACAACGGATGATCAAAGATTGAACCCCGCGGCGTATCGGCACCATTCTGACTTTCACTCTATCGTCTCTGCTTCGTGTCGTGTAAAACGCATATTCTGAACTGAAGGAGGAGGCTGGTATTTAAAAGAAAACGTCCAGGGCCCATCTGGCGATCGCCAAACTGCAGGTTTGGCGGCGCCAAACACTTAGGTCAAACCTGGTCTTCATCTTTGTCGAATCTGGCGGCGCCAGATCTGGAATTTCGCGGACGCCAGATTGCTACTGTATTGAACTTGTGCATTTTTCACGTTTTCTCGCCTTTTTTCGTACTTTTCCGTTCCACGGCCTCCAAATCCTACATAAACAATAATAAGCTCATTTAGTGAGTGAAATGATCAGAAATGGGTGAGAAATGGGGTAAAGTCATACAATTAAGCTTAACCAAAACATGTATAATTTTGGTGTTATCAAATGGCACAAAATTCTCGTTTTTATTTATGTAATTTATTTGATAAGAATATTATTGATATTTAAGATAATTTATTTTGAAATTTAAGGGGGTAAAAGTTTTTAGTTAAAGAAGAAAAAAATAAATGTCAAAAAAAGTAGGTGTGAGATTGAAATTAATTTCCCCCTTTACCCTAATAATGTTACCAAAAAACTTTATTTAATATGAGTTGTTGAATCAATTGAGATGGATGACTAACATCAGTACTCATGTTTATAATGAAAATTGAGTTTTCATATGAACTTTGTCCCCTCTTTTTTTTTCTCTCTATCTCTCCCTATTTATATATATATAGAGGTGCCTTCTAGAGAAAATCAAATAATTCCTAAAAACTTGAGGATTAATCTAAGCCTTTGATCTGAGAATGGGAATAAAGGGGATGATCCGCATTTTGCAAAAAAGGTTCACATTCATATTATGAATATGAAACTTCAGATTCATATTATAAATATGAAACTTCAGATTCATAATATGAAATTTCATATTCATCTTATGAATATTCAGTAGATGAAACTCAGATTCATCTTATGAATCTTCGATTCACTACATGAAACTTCATACTCATATGAATCCAAAAATAATGTCTATTTACATATAAATTCATCTTATTAATACAAACATAAATTCAACTTATGAATATAAAACAAAATGTCCATTTACATTTATATTCACCTAATGAATACAAAACCAAATGTCTATTTACATTTAAATTCATCTAATAAATACAAACAAATGTAAATTTACATTTAAATTCATCTAATGAATCTTCACATCATTGTCCATTTTAGCCTTCAAGAACACATGATGAATATGCAAGAACAAAAATGATAAACACTCAAGAACACATGATTAAACTTCAAGAATACAACTTCAAAAACTCTATTTTTTCAAGAATAATTTCCTAAAAGCTTCATAAAAGATGTTAAAATTTAGATATGTTGAACAAATCAAAATTACAAACACCTTTTGTGAAACAACAATCTCCAAAATTGAATCAAACTAACATAATTTTAGAAAAAATCTCAAGAACCCTACAAATTGGGTTTTTTAGTTAAAGATGCAAATTACCAAATCTGGACGTCGTCGTCGTTGGTGACGGTCGCGGTGGTGGTGGTGAGGTCGGTGACGGTGGTGAGGTCGACGGAATTTGTAGATCTGGATGTTGGTGGTGACAGATCTGGACGTACCTTCTTATATTAATTTGTAGATCTGGATGGTCATCGCAATCAGAGAGAATTGGAGGTTTCGTGGACGGAGATGCCGACATCGGAGTAAAACGGAAGTTCGAGGACCTCTGCGAAAATGTACGGGAGTCGCCGGAGCTACTTCTGCCGGCAGAAAAAGCTGGGCGGTAGCGGTGAGTTGGTGACAGATCTGGTTGTCGGTGACGGTGGTGAGGTCGCTGGAATTTGCAGCGACGATGGTAGACGTGGTGGCGATGGCGAGGTCGGTGACGGTGGTGAAGTCGCCAGAATTTGTAGCCATGGTGGCCAGAAAACATGGTGGTTGGAAGAGGCGGGGAGAGAGAGATTGGAAGAGGTGGAGAAGGAGAAGGAGAAGGGAGGCTGTGGAGAAGAAGAAGGATTAGGTCAAG
Source organism: Centaurea solstitialis (assembly GCA_030169165.1). NCBI lineage: Eukaryota > Viridiplantae > Streptophyta > Magnoliopsida > Asterales > Asteraceae > Centaurea > Centaurea solstitialis. Next base: position 91,424,055 of record CM058040.1, on the reverse strand, counting down.
AAGAGGGTTAGGTGGTTATTGAGTTATAAAATGCCCAAAATACCCTTTGGGTATATAATCAGGTTTGAGATCATAAAACTAATGAAATTGCTATCATGGTCTCTTGTATTATCAACCTTTGATCTAAATTGATTGATGGTGTAAGATTAGTCCTTAAGTTCACACAAATAAATTGGTTTTTATTTGATTATTTCTCTATATATATGTATATGTATGTAGGTGAAAGTTCAATTGCAAACCACCTTTTCATTGTGAACGTGAGGACAAACGAGAGCGCGACACGTGGCAAAACATTCAGAGGACACACGCGACCTTTCCCGCGACCTTAGTGTTATTCATACTGAATAACAGTGTTATTCAGTGTTATTTAGTATGAATAACACTAAGGTCGCGGGCTTTTTTTATACAAGTCGCGCGTGTCCTCTGATTTTTGGGCGACTTAGTGTTATTCATACTGAATAACGCTTTATTCAATCTGAATAATAGTGTTATTCAGTATGAATAACACTAAGTCGCCCAAAATTCAGAGTGACACGTGGCGCGCTCTCGTTTGTTCTCACGTTCACAATGAAAAAGTGGTTTGCAATTGAACCCACCCCTATGTATGTATGTATTAAATATTATATATAGATGCCTAATCATTTTAAAACTCCAAATTTTATACGATCGATATAACACAACAACTTAAGATAACTAATATTATCAATTAGCGAAATTATAAATAAGATAATCATTACTATTACATAAAAATTAATGCATTTATTTAGGAAATTATGTAGATACCTCCCTCCCTCCTCCCTCCCTCCCTCACTTTTTTACTAAAGTGTTCACAAAGTTAACATGGTTTTCACAACTGGTAATTTAGATTTAATGTTACTAATTTAATTGGTGTTGATAAAATGTTTCCAAGCTATGCTAAATCCTATTGAATTCCGAGGGAATCTAAAGTAATTGGTGTGGTATGTGTGTTTGTTTCTTTATTCATTATCTAAACAACTCGAAACTCTTGGTTAATATTATGGACTTTTGGTCTCATATATTTCTAGTGTAACTTTTTTATTTTATCTAATTATTTACTCTTACAAACAACTTTTTGAGTCTCATATATTTCTGGTGTATCTTTTTTGTTTTATCTAATTACTCACTCTTACAAACAATAATGTTGTTTTTTATTTTTACAAATTCGATGATTTATTTGTAATAAGTCCAAATTCAACGGTTTGGAAAGACAATCGGTTAAAAATCTTGATTGATATTGTGAGTTGTGGTCTCAAATTTCCGTGTTATTGTTATCTTGATTTGAACTTAGACTTGAAAATGGTTATTTTACTATAACAGACTAGTATTTGCAAACCATTATTTTCCTATAACAAACCATTATTTTAATATATAAGTATTTCTAATTCAAAAAAAAGTAGAATATAATAAAAACAGGTAAATTATTTGAAATACCCTATTTAAATAAATTTAACGAACAAACTAATTACTATAAATGTAAGAGACCAAGACCAGTCCATTTTGCATATCTCAAAAACAAATTAGTAAGACTAATCTTATCCGTAGACTTTCAACCCAGTCGCCACATCAGTGTCACATCAGCTTTTCACTATCTTACCCAATCTAACCCAATCATCCACAATCAACCTAATCTAAATAATTAATAAAAAAAGAGAAAGAAGAGAGAGATAGAGAGAAAGGAGAGGGTGGGGTGGGGTGGGGTGGGGGCGTCTACCTCTCGGCTTGTGGATGCCGATCCCCTTCAACCCGATACCATTGCGGTGGTGTAACCGTTGAACCCGATGGAACCAATGCTCAAGCCGAGAGCTTCAGGCTCCCCGGTGCGATGGTCTAATAACTGAAAATTATGGACCAATTTCTCTGAAAAAACATAGTCGGGAGACCGAAGCTCAAATTCACACTCTGTTTCAAGTACTTGGTTTTTACTTTTTATGCTAAATGTTTATTAAACTATAGAAAAATTAATTATTTTCGTCATTTTCTAATATCGCTAACACCTACTAATCATTTTCTATCTAAAATTGTAAAAATAGTCACAAATTCTGCTAAGATAGGAAAGTCCTATGTTATCAAACCTACTAATAGTAGAGTAGTTAAAATAAATTACATTTTAGTCCCTGGTTTACATACATCTTAGGCCCTTAAAATTTTAAAATATTTACGATTTTTACTCTTTTCCGCTATTAGCTAAGGTGCAAAATAGCATGACATTTGTATGATATTCGTCATGGATATGCATTTTCAACATAACATTCATCATGAATATATATATATATATAATATTCGTCATTAACATAAATATTATTTATCATGAATATACATACTATTCAAAGTGAATATACCTTGTTTTCAGGAATGAAAAAAAATATTCATTCATGGTCGATATTGTCTTTTATGATCATGGTAAATAAACTATTTCATTTATGGTGAATAAATAAATGTGTGATTTTATTTATTCTGAATAATAGATAATAGAGTAAAATACATTTTTGGTCCCTGTGGTTTGACAAAAGTCTCACTTTTGGTCCCTACAGTTTAAAAAATACACATTAGCCACTACAATATGCGATTTGGTCCAATGTTGGTCCCTGAGGCTAACAGGCGTTAAACGAAGCCGTTAGTTTAATCTTTCTTCATTTTTTTCTTATTTTTGGTTTTTAAATAACTACAAGGACCAAAAGTGTAATTTACTCTATACATATTAATATATAAATATATATATACACACACATATGACATATACCCCTGATTTATCTTTCATCTTCAACACCACCAACCATCCACCACACACTACACACCACCATCACCACCACCCACCACCATCCACCTCAACCACACCAGAAAACACCACCCACCATCATCCACCTACCCACCATCACCACCATCCACCACCACTCACCATTCACCACCCATCACCCACCACTAACACCATCCACCATCACCCACCCACCAACACCACCCATCACCACATCCGTCGCCGCCCACCACCACACTCGTCGCCGCCCACCAACACCACCCACCACCACGTTCGTCGCCGCCCACCACCAACACAACCACCGTCATGCCCACAACCACGTCCACCCTCCATCGCTGCGAAACCCCCAGCAAACAAACCCCTAGCCGCCGTCCACCACTGCAACCCTAAACCTTAACCCTAACCTGTCTACCACAGCAAACAAACTCGCTGCTGCGAAACCCCACATATCTGACCTCCGCGCTCTTTTCCCTCCGCTCTGCCGTCGGCGGCCGTACACCTTCTCCTCCCCCTACTCTGCCATCGGCGGCCCTCCACCTTCCTGGCGGTGGTGAAGCTCGGTGGTGGTGGTGGTTTCCCTTCCATCAGATCTGGTGGTGGTTTCCCTTCGTTATCCGGCCAACCTCTCCGGTAGTGGTGAAGTTATATCAGATCTGGTTGGTGGTGGTGGTTGGTGGTGATGGGTATGTGGTATGTGGTGTGTGGTGGTGGTGGATAAAATGGATGATGAATGATTGGTAGTGTGGTGGTGTGTGGTGTGGTGTGGTGTGGTGTGGTGGTGGTGGTGGTGTGTGGTGTGGTGGTGGTGTGGTGTGGTGTGGTGTGGTGTGTATGGTGGATGATTAAGAAGATGAAGATGAAGGATCTTTGTGTATATATGTCAAAAGATAGAGTAAATTACACTTTTGGTCCCTGTGATTGTTTTTTAAAGCAAAAATAAATAAAAGAATGGAGAAAGACTAAACTACCCCTGAACTAACGGCTTCATTTAACGCCTGTTAGTCTTAGGGACCAAAATTGGACCAAATCGTATATTGCAGTGGCTAATGTGTATTTTTTAAAGGGTTTAGTTCACGAAAGTGTATCCAACTTGTCATGAAAAGTTATTGTATGTACTGTACTTTCATTTTTACCATTTGGCGCATCAAACTATCAAAACCTACCATTTAATGTATTTTGTGACAATTTGGATACACTTTCATGACAAGTTAGATACATTATATGATAGGATTTGATAAAGTTGGATACATACAATGACTATTTCTTAAACTTTGATATGTCAAATGGTAAAAATGAAAGTACAATACATACAATAACTTTTCGTGACAAGTTGGATACACTTTCGTGAAGTAAACCCTTTTTTAAACTGTAGGGACCAAAAGTGAGACTTTTGTCAAACCACAGGGACCAAAAATGTAATTTACTCTAGATAATATTCAAAGTTAATATAGTTTATTGTCTGGATTGAAAAAAAATACTCATGATGGATATTTCTTTTTATTTATGTTACATAAACTATTTCATTCATGGTTAATAAAAAAAAACGTATGCTTTTATCCATTATGAATAATGGATAATATTCAAAGTCAATATAACTTGTTGTTAGGATTAGAAAAAAAATACTAACTCATGGTAGATATCGTCTTTTATTCATGGTGAATAAATAAATAAGTGACTTTATTTATTCTAAATAATAGATAATATACAAAGTGAATATCAATACTCTCTAGTTTTTCTTTCTTATTCTTTATTGGGTTCTCGACTAATCTCTATGAACTTTATCCGTCTCGATATACATTCCGATCCATCTCGATAAAAACAAAAAACGGTAGGTTATGATTTTATATTCAATCACACGCCACGTTAATGGATGGGTTCTTGATGAATCCCATTTGATCTTCACGGTTTTTTGATTAGCCTCGATTGGTGTTGATCAATCTTGATGTGTTATTGATTGGTATTGATGGGTTCCTATCTCGATAAATATTGAGACTACGATTTTACACACACAAATAAATGATATGTCAGTTGATAGGTGTCTTGATGGAAAATGAATGTAGTAGGGTAAAGTTTAACACTCATAAACGCATATCAAGTATAAATGGATATCAACCTTTCTCAATAGGTTTTCAATAGGTCGTGCATTGGTCTCGATGGGCTCCCGATTGGTCTTGATGGTTCCCGATTGGTCTCGATGGGTGTTGGGCTATGATGATGAAAAATGTGGTGCCTTACGACGTTGAAGAAAGTGTTTAAGAAGGTGATGTCAAGTTACGAACTTACGGTGAGGAGTTATTGTGTACACTTTAATCTACATAAAATATTCATAATGAATATAACACACACATAGCATTTAATGTAAAAACAATTAAAACGAAAAAAATTTGAGATCGATGTCATATCGAAGGGCACGGAATTCTCATTTTTATTTATGTAATTTATTTGATAAAAATATTATTAATTTTTAAGATAATTTATTTTAAACTTTAAGGGTAAAAGCTTTTAATTAAAGGAGAAAAATAAAAGGTCAATAAGGTAGGTGTGACATTTGAAACTAATTTCCCCTTATACCCTATTCACCTTACTTAATAGTTTTACCAAAAAGCTTTATCTAACGTGTGTTGTTGAGTAAATTGAGATGGATGACCGCTGTACGTTATCAAAAAATGAGTTTTTTGTTGACCGCTATATATATTGAATATTATATTATTTATAGAGGCGTAATCATTTTAGAACTCTAAGTTTTGTGCGATCAATCTAAGCGCTAATTTAAGATAACTAATGTTATCAATTAACGAAATTACTAAGAAGATAATCATTCTATTAGATAAAAATTAATGCAGTTTATTTAGAAAATTATTTTCATACCTCTCTCTCTCTCTCATCTCCTCTCTCCGTAGCATCACTTGCACAATTAAATGTCCACATAAGGTAAATACATTACGAATACAATGTAAACAATCCTTTTTTACCAAGGTGTTATGGTTTTCAAAAGTGGTATTGATATAATTGGCGTTCATAATATGTTTCTAAGCTATACTAAATCCTATTGAAATCCGAATGAATCTAAAGTAATTGGTGTGGTATGCATGTGTTTGTTTCTTTATTCATTTTCTAAACTACTTGAAACTCTTGATTAATATTACGGGCTTTTGGTCTCAAATAATTTCTGATGTGCCTTTTTTATTTTATCTGATTACTCACTGTTGCAAATAACCATGTTTTTTTTTTATAATTTCAACAAATATGATGATTAATTTGCAATGAAAAATCCAAATTCAATGGCTTGAAAATACAATCGGTAAAAAATCTCGATTGATATTGTGAGTTTTTGGCATCAAAATTTCATGTTATTTGTTGTCTCGATTTGAACTTGGACTTGAAAATGGTTATTTTACTGATAACAAATCAGTATTTGCAAACACTTTAATATGATGGATTTTAATATCTAAGTATTTCTATTTTTTTAAAATAGAAAATAATAAAAACAAGTAAATTAATTGAAATACCTTTATTTAAATAGATTTAATGAAAAAATAATTACTATAAATGTATGAGACCAAGACCAGTCGATTTTGCATATCTCAAAAACAAATTAGTAATAAATGAAAAGTATGGACCAATTTCCTTGAAAAACAATGGTATGGATACCAAAGCTTAAATTCAAACTATATTTCAATTACCTTTTACTTTTTATGCTAAATGGTTATTAACTATGAAGAAATTAATTATTTTAGTTATTTTTAATATTATTAACACCTTTTAACTATTTTCTTTTGAAAATTGTAAAAGTAGTTTTAAATTGTGCTAATATAAGAAAGTCTTCTATTATTATCTTCGTTAATATTGGAATGGTTTTAGTTCCTTTACGATATACATTTTAGGTCCTTGAAAACTTAAAATATTTACAATTTATACCTTTCTTTGTTAGTGGATTCTTTATTTTAATGAAGTTCATGGCTATTTTGAAAGTTTTATTAGAGAAAATGGTTAGGATGTATTACATGTATTTAAAAATGATTAAAATAATTAATTTTCTTAAACTATATGGTATAAAAGGCGGTTTCTATTTGCTTTAGCTCTCGGTAAAAATTGCCAAGGATGTAGTCTGGGCAAACCCAGGTGAACCTTATCCAAAAAAAAAAGGCGGTTTCTATCCACATTCTCTTATACAAGGGTGTGAGTAGGTGTACGTGAGTGGGAGAGAGGGTGTGAAAATGAACAATTGTGAGTGTAATGGGTGGGGGATAACAACCCCCATGTAAAAAGGTGAAGGCATTGTTTGGTAAATCAAATGTAGCTTATAAGAGTATCTTTAATAGTTTTTTCAAAATGGAGAGCTAAAAACCAAAATCTCTAAAAAAAAGTTGCATAAATCTCCAACAGCTTCCCCATTTAGAAATTTTGAACATTAATTTTATTATAAAAATATTCCATCAATCTATTAAAAAATTAAAATATCTATCCAAATTATTACTTTTCAAGGATTTCTATTGAGTCTCTCATTATCATAATTTTTCTGAAATGATCTCCAAACATGGTGAAAAAAAAAAAAAACTTGTCTCTCCAACTTTCTTCATTTTGAAGATAAGTTCGGAAAACCTGTTGGACCACCAAATTAACCCAAAATCTGTATTTTCTTTTTTTTCCCTCCATTTTGGGAATGCTATTGGAGATGCTCTAAACTAGCTTGTTTTTTTCTCCATTTTATAACCTAGTTTTTTGATAAACTACTTGGAGATAGCTTTTTGTAACTTTTTTCAATTATATATCCTTCTAAATATTAGTTATGATACATTAATATACTCTTTTTGGTTATTTTACATATTTATAAACAAGTTTTTATCAAACATAATTTGTTATTAAGTTAGCTTATTGACAAACATAGCCTAAAGGCTAAAGCTATGTTTGGCAAACTAGCTGATAAGTAGCTGGTAGCTGATAAGCTAACTAGTTGTTGATAAGCTAGTTTATGAATAAATTATGTTTGACAAAAACTAGCTTATGAGTATGTAAAATAACCAAAAAAATGTATATTTGAATTTAATAATTAATATTAATAAAAGTATAAATGGAAAAAGCTATAAAAAACTTTCAAAAAACTGCTCTCAAAGCAGTATTTTAAAAAGCTAGCACGTAATACATGTTTAAACGAACTAGCTCGTAACCTAACTTATTTTTACCAAACAGGGGCTAAATAGTTTTATTAAAATAAGGTTGATCCATTTTTATGCTACTGGGAGTGCAGAAGAAGACACAGGCACGCTAATAGGACCGGAAGTTGCAGTTTTTAGGTGACAGACGCCGCCTATTGGTTCAACTTCCTCTTCACGCATGAACAAATCTTTCCATAAAATGCATGCATACAATACCCTTTCTCTCTCTATAATCATATCATATCATAATCTTTTTATATCCCTCACAAAAACCCATTTCTTCTTCTTATATATAATCCTCCGATATAACCTTATTCAAACTCCCTTTTCGAATATTTCGGAAATAAATTTTCAAGAAAATATAAAACCCACACCCATCTATAAAACCCCAATCAAACCCTTCCCACTCTCTCTCTCTAAAAAAGAAAAAAATCTCATAATCTCTCTCTATTTTTACTTTGTGAAAAAATCTTGTTGTTATTTTTTCTACCGATTTTTGTGGTAATGGAACACCACCACCACCACCACCACCATCAAAGAAACACCACCCACCACATGAATCATCATCAATCGCCGCCGCCGTCCCACCACCACCATTTTCCGTTATCTCCGGCGCCGCTTTTCAACCAGATGCCTTTTGATCTTCCGCCGTCGATTGACGTCGATCAGACCCTCTCCGACGCCATATCCGCCCTCAATCTCTCACACAACAACAACCACAACAATAACCATCGCTGGACGTCGTTCCTGCCGCCGTCTCTCGACACCGAGCACGGCGGCGTTGGCTCTCCGATCGCCGCCGCCGGCGAGGGTTTCGTTAGCCCCTTTCGTAGCAGTAACGCCACCTCCGTTAGTAGCTTAGAGGAGGGTTTAAGGGTTTTGAATTCCGATTACCAACGGAATTATTTCGGTGTGGGCCAGACTAGCCCCCTTACGGTGGACCATCATCATCATTCTCATTCTCATTATCCATCATATCCTCCTCCTTATCCTCCTCTGCTATGCTACAACAACAGAGAATTTCTTCAAGGGGAATGTTCTTCAGGGTTTGACCCGCGGTTTGACTTTGACCAAAGGTCTTACTTGCTCTCCAAGCAACGATTGTGCTCTAATTCCCATCATAACCATTACCCAATAAGCCCTGTTTCTGCAACCCTTGATATTGGAAGCAAGAATCTGTTGATTTCAAGTGATAACAACAACAACAGCAATCAGGGCTGTTGTGATGGGATGCCACAAAATCAACAGTTTTTGAGTCTGTTGCCTTTGAAAGAATTAAGGGGGATGATTTATTTCTTGGCCAAGGATCAAAATGGGTGTAGAATACTGCAATCCAAGTTTGAAAACCCTACAAAAGAGGAGATTGAGCTTGTTTTATCTGAGGTGGTGGGATCAATTGCTGATTTGATGAAGGATCAGTTTGGGAATTATTTGATTCAGAAGCTTGTTTCTGTGTGCAATGATGATCAGAAAGCGGTGGTACTTCGTGAGTTGACCGAGGCATCGATTGAGATCATTCTTGTTTCTATGAGTCCATATGGGTATATGTTTGATTTTGTTGAAAAAAATGGTTTAGTTGTTTATGTTTTGGATGATGGATTGATTAATATAAATGCAATGATAATGTTTTGTGTTGTTATATAGGACAAGGGCAATTCAGAAATTGTTGGAGAATTTGAAAGACCCAAATCAGATAATGATGGTAATGAGGGCTTTACATTGTGGGGCTGCTAAATTGGCCAATGATCCAAATGGTCACCATGTTCTTCAATATTGTTTGCTTCATTTTGATAGTGACTTCAATCAGGTAGCCCTTTGATGTTTTTCTATGATAATGAATAAGCTAAATTGTTCTCATGTGTCCATGTTTTATTGTTGTTAATTTGTGCTTGCCATCGATATTGTACTAAGTGATCCAAGTTACTTGATTTGAGACCACCCATGAGCTTAAATAGTTTCTTTTATAGGGTCTTGAAAACCGGGAGATTCTGAATCGGTCCACTAATGTCATAATTGCAAGAACTTTAGGGTGCGCAAACAGGATAGAACGACTGTTCAGTGTTGGTAAGACATGACTGGACATGACAGGATAAAACTGGTTAAATGACCAATTTACCCTTGATGAGCGTGTGGACCACATGGGTGCATGCCAAACATGGGACAAGCCTGTTTTGTTGTGTCGTGTCTCATCCTGTTTTGCGTACCAAACGCAACCGTAGGATATTTTGAGGAAGTCCTGAGAACGAACTCTTTGGGTAGCTGGAATCTAGCTCGATACCAATCTGTGAATACATCATTATATGTTGTCGTTAAGCTAGGAAGCTTGCTAACTTTGACCGTTGATCATATGTAATTCATTTTGATGAGAATAGCTAGGTACATTGTCTCCATAGGCCCTATGCCCTCCTTTATTCTGAATTGGTAATGAATCAATGAATACCTTTTGAGAAATCAAAATTTATCTAGTTTGTGAATGAGTTGATTGGAAAGTTGTGGATGCTTTATTTTCTTTTTCTTTTTTGAAAAGTAAATGGGTAAATTTAACTTTTTGAATGATATGAAATACAACTAGCTTTGTACATGCACTTCTGTAATCAAGTTGGCATTAGTCCTTATGATGGTTTCTTTTATGATACATGCCCTATTATTACTATTAGGACCCCTTATGCTATAAATTGGTTTTAATAGATTTGCTTATTGAGTTCTTGGAAAAAGCTATTAGAAACTCAATGGGAAGGTAATGCATTTTTTAAACTCCATCTCTTCAAAGTGTATAGATCATGCAATATGCAAAATGAGCTTTTTAATTATGATCCCTGATTCTTGATTTTAAACTGCCTTGATTAAAGGTCTCAATGCTGTTGTTCATACAGGCCACTTTACAGTTCTCTTCTTTTTTTGGATAAATTTTTCCCAAAACGTTAGGACTCAGCCATTCTGTTGTCGCTGTTTCTATGATATGATCCTCATGACCTCATCTTTGCTTACGACTTGTCTTTAAACACGAACAAATAGTTTGTCCTTGAATACGATCTTGCTGTTTGCCTTTGAAAGGCGATGTTAACATTTGGTACCAACTTTAAGAAGTATTTTTTGAAAACAAAATATACATTAACACATTATATCAACATACAAGTTTTTAAAAGGCGGAATTGGGCCTCAAGGCAGAAATATATACACACGAAAATATGTTTGTATACCACACAAATAGTATATGTTTAAATACGAGGAGGCACTGGTTCGGTGGTTCTTGCAAAGGCCTGTACGATAATCTGAGAGGTGTGGAAATTTTGGTTGCTCAAAGGAAGCGGAAGGGTCAACCCACACTTTTTGATTGAATGGAGAAAGTACTAGCTTTTTGGGTTTTAAAATATTATAACTAGACATTGGGGCCATTGGGCTTTGACTTGTAGTTTTTTTTAAAAGGCACACTATAAAGAGAAGTACTACTACCGTCATAAAGCTTATAAAAAAGACAAAAAAACCATAACACCTCATTGAACCAAGGTGTAAGCCTCGTCCAGGGTCCAAGAGGCACCACCTCAGGTACGGTTTTGGTCCGCCTCGCCTCAAATGATTTTTTGAAACCATGTCAACATATTAAGGCATTGTTTGGTAAACATAAGCTAGCTTATTTTTTGTGTACATATTTGGATGGACAAAAACTAGGTTATAAGCTAGCTTTCTGATCAACTACTTGGAGCCATGGAGGTAGCTTTTTGGAGCTTTTTGTAGCTTTTTCAAATCATACCCCTTATTAATATTAATTATTATACCCTAATATACCCTTTTTGGTCGTTTTACATACCATAAGCTAGTTTTTGCTAAACATAATTTGTTCATAAGCTAGCTTATCAGTCAACAGCTAGCTTATTAGCTAGTTTGCCAAACATAGCCTAAGTGGTTGTGAAAGATCTTTTCATGTCCGTGAAGAAGTCTACATGATTGTGAATTTGTGATTACATAAATTCATACTTTGAAAGTTCTTCATGGGTTTGGATTCATCCCATTATGTTGGATTTCAATTGTATAAACTAAAACTTGTGTCTTCCCCATAAATGCCCTTCTCCTAGTCCTTGATGAATGTGAGATGAAACAAGTGATAAATAATGAAGCATATAAACCCATGGAACTTCACTTTATTTTCTTTTTGGTTGCTAAGATCACCATACACAACAATTGAACTTTCAAAAACAAATGTTTCAGTACTTGAATACCCTGAAAAAAAATCAGTCTTAAACTTATACTTATTTCATCAGCCTTAAACATATAAAATCAATTTTTTTTGGAAGAGGTATCCCAGACCACATTGGGCCCAGACTAATCCTCGGCAATTTTTGGGCCGAAGCCCGACTGCGAAAGCATGCAGCCCGGGGTCGAAGCCCCCGTACCTCCAGAATGCGTCCCCCAGGGCTCGAACTCGGGTTCACCACTATGTAGTGCCCAAGCCTTATCACTAGGCTAACACTCTTTTGGTCATATAAAATCAATTTACATGCTAATATTTTTAATTATATACTTTATTTTGTTTATAAAAATGCTGTTTTTATCTTCATTATCTCTTACATTTGTTGTTAACTAGATTTAGTTTCTTTTGGTTTCTTAGCTCCATATGTTTAATCAAGTGTGCATCTATAAATTTTTTAAATGCAGCTTTCCTTTTGTTATGATAATCCTTTTTGTGATTAGCTACAATGCACCAATGATTCATATAAGTTGTATATTTCTTCCATTTTTCTTTCAGGAAAGGCCAAAATACCATGTTTGGAGCAACTTTTTCGATTAAGCCACAAGATACCATGTTTACGAAAAACAAATAATTAATGAAATAAATGGATTATTAGCGACTTTATATCATAACTAAGCTACAGAAACCTTAGGATTCAAACCATTTGGAATTATCCAAATTGAGCATCAAAACACAAGTTATTAGCGATCTCAACTTTAACAGTTTTCTACAATGACTGCATGCTCTCACTTGGTGTGTGTTGTTGCATAATCTGTATAATATGCTCTGCGGTTTTCTTTAATAATTTTTTGAATTAACATTTCTAACTGTTACTAATGGCTTTTGTCTCATCGGTTATCAAGTCTCTATGCCTAGCGGTTACAGGGTCAAAACTATATATTACCAAAGCCAATCTATTTTCTTTATTTATCGTAGTCTTTGAAAAATTATTTTGATTTTTGACCATGAACATATTGTTGGCTTTGGCAGCTTATTTTGGATGAAATAGCGGATAATTGCTACAAAGTTGCAACAGATAGAAGTGGCTGCTGTGTACTGCAGGCATGTGTAGAACACTCTCGTGGCAAAGCAAGAAACCGTCTGATTGCCGAGATCATGGCCAATGCAATTCACATAGCAGAAGACCCTTTCGGGTTTGCATCTCCGCACCCTTCTCTATGCTTAATTTTCCAGTATTGTCGAAAAGACTTCAAAACGTTTTTATTTTATTTTATTTTGTGAAGCAACTATGTGCTGCAACACATGGTGGGGTTAAGGTCACCTGACCTAACCGAACTGCTAGTGAGACAACTTCAAGGGAATTTTGCATCCCTTTCACGAAACAAATACGCTAGTAATGTTGTGGAGAAATGCTTGATTGAATCGGAACCAGAAATATCCACAAAGATCATCCTTGAGTTGGTGGCAAGCCCAAATCCCTCAACGCTTCTGGTCGATCCATATGGGAATTTTGTCATCCAGTCTGCACTAAAGGTTTCAAAGGTTTGTACTTTTTAACACTTTTTTTCTTTCTTTCTAATTTAACATGCTTTTACCACCGCATTCCTGTTGGTTAACGGACTTTAATCTGTTGATTGATTGTGTGTACGTACTTACAGGGGTTTGCAAACGAATGTCTGCGGAAGCTGATTTCAAGAAACGTAACGGCAATGCAAACCAATTTGTATGGTAAAAAGATACTGGAAAAGATTGAAAAGAGGAGGATCATACACATATAGACTGAAGTAAAAGTTGTATGTGAATAGCTCTGTTGTTTCTTCTCAAGTGGTCACAAAGTTAACTTTTAGTTATTATATATAGATAGGTATGTGTATGTGTGTTTCTGGCATGTTGTGGTTTTTGTATGTGTAGTAGATCCATCATCTGGTTTTTTTCAAGTTTTGGGATATATTTTTAGTGAATAATATTATTATGTGACTGCATGCAAATGAGTTGAATTTTTGTACACAATATATATGCCTTTTTGGTTGGATTCAGTCACACTACTCTTTTTTTCTATTAAATTAATTTAATAGTAAGTTACTGATTATGGTCTTTTGTTTCTTGTATATGCATGTATTTATTATGCATCTCTACTCGGGACTATGCTTACTCAAATGGTTGGTAAGCAACCTCGTAGTTGCCTTAGCTCCTTAAGCATAAATTACAATTTGTCTCGGTAGATCCTACCAACTTACTATTATCTTATATGAGTCGGGTTCAAATGCGGACGGTACATATTCAAAATAATAAGAAAATGATCGAATCACACATGTTTTTACACTTAAATCACGTACAAAATCACAAGTCATTCGCGTAACTTCACCATTTTTTACTGTTAACGTAAAATTACTTGTGATTTTGCACGTGATTTGGTCGTTTTCGTATTCTCTTAAATAGTTAGCATTCCCGCTTGATCCTCCATATACATATACATACATATACAGGTGAAGGATCGTGTGAGAAGTTGAATTAACGATGAGAAACGTGAGAAGTGAATCACCATTGATCACTTCTAATCTTATGCCCTCCTATGAATTGTGCTTTAGAAGGGAATTGATCTAGTGCATGTCGATGCATCTTATCTTGATACATCACATCCTAATACATTTTGCATCCAACGGTTGATAACCACTTCTAACGGTAACCTTAAATTCTTGCGGAATCCAACCCTACATATACATATGCATGTACATATACATATACATGGGTTTGATCATTTGAGAACTCTAAAATCTGTTAGATCTGCGAGAACTTCTACCTTAACACTTTATTTCACATGATTTTTCTCATACAAGGGTAGTATTTAATCAGTGGCGAATCTAGGATTTAAACGTACTGGGGTCCAACATAGTTTATGTGACAAGATGAGACGTTTTAAAAAATAATTTTGCAGGTCGGATAGTATGGTATAAAAGCAAAGACATCATATATACCAACGAAAAATTAGATATCTATTCAAAACAAATATCATAAATTGCTTACAATTGATCTCGACAACATCATACAATGAAAATTCCCTACAATTAAATCATTACGAATACTATTGAATGCATCATTCTCAATATATGCTACTAAACAATTGTTTATAAAAATCATCACCTATTTTGATATACAAATTACTCTTTTTTTCAACCAATCTTTTATTAAGATCTTCAAGCCCAAAATACATTTGGGGTCCATTTTAATATTCAAGAGGGGTCCAATATTTTGTTATTATATAATAGTAATAATAATAAAAATTTAAGGGGGGTCAACATACCCCATGAGCTTATACATGGAGTCGCCTCTGTAATTAATGTATTGATTAACACATTTGTTTCATAATGTGATTGGTTCACAATGTGATAGCTTTTTATGTGTATTTTTGTTTCACAAACACGTAAAATATGCACACATTGTGAACTAAACACATGTGAAACAAATATATGTTAATCAATATTCTAAATCCTACTCTTAGATGCAAAATAATCATATGAAATAACACATGATGTACTAGTTCCGAAGGTTATCATATATTCATAGGTTATTAAAAGAAGATCCCCCTACATATACATATAGAGATACATATACATACTAGAGTATAGTTTAATACTAGATGAATCTATGGAAACTCAGCATCCAACGGCACACCCTCAAGACCGCCCCTGCTTTTAAAGGTCGCAATATCTCAACAATAATAAGATTGTTGGGTCTCGGTCAATTAATGTTTATCGATACCTTGAGTGGGGGATGTTGCAATCGATGATGGAACATATTCATACCACTTGGCCGATGAGATGATCAACATGCAACATCAAAGTCAAAATGTGGGTCTTCGATCTAATCATAAAAGATGTGGCATTTTCAACTCATATCATACGTGTTGGGTTTCTAGGTTTGAAAGAGAAACCTAACAATACGATAATTGACACAACAAAAATAATAATGATGACGATGACACCACTTTGATATTTCTGTGGTTTAAGGTTTTATTTTCTAGATATGTGGACCCATTCCTCTTTGTGGGCCATTTTGAATGAATTATCCCACAAGATCTAGGAGAGTGTTTCTTGGAAGCAAGCCTTTAGAAACATTCATTTATTATTTAAAAACATCTTATATAAAAGTTTTGAGTTTGAATTTATTGCACTTGTGAATTGTGATGGAGAGTTGATCGTCTGTGTGTAATGTATTTTTGTATTGGTCTAATGTATTTTAGTATTAACATTTACAAATAGCCCAAAAAACTAATTTTTCATAAAGAATATATAAACAAAAACGATATCGATATAGAAGAATTATCGTCTATAAATATTGTTTATTAGTATATATATTTTTTTAATTTGTCTTTGAAAATATGCATTTATTTAACGTACATTCGACTAAGTAAAGTTTAGTTTTAGTTTTCTTCTTGAAAATATTTATGAAAATAATTTTGGCCAAAGCTATACGTACGAGCTTGCAATGTATGGTTTACTTATGGCAACAAAAATAATGAACGTATGTAGCATCAAAATTTAAGTGGTTTAACTAGGCAAATAGTTTTAACATCCACTACCTTGTTTGTTACTATCTTAAAAACCAGTTAACCGTGCAACATTATTTTACATTGTACACCATACTTGAAAAAATCTTTAATTAGGATGTCGATTATAGAGCTCAAATTACACAATGCCTACCATTATACTTGAAAAAATCTTTGAGTCTGTGGTGGCAATACGAGTTCGTGGTCAGTGGTTCGTTGCCGCTGGTTTCAGTGGCCTCAGAGTCTCTATCCTAACCTTAAACCTGTGTTTTTCCTGCATTTGCGGTCGTTCTCTTCTTTCTTTCCCAATAGCTCGTATTGCCACCACCTGGTTGGACGTTTGTGGCCATTTGTAATTTGTTCGTGGTTTTGGGTTTTCGTGTTCGGTATGTCGGTCGTGGTTGGGTCGAGTTCACCAGATGATTGCCCTTAAGTGGCTTGCGAGTTTTTGGTTAAGGTGGTCGGTTTCGTCCTTGTGTTAGTATTCTCGGATGTATTGGTTAGGGCTGTTGTGGTTAAAATCTTTTGTATTTCGTTGTTTTTTCTAGCATATTGCTAGTGTTTTAATATAATGTCGTTCATTTTTTTTTTCCGATAATCACCCTAATAGTTAATATAAGTATTGGTTGTTTTTAATGTAATAAATCCATGTTTTTCAAGTGTTAATAAAATGGGATTACTTCTTCAAAATGTATATAACTATCCCCAATATACTATTGTGTGTATCAACCTAAAAAAATTCTTTTTGTATATATCAAATTTTATTTTTTAGTTTATTATGTGTATTTTTGATACACACAATAGTATATTGTGGGATAGTTGGATACACATAATAGACTCAAAAATACACATAATAGACTCAAAAATAAAGTTCGATATATACAAAAGGAATTTTTTTAGGTTGATACACACAATAGTATATTCGGGATAATTGGATACATTTTGAAGAAGTAATCCCTAATAAAATATATAAATGGTTGGATTGTTTATACTCTTGAATTTGAAGTTGAAAGGTCATGAGATTAAATCACAAGTAATTAAAATGAGGGGATTAATTTTGTTTAAACTAATTGCACCCAAGAAATGAAAGACTAATACAAAATTTTAACAAGAATAAAGTCAGTAATGAAGATTACAGAAACACATGATAAGATTCCGTGTCGATTGATAGTAACAACAAATTCTACCAAACGATTAAAATTTGAACTTAAAAGCTAATAAGAAGGTTTGTAGTTCATCATGTGAGATATGCATTTGATCTTGGATCATGGTCGAGACAAATTAAGGTCATCTAATGCAACATTATTGGGGAACAAAATATCCTTTGATACCCTCTACCATTTGACCGTATTAACTTCAACTTTTATCTTATAATGTTGTAAATTTGTATGTATTTTGAGAGCCAATATTCATCGAATCAATAATTCAATTATTTTTCTTAAATCAAAATCTCAACATGTGATCAATATGCTTACTACTCTTCCATCAAAAACTTCATTTTGTATTTCGTGTTGGAACACCTTAATTTCTTTGTTGTTTGGCACTTATTGTTTTCAATTTGAGAACAAGTTTAATTGAGGGATGTGGATGAGATTCTCCTAATCTATTCGGGTTAGATTATAAGGGAAGTCAATTGAGGGCATGAGGAGTACCCAGTCTTTGGGCTGATCCAGTCATAGACTAGGTTCCCCTCGCCCCCAGCCCAGTCAAAGACTATGGTTGGGCTCTAGGCCCAGTCGGGACAACGGCGGATTAGTGGACTACCCATGGATGCCCGATACCTCCGGGGAGGCATGTGTGTGTGTGTGTGTGTCCGTAGTAGTTGTTCGTTGGTTCAATGTTGCTATGCCTTTAAAAAAATTATATGTGATATCCACAATCAATTCATTCTCTTCTGTAACATTTTTAATTGATTAACTCTGTATGTATCACATATGAAAATATACATATGAGTACAAGTTATATATTATCACATGTGATAATATGTATTGGAATTCAAGTGATATATCATCACATGTGATAATATTTGCACCACAAAAAGATCTATAATCATAACATAATCATATACAATTATTACATATGATGGATACGGCCATTAAATAAATTATAATATGTGCTAAAAGCTTATATTCAAGGTATGGAAAATGGGATTATTAAGGACGAATTATCAATGTATCATCACGGATAGACATCATGCTACTCCTTTTAATTTAATTTAATAATGTTTAATTTAATTTATTTATTAGATAATGTGTATTTGACTTATGTTCGTTTTCACATTTTCGTAAATTAGTTTGTTTTTCGCATAATTCTTCATGAGAAAGAGAGAGAGAGAGAAAAAAAAAACGTTCATACATAGGTTTATACTTACACATATAGATTGACAAGATAACCTTGTAAATTAAAATACATATATTTTTAATTTGATAAAGATATGATGTGCTTCTAAAAATTTCGATGTAAAACAACTTATTCTTTATTATATAGGTCGATTAAGATATTTCCAAATATTTATTAACTAACAAAGGATTTTTAAGGACATTTTGGCTTACCCTTAGAATTCTTTTTGTCTCTATAACAAGGGCACTCGTCCTTGTTTCCATACGTTCCAGAAGGCACGCAATTACAATCTCTACAACATATCCCACAATATTTCAAGCATCTGTCTTGTCTCCCTGCCTTTGAGCACCTCACTCCACACTTGGAGTCGCAA
Organism: Centaurea solstitialis; assembly: GCA_030169165.1. NCBI lineage: Eukaryota > Viridiplantae > Streptophyta > Magnoliopsida > Asterales > Asteraceae > Centaurea > Centaurea solstitialis. The sequence continues at coordinate 91,404,678 of CM058040.1, read as the reverse complement.
AAACCTATCACAAACATTATATGTACTCATTACTCACATATGACATAACCAAAACGAACAAATCCACGGTCAAATACTATCAAATAAAAAATGACAGGCGTACCCTTATCTTGAAATCAAATATCACAAATCCAACATAACATAAAACTTTTACGACATAATATACAAGTTGTTAATTATGAATTTCTCTAGAAAAGAAAGACTTACAAAAAAACACAGTTAACAACAAATTTAAAGCAATAGAACTTCTATTACATGATAATATTCGATTAGTAAGGTATAAGTTATTTGTTTGAGTTTGTCAATTAAATTTTGTCTATTAGCATCTTAATGAACTTAATGAGACTTGCAGCTTATTCTGTCAAGTATGAGTGTTTGATAGTAGCTTAATGGTATAGAAAAGACATATTCAATAATCTTTTAAGAAGGAGCTTTACGCCGAAAGTAAAAAAAAATCCTCCAAACTTTGCCTCTCTCACTTAAAAACACGCTCGTTCAAACTATAAAAGTGATTGCCCTTGAAACCTTTGAAATGCTTTGCAAAGAATCTATAGGAAAAAAAGAATCTCCCAAACAAAAATCTTTTCAATCTACACAAACCAATTAATTCATATGATTATGAATGACTTTGTCTATATAAAATTTACTGAAAAACCAACCAAACAGCTTGTTAGAATCTTACCTGAACCAGCCATGGTGGAATGAAGGAGAGAAGAGCTGAAGAGTACAAGTGCCATAAGCACGAACGTTGCTACAATTGGCTTCATTTTTATTATTTATAATTTTTTGTTTGGGGGAATTTGGTGAGAGAATAAGGCCGTTTTTATAATGCCCAAGAGGTTGGTACAATAATTTAGATGAATTACAAAAAAGTCCCTCAGTTATCCCAATCTATAATTTTGGTTCTTTTCTATTACGATTTATATAATGTTATCCCGAAACAAACCTAAATCGAAATTTCATACATCTTCATCTCATTTGTTTAACTTTGTTTATCAATAGCGTTCATGTGGATGATTGTTGAAAAAATAAATGTGGAGGACCAAACCACATTAGTCTTTGAAATTAAATTGTGCTATTAATTTTTTTTAATTAAATTTGGAGAAACTTTTTCTTGTTCAAGATTTCTCCTTCAATATTCCATCAAGTTCTCGTAATAATCAAATAGGATAGTTATGTTTTTTAAGACTATCTATTGTTGTGGTATCATGTGAGATAAACACATACAAGCTTCTAGAAACATGCAATGTACACATAATTAATTCAACTCTATCTCACATCCTTGCATCCTATGTTTTCTACCAAATATTTGAAAAAGCGTAACCTTTTGCAAAAAAAAAAAAAAAAAAAAAAAAAAAAAAAGACAAGCATATGTATAGAACTATCTTAAACTAAATAAGACACGTAACAATGTTAACATCAATTTTTACCTCGAATGAATATATTGCTTAAGTAATTCTGCTTTGTATATTTTTTCTACTCCTAAGCAATTCTATATAGGAGAGAAAATCGTGAGGCTATATAGATGAAGCTAAAGCCTATTGAGCTCATATTAATATGAGATGATAAATGTGATTTCAAAACTAAATGGCCAAACCGTAAAATAAGAAATAGTTTAGGGATCAATTATGTACAATTTGATATAAAATAAAGGTGATACTATGTTTTTAAAAAGTTTACCCAAAGGAATCCTTCTCATAAACATTTGGTAAAAAAATTAAAAATTTACATAAAGAAAATCATAATTTTAACAAAATCAACAAGATTTATTTTTCCCATTTAGGTAACAACTATAATAATTTTAGGAGTAAGTTTAGAAAGATAAACCCTACTTATTCTCGAATAGAACTTATAATTGATTTTGATAGATTATAGAAGTTTTATATATTGTAATTTTACATTATATTTTTCAAACAACGTAAAATGTTGGTAAATTTCAGATATGAAGGATTATCATGTGACTTCTCATGGCATGTTGCATCATCCCCTACCTTTCTTTACCGTTTTAGTAACCACGATATCATGCATCTTCAATTTAGTTAATGCACCAACTCTTTTAATAAATCAAAGAAAAAAATCTAAAGCAAAATGCATAACTTTTAAAAGACTTGATAACATTAAATTTGAATCTTACGGTGAACGCCATTTTAAAGTGTTCTTTATTTTCTTATATTGTTTTAAATTGACTATTTTTTCAAATTAAAACCTAAGTAAAACCATGTGTTTCATAATATTATAAAGTTATAAATATATGATTTAAGATATAGAGTGTGTATAAAATAAAAAGTGAATTACATATTTGGTCCTTATGGTTTATGGGTTTAACGTTGTGTCTCTAAAATAAGATATCTATGAATTGCATCCTCGTGGTTTGCATTTTATAACGTCTTGGGTCCCTAAACCTAACCCAGTTTAAGTTAAATAGATGTGTATTTCAGTCATTTACTATATATATATGGTCAGATTCCAGGGAAAACCAATCCATCTGGATCGTATGCACTTGTGCATACGGGAAATTTCGTAATATGCATAGGTGCATAATGCACTTATCAGGGGCGGCCCTGGGGGTGTGCCGCTGGTGCGGTCGCACAGGGCCTCCGATTTTCGGGGGCCTCCGGTAATTTTATATATTCTAGATATAGTATATATTATAAAAAGGATACCAAGTGACACAAATGCTTTTTTAGATTAGTTGGTAAAGGCTCCTTTCTATTACCCTGGAGGCGTGATTTCGAACCCCTTGCACTGCATTATTTTTTTCTGGATATTGCCTTATCTTTTTCAATTCTTTGGATATTGCTTCGTCGGGATTTCATCCATAACAAAAAAAAAAATTATTGTTACATTTTGTAAGATTTATTTAGGTATTATATTAAAAGGTTTTATAATTTATATTAATTCTTTTTCTTATCTCTTATAGCTTTTATCTTTTTATTATAATTTCTTTATAACTTTACTATTTGGTTATTTATATGTCTTTTAAGTTTATTTATTTCATATCTTTAATGTTAGTTTTCTTTTAATAACAACAGAAAAATATTTTTTTTTCATGTGTTATATATATATATATATACCAAAAATGATCGATTGATTTAGGTAAAATAAGATGCACCCGATTAGAAATTTTGAATCAAAATGTCTAAGTAACGGAAGATCAATTCAAAAAGAACATTATGTGTTCGAAAGTAGTACTCCTAATAATGTTTTTGTTTCTAAAAATGCTAGAAGATCCTTATGTCTTATGTCATTACTTTTAATTTCGTTACTAGTTAACTTTTTATTCTTATAAACAAACTAATCATTGAATATTTTTAAGCATTGGTTTAATGATGTAAATATCAGTTTTATTTTTATTTGAATCTTATTTATAAACATTTTAATTATTCTACTCTTTAAGGATTTATTTTTTTAATTTGGTAATAATAATTAACTTAATAAACAATAGAAGTAAAAAATTACAAGGCCACATTTATTTATTCGCACAGGGCCTCCAAAATGTCAGGGCCGGCCCTGGCACTTATACATAAAATAAACTCAAATTCCCCGTATGCACAAGTGCATACGGTCCAAATGGAAGGCTACGAGTGTGTTCTTCAATTTTCTCTTCAATATATGTGTGTGTGTGTGTGTGTTTTATTAAAAAATCAACGACCATATATGTAATTTATACGGGATCTATCTCCTACCTACAACTTCTACACCTTCCCAAACTCAAAGTGTCAGACCCTAATGCACCACTGTCGCATGCACCTCTCGTTACCACCGTCTGCACCACTGCCGCCTGCACCTCCCATCACTATTGTCTGCACCACCGCAACGTGTATCTCCCGTCACCAACCTCTATGCCATTGTTGTCGTTAACTCCTGACCATTGTTCTCATCAACCCTGTAATGACAATTATCTCCTCTTGCTTTTGGATCTGAATATGATCTTAGGCATAAATAGTTCTCGTCCCTCTTCTTTCTTTTTGGGTTTTAGATTGTCATTTTGTTTTAGGTTTTACGGTTTGTATCACAAATTTTTTGGATGAATCTGTATTAAAATCTTGGGTTAAGTTTGTACCCGCTAAGTCATGGTTTTCACTTGAAGTCTGGAACAAAATACAAAGAAGAACATCAAAATCATCTCTACCTTGTGTACAAACTGCGGATGCTTGTACGATCTCCTCTCCCCTCCTCGTGATATATATCTTCAAATTCCAAATCCAGATCCATGATTTTTGTTTGGGATTTAGGTTTATTCTCCTAAAATTGTAGGTTTAGACCTCAAACCTCTAGATTTGTTTAAATTTGAGGGTTTCTTGATTTCAGATTTGGGTTAGGGGTCGTTGGAATAGTTGATGTATTATCATCGAAAAGAAAAAAAAAAACTCTTAATAAATAGAAAGGAAGGAGAAGAGGACATATGGTAACAAGTTATTGGTTTTTGTCATATTTTTTTTAATGTGAAGTAAGGAAAATGTATAAAATGATCAACCTACCTATCGTGTGCCGTGCAAATGACCAGTTTAATGGACAAATCTCAAAAAGAGTTAGATTTAGGGACCCAACACGTTATAAAATATAAATCACGAAGATGTAATTTATAGATATTTTATTTAGGGATCAGAGTGTTTAGACACATAAACCACAAGGACCAAATATGTAATTCACTCTAAAATAAATATACATTTTACGAATTTTGTCTTTTCGTAATGGAATGATGAAGATGGTTCCGTAAGATAGGTTTCGTGGTTTAAAAAAGAGGTTACACCAAATAAAATTCCTTTTTCTTGGCCATGACATTACGTTTTTCCATTTTATTTATTAATTTTTATTTTATGTTAGATCATGATTATAAATATATATATATATATATATATATATATTTTGAGAGAGAGTTAAAAAAAAAACCTCAAAGTTAATGAGAAATTAGAGAACACCTTTATAAATATATATAATCAATTAATGTTAAACATCATAGCTATTATACTAAAATTAATATACTTGACACTTTTTTTTAACAGCAAAACAACACTTTTATTACCTACCACCAATATACGAACAGAACTCGAACGAGTTACAACGAAAAAGACTTGACCCGAATGCCTCAAAACTACAAAGAAAACCCAGAAAAAACTACATAATACCAAAAAACAAAACAGAGCCAAATAAGAATTAGAAAAGAGGAGGAGCAAACCATAACCACTGTGAAATTTATGAGTAATAAACTCAACAGCAAGCATGGAAGATAGCTCCTACCTTCTGCCCGAACAAACGCCAAAATAACCCATAAAACACGGCAACAACAACAGCCTCCCGAATCTTTTTGAACTTTCAGCTACAAAAGAAACACTTCAACAGCCAACTCGGAGAGACCACTGCCCTCGATCACGAGATTTTATTGTCCCGCATTCGCTCCCTCATGTGATGCAATCCACTCGAACCAATCACCATGATGTTTTAGTTTGCTATAAATCCACTCGATATAACACACTTGACAGCACTACTCGTGTATGACAGTTTCTTTTTTAAACGTTATTTGTGTTTCTAAATCGTTCGTCAATTAAAATTTCTATGTAAAAGAACTTTAAATAACAAAGTATAACATAAAATGCTATCACCACTTAGATAAAGATTACAAACAATCTTGTTTTATATCTTGGAAAATGCCAATTTAGGTAAATACATAAATTATTTTTGTATGAATTAATTGTGTTCATAGACATAGAACTTAAGGTTTATTATGTACAAGAATATATTCGTTGAGTTGTATAGAGCATATGGCTTAAACTTTAAAAGTGAAGTTGCAAGAAGTCGTACTTAATGGCAGTAATAAATTAAAAAATTGAATTTTAACTAATTGTTCGTCTATAAATCATGCATGATATTTAATAGGTTGTTTTTAATAATTTCTACTAATTGTATTTCAATAAAGGATGTAAGAGCATCTCCAACAGTTTCTCTAAAATTTCTCTAAAATAGATTCTCAAAGTTTAAAAATCTTTATGATAAAATGTTTTCATCTTCAACAGATTCTCCATTTTAAAGATAACATAATTATTTATAGGGTTTAGTTCCCCGTCAAATTCGGGTTTTATTGTCATCCCTAGTCATAAAAGAAAAAACATCTATTAAAAACATAGTTGATAAACCTAACTTTTGCAGATGTTATCGACTTTTTTTAAAACAAGCTCTCTTTGTATAACAAACTTTCACTAATTACATATAGACCCAAAAACTTGACTAACATTATGATATATGTCTTATCTTGCGCCTAAAATTGCCTTACAACCTTATAGAACAACACTTGGCTATTCGCTTTTGACTATATGTACCCATTTTTATGATTCAAAGATGATGTTTTCTTGATAAGTATTCTTAATTAGTTTTACCAAATTTACTATTTTAACAATGTTACCTTTATAGATTTATTATTCATAAGATGCCTATTGTCTTTTGATGAAGAAAGTGCATGTGGACTATAAACATGATGTGTTTGTTGTCTCTCTCCAAGATGCTTTCTACCTATTACAATTCCAACAAACTATAAAGTGTAAAAAAAGAAAGAAACTAAAATTTCTTTTTAACTCGAAAACTACTCTACTACACATTCTCCTACTAATTTTATTTATTCCAAGCATTGGTTACTTCAAGCCTTCAATTACGTGTATACTTGTTTAAGGGTTCACTAGTGAACGCATTTTTTGACTGCACCACAATCACGTTGGATTTTGCTTTCAAGACCACCGTCTTTATTCACAACACAAAAATTTTATTTGCCAAGTCTATTTCAGTTTTTGTTTACTTTTATCAATCATGATTGATTCAACCTTAGGTCTACTAACAATTAAAAATGTGTTAAATGCTTTTTGTGTTTGTCTTTTTCGTGTTTAAACATGCATTTGCATCATTTTTTTCATGTGTCGAGTTGTGGTTTTCACGCACGGTTATGTTGATTTTTAGATTCTTTCAGCCGCTAATCGAAGAACGAGACGAGTTTTAGCATTTTTGATGTGATTTCAAATAAGATGTAAACAGTAACTTCCAATCATACATGGAAGAACCAAGAAGTGTGGTTGTCTACCTACATGGCATCCGATGATGAGTCTCAATCGCAAACGTGCTATGTACGTCGTTCTTCGACAATGTCTCTTGTTCTTTTTCATTTGCATTATCAGACTTGATAAGAATCATGCAAGTCATTGCTTTTCTCTAAAGATGGATGACCGAAACTTTTATATTTTCACATTTTTGTGTGATAAAGTTGCATGGTTTCTTGTTCTTGTTCTTGTTTTTGTTCTTGTTTATAGAGTCTTGAGAAAACATTTTCGATTTATAGTTTTTTTTGTTCTCAGATAAGAGGAATCGGAAAGCTTTGTTTTGCAAAGCTTTTGGGTTTATATTTATGATGTTACATATCTTGCAATGAGTTTGTATAATATGCATTGTTAATGTTCTTCATGGATTTTCATTTGTATACTAAGAACAATTTGGGCCCTTAAAGTTTTCTTTTTAGACCTTAGGAAGGGTGCCTTTCTAGTAATTCTATAGTGAATACTACGAGAACATGCCGAATTTACATTTCAGAAAAGCCCAAAGATAGAAAAAAAGTTACGATATATATAGGGGTATTGTCCAAGTCTAGCTCATGTAAAACTTTAACACACTCCTATTCAATAGAGCCAAGAAAAGCAAAGATGTCCTAGAATATTGAGAGGGGTAGACTTGGAAAACGTGTGGGTTGGGTTCAAAGTTAAATGGGTTGAGAGTATCTAACCTGAACCCGACCCGTTTAATGAACGAGTCAAAAAAACCCAACTCGGACACGACCCTTTTAACCCATTTAGCATTTATAAAATTAAAAATAAAAAATTCACAAAAAATTTACGAATCCAAAGTTCAAATGAAAGCATTAAAAATCTAAATTTTATAGTTCAAAGTTCAAACTTATAAGTTCTAACCAAATACATAACATTAAAAATCTAAATTAAAAAATTAAAATTAAAATCGGAAAATTCTTAGTGATATGGTTGTTGACTAGGGTTGGATGATTTATGCTTTCAATTGTTTTGGGCTACCAATTCATCTAGCCCAATCTGCCTAAAAAATAAATCATAAATTAGTAAAAAAAACCCTATATATATATACACACACACACAAAACTGAGTTATTCAAGTTATTTTTAAGTTGATATTTTTAATCCTGACCTAACCATTTTATTTTTTGTGTTGTGTCGTGTCAACCCATTTACTTAAACGGGTTGAAATTCGTTAACTAAACCCGTTTATTTTGTATTGGGTTCGTGTCCGTGTCGTGTTAGCTCTTACCGGATCTAGAGAGGGGTTAGGCTTAGGCATGGGAATTGTCCCCGACCTATCGGGGAACCCGGTCTATCCGCCCGGGTCCCGTTAGAATCTCTAAATCTACTTGAAGTTATATCTCCGTTTAGCTATCTAGAATGGATCAGCGGTTCTAGAAACTCTTGATACTTGCTTTAACGGGGACGGGGATTCCCCGGTAAACCGGGTATTGAGGACGGGGACGGGGATTCCCGTTTTCTCAAACCGGGGATGAGGACGGGGACGGGTTTAGCACTCCTCGCCCCGCCTCATACCCGTACCCGTATATATATATATATATTAGTTATTTATTTAAATTATATATTATTTTTCTTTTATATCGGTATATGGTTGTTCCTATTTCGATAAATTATGAATATTAGTTGATGTGGTTTTGACTATTAATTGATATGTTTTGGCACGTGTGTCATTAAAAATAATTTTAGGATTAAGTTTAATTTATTTTGGTATTACGTTTAAAATTATTATACGATTACGTCTATAGTTATTACACGATACATTCTTAGTTTTTATTGGAAATATGCGAGATTTAAACATGTATGATATCTCAAAACATTTAATTTGAAATAGATTATATAAACGGACATAAAATCCCCGTTTCCCCGTTGGGAATCCCCGTTCCTCGTTGGAGACGGGGATGGGGATGGGGATATGATAAATTCCCCGGTGGGGATGGGGAAGGGGAAGGGACGGGGATGCCAATTAGGGCTTGGGGACGGGGATCCCGCCCCATTCCCATGCCTAGTTGAGGCTAGCAAAAATGTCCCAAATGAGATATGCTAGATACTGTATGAGAATATGTGAAACTCCCAAATTTACTTTTTTAAAAATCTTTTCAAAAGAGAATGAATGTTTCAATATATATAAAGGAAATGTGATCCAAGTCATGCCGGTGTAGGACTCTAACAATTAGAAATGAAAAACTACTATCTATTTATATTACTATATGAATCCACGTAGAAAACTCTATTCTAGATATTTATAAGGAACCTTTTCTAGATAAACAAGGTTCTTCTCCAATATTCCACCACACTTTTGATTGATTTGGTCTCAAGGAACCCTCGTGTGAGACATGACATATTTTACTTTTCAAAACAGATGGCAATTTTTGTTTTATAAACTTTTATCTTTTCACATTCATGTTTGCTTATCTTGTTCAATATTTGTGGAATTAATTTGACTAAGGCCGAAAACATGATTGTGAAAACAACTCAAATGACATAGCAAAAGAGTAAGGGGTTGTTTACTTGTGCTTACTAGTCAGTAGTCAAATTGTTTACCAAGTCTGAGATCTGACCGAAATTTGATTGAGATTTGACCGAGTCAGAACCAAAATGTTGCTTACCAGGACCAAATTTGTTTATTCCACGTTTGCCCCTTCTTTTTCTCCCTCTTTCTTTTAACATTCAACTACAAAAAGTTAAAATAATCTTTGCTTGTTGGTAAGCACTTTACCAAAAACATGTGATAAACACTTTTACCCGCACAACACTCTTACCCAGTTAAAGCAAGTAAACGACCCCTAAGAATTACTAAATGCTTATAGGGTAAACAGTTAAAGACACAAATTACCATCCACACTTATCTTATCAAGTAACATTCCAAGCAACCAAAATGAATTGATAGTAAACGTTTATCACCCGATAAACAGTTCTTAACGAATAAAAATCTCCACCCTTACTCATCAAATAAGACTTTCAACCATTCCCTTCTTTTAAGTAAGGTTTTTTAGTCCTTTCATACTTATAAAGTAAGGTTATTAACCCAATAAATATTTATTCCATAAGTATATATTAAACCATCCATATAAATGAAGTAGCCGGGCGGGCCCATCTGTGTGGATCTCTGTTAAATGAAACCCATTAACAAGATGTGGTGATTCGATTGCATACTAAAGTCTCACTGATAGATATATATAATAGATAGATATAGGGTACTTCTCCAAGTGTTTCCAAATTCATCGTCTATCAGCAAATAGCAGCAATGGGGTCTGCGCCAATTCCTTCAGAGACGTACAAGCTAGGGTTCATCGGAGCTGGTAAAATGGCGGAGAGCATAGCCAGGGGGGTTATCAAATCAGGCATCCTTCCGGCTTCTCGTATCAAAACCGCTCACAAAGGCTCTCGCCGCACTACTTTTGAATCCTTCGGTGTCGGTGTTGTCGAACACAATAATCAGGTCTAGGTTTACCTTTAATCAATCATATTCCAGATCATTCATCTACTAATAACTTAATTTCCTACTAATGAAATCAAATACCTTTTTGTATATCTAAATTAGTAATTTGCCAACAATATGCTATATACTTTGGTCCTTCTTAAAGGTTTTATGAGAGTATGACAGACTGAGATGCAAGTTTTATGTTTTGTTAGAAAAGATGTTGCTTGATATTCGTTATGCTAGGTTATTTCAGTTGTACATGCAAGATTTTGTGATTGTTTCCTTTTTTTTATTCTATGCTTTAGTAGTTGAGGAAGAGAAAAATTGTAGTTTATGAAAGTGTGGTGTATAGTTTCAAAATATGGAGTAAGAAGCCTTTTGACTCCAAAAACTTGGGGCTAGGATGATTGGAAGTTGAATCTTTTTCACTATTCCGGTTCATGATCCAAACAAACAACATCAGTGAATTGGAATCCGATCCTTATCTTATTTATGAGTCGATTTTGTATTGTATGATCCTATAAGTATTTTCATAGAAACTTTACTCTGTGGTTTGTTGTGGAGTTGTGCAGAGCTTATTGAATCAAACCTTATTTGTTAACCACATTCACAGAAATGTATTTTGTAATGAGTTGGCTTTTACATCACTAGAATGCTGAAATCTTTTTATATCTGCACAATATTCTTTGTTTTAGAAAAAGTTGAAAGGAAACTATCATTTGATGTGGTTGATGATTTGTGATTCATGAAACTTATATAGCCGTTATTGATTTGGTTAACAAATTGACTACTACGGGAATTATAATTGTTGAAATATGTGAGGATGACTATAATTCTTATTTTCTTTGTTCCCCTTTACTTTTTTTTTATTACATGAATTAATTGTGCTTATGATGCTGTTTCTACCACCAATGAAGGAAACACAAACCTACTTCTTATTCATTTTTCTGTTTCTTATTAGCACACACCTTTGAATGTAAATTGATACTGTGTTTTCTACTTGAATCTCTCCCATTCAGGTGGTTGAAAACAGTGATGTGGTGATATTCTCCGTCAAGCCGCAAGTTGGTATTTTCATGTTCCCCATGCCATCTCTACTTATTTTCATCTTGCAATTCTAGTGCTAATTGATATTGTATTATTGCGTATGGCCAAGTATCTCATAGCTGTCTATCTTTTATTTTATTTTTTATCTTCTATTTCTGGTGTACTTCTCTGACTTGCATGGTTCTATATCACTTCTCTCTGAAAGCTGGTTAATAGTCGGTAAAATGTTAATCATAAGAATAAAGTATAGTAAGCTTGACTCCCTTAAGTTGCTTTTATGTCTCAAGTCTAAGCATTATCCGTCTTTAAAGCAGATAAAAACACATTCATCAGTTTCATTTGTATTTTTATTTGTTTGTCTTCACTGAAGGTATCAGTGTATCACCCGACTTATATCAGTAACATGAAGAATCTCTTTGAGGGAATAACATATGCATATTTTGTAAGAACAATAGAACACGTCAAAAGAATACTTGATAAAAATTGAATTTGGAAGAATCCTGTAGGCATTAGTAACCTGAAAAATTAGTTCTGTGCTGGTATTGGTCCATAGAGTCAGAATTTTATGTCATTGGAGTTACTTTACAGCATCTCAATGTATCGGTTCAACCATGTATGAAAATTGAAAAGAGCAAGCAAGCTTTTGTGATTAGATGAGAAACCTACTTCTGGAATTTGTTGTAATCTACAACCTGATCCACCCAGGTTATATAACACAGTCTAACAACTACCGCTCGCGATTTAAGAAACAGCAAATTAGACATTGGACAAGGGCACAAAGATCTGTAAGAGTCTTGACTTCACAGCATTCTGTTGAATGTAGATGCTGGTCCATTCATCACATGCATCAAGTTAGTGAAGCTATTTTTGCAACTATTACACAACTTTCAGAACATGGCACAAGTTTTTAATAAAATGAGTAGAAGAAGGTCTGCTAAAGAGTTATAAATGGGAAAGCTTTCTTCTAAACATTTGTTGGTTTTTGATCAAGTTTGTTATGTTGAAACTATTAGGCTATAGATGATGGTGGAGCCAGGATTTTGTATGAGTGGTGGTGGAAACACACTAGATGGTAAGTACACTGTACATTACTCTTTACCTCCTGTATTTTCAGGGTGCTATGTCCTAGACCTACAAAGATAATAGAATAAGTTAGTTCCTTGCAACTGATCAACCTTAATAATAATAACTCATAAGATTCTTCTCCAAATGGACAATTTCGACGTTAATATAAGATTAGACTACATTTTTCTTCCTTGAGGTTTGTTGAAAGTTGCTACTTTTGTCGTCGTGGTTTCGAAATTCTGTTTTTTTGTCTCTGTTGTTTGCAATTCGTTTCGCTTTTCATCTCTCTGACTAACTCTCTTAGTAAGTGCGTTAAAGCAGGGGTGATTTGGTCTTTTTATTATTTATTTTTTGTATTTTCTTATCTTTTATTAAGTAAGTTCCAATATAATATTATTATGTATATTATATTATGCATAATAAACGGGTCCGTTCCCAACCCTCCTACCCCACCCGGCATCTTCTTTCTCAGGAATGATTTAACCAATCCAAGTATCCAACCAGTGTTCTCATCATGCATGTTGGAGCTCTGCAATGGATTCAAGTTCAAAACAGCAAAATGCACACACACACACATATGCTTGCTTGGATTTAAGGTTTATGCAAACAAAATTGATAAAGTATCAGAGGATTATAATGATTTGACACTTCAATTTATATTAAAAAACGAACATTCTTATTTAAAAAACATCTCTTGACAGTCCAAAAGAATGAAGAACTGTAAAAATAATGAGCCTTTCAGCCTTGAAACTTACACAAATCGGCCCCTTTTCTATTTTCTGCAGTTGTGTTCGATCCTCTATCGGAACCAACAGCCCTTTTGTTGTTCTTTGCTAAATGAGGACCATCTTCTTTATATGGACCATGCCAGATCAATGCAACCCCCACTACTACCTCCATGTCACTTTAACCACACACAAGCACCCTTTTTCGATGCAACCCCCACTTTGACCAATCTATATCCCCACCAGGTTTCTCGTTGCTGGGGACAATGATTTCGTGTCATGGGGAAGGAGCGTGGTGTGCATCGAGAGAGATGCCATCTATATTGTGTTGTGTGTAACTGTGTATGGAAAGCGGGGAGGGGAGGGGTTGCTGGAGAATCGGGAAAGGCCGAAGGAATGAGGAAGGAGGTCATGGGGAATGGAGTACTTTGAAGGAGGTTGCCGATGGTCATTTGGGGTCGTGTATATATAATATTAGAAATTTTATTGGAAATTTAAATAAAAGAGTGAAAAGACTAAAATGCGCCTCAATTAACGGAGTTAGTCCTAGGTTCCTAGCGACGAAAACCATAGTGACCACTTCAGAGCCACTGGGATGAATATATGAACTTTTAGCAAACAAGGACGAAAAACATAGTTTACTCTTAATATTATCAATAGAAAGGAATGCATATGGGTAAGTAAATGATAAAATTTTACTTTAAATATCAACTATAGACCAGGGGCTAACTTAGTTGCATCATAGTGACAAAATATTGAAATTTAGACAACTTGCAATTCATTGTATGGGCTGCATGTCACAAGCATATTAGTGGAAATACAACCAATAGTACATACATTGAAGAAAGTATATCTGAAATTCTGAATAACCATTGAACAAAAGTTATCAACATCCCAATATCTGTTGAATTATAGCTGGATGCACTTGGTTAAAAACTTACCAACCCAATTACTAATGAACAAAAAATGGGGCTTAACAGCCTCTTGTTTTGCAATTGTATGATCAGGACCGAATGTGATAAGGTCAACAATATAGTTACAAACAGGAATGTGGTATCTTCCTCCCCCCACTCTAACTCTAGTTTTGATGGAAGGCAGAGAGTTCAACAATGACATTTGCTAATTGCTATTATATAATATAGTTCAAGAGTGTGCAGATTGGTTGCTTCATTTGGAAAAGTTTTATTTAAACTGACATCGACACTTGAGTTCTTTTGTGGTCGCTCCTCTCTCTCTTTCTCTCAATGAATCTCTAAAGGATATTAAGGGAAAAAAGTTAATGCCATTTTTGGGATATCACGTAGCTCATCAATTTTTCTGTGTTATAAATTAGAAATTTATTATACTTTATGGTTGTTCCTGCAGTTAAAGATGCAATCTTGCAGCTGAGACCAATCTTATCCGAGAAAAAGCTTCTGGTATCAGTAGTTGCTGGTGTCAAGTTAAAAGACCTCCAGGTTTGACAAAAACCAAATTTGCTGGTGTCAAGTTAAAAGTTCTGTGGATCAGTACTCCGATTTTATGATTAAGCGTCTTAATATGGCAAAAAATGAGATATACAGGCCTCACTTTATATGAGATATACAGGCCTCACTTTATATGATTCTGCTTAAAATTTTCACACGTGTGACTGACTACAATTTCTTGTGTGTGCCTGGGGAACCGTTGCCTGCTGCGATAAAAAAACCCTAAAAGTTGACTAGATTTTGGGAATGGATTTTGGTTAAAGGCACCACATTGACACTTGTTAATAATTTCAAATTTAAGGCTTTATGTATTGTAGTTAACAAGGAGTCGATGACTAAGTGAAATATTTAGAAGGCATCTAATTTGATGGTTTTATGGCATAGATGTGTTATTATCATCTCTGCATTTTTTATAAAAGTTGTTTTATTTGATCCAGGAGTGGGCTGGTCATGATCGTTTCATCAGGGTAATGCCAAATACCCCTGCTGCTGTAGGTGAAGGAGCTTCTGGTATCAGCGTTTTGGTCTTTGCCTTCCATGCTTTACTATTTTAATTGCTACTGATCTCCTCACTTCATTGATTTATGTGTAACGTGACTTATTTACAAATGGAATCTTTGTTTGCTCTGCCAACAAAGCTCTGTATATTAGATAAGTTTAATTTCGGTAGAATCTTTTTGGAACATATGTGTCCCTTTTAAATTGAAATTTGACTTGACTTCCATGATCGCTATAAAATAATAGTGGTTCAAATAACATTTGCTTCCTATAAGGTTTACTATTTTTAGTACTTGTTTCTTTGGTGTACCATGCAAATTATGTTACTCTACAGACCTTTTTACATAAACAAGTCTTCTATTTAAATGAGCTTATGGTGAGGGTGACTATCACTGAGGGCTATTAAGTTTCACTTTTTATGGTATCTATATGTGCAGATTCATAGTAACTTCTAGAATTATGTAACAGTTGATAAGTTGTTTGTGTGAGTGGCTGTTTGTTTACCTC
Source organism: Centaurea solstitialis (assembly GCA_030169165.1). NCBI lineage: Eukaryota > Viridiplantae > Streptophyta > Magnoliopsida > Asterales > Asteraceae > Centaurea > Centaurea solstitialis. The sequence goes on along the minus strand of CM058040.1, from coordinate 91,388,868 downwards.
TTAACAGTTCCATTAAGAGGCAGTCTCTGAATCGTTAAGACGTAAATCTTGTTTGGCAAAAAAAGTGGGCTACCTTTTAATGGTTCCAACTTCCAAAACCCTGTGAATGATTTTGTATCCTGGATGTTTCTTAACCATTCAGATCCCTGGTTTCATCATCAACAATTACCAAACCACCATATTTCATTTTGCACCATATCATAAGAGCCTCTTAAAGTCTTAATCATTCTGACCACTTAATCATCCAGCACCAAACCATTCAGCAACTGCTAAACAAATATCCCTTTTGAGGCTCTACTATCTAAACTTATATGAACTTATGTTTGGGGAACATAAGTTTTGACCATTTTACCACAACCTTGACCACTTAAGCTTTTCCTCAACATACAAAGGAAAGGACAAACATTTCAAATTTCTTGATTTTAACTAAGGTAATGTATAATTGAGGTTGAAATAGAGGGCATGAGAGTCGCTTTGAGCTATAAATCTATATAATAATATATATATATATATATATATTGTGTTTTTTCTCTCCATGTTTATGTTTGTTATATTTCTTTTATTAGAATATGGTTGTTGTAAGAAGTATAAAATGAATATTTACATGTTTGCTGCTGATATGTTGGAATTCGTATGTGAATATTTGTTTGGTATTTATGCAGTTATGAGCTTGGGGGCAGGTGCATCACAAGAAGACGGTGAAATAATTGCCAAGTTATTTGGAGCAGTTGGTAAGATATGGAAGGCTGATGAGAAACTATTTGATGCAGTCACCGGCTTGAGGTAGTATCATGTCTCTTTGAATATAACTTGTTGAAAAATTGGAAAAAATATCCTTCAAATTGCCTTTCTATCGTGTTGACCATGGGTCGGATATAAGAATGAAGGTGTTTGCTTTAACTCGAGAGTTTGTATTTGTTATGAAAAAAATAAATACAGTGGGAGCGGGCCAGCATATATATTTTTGGCAATAGAAGCTTTGGCTGATGGAGCTGTAGCCGCAGGTCTACCACGAGAACTTGCACTTGGTTTAGCCTCTCAAACTGTAAGTTTCATCTTTAGGTGCATCGGTTTTTAGTTTTACGTATATATAGTAGTAATAATAATGATACTAATAAAGAATGATGGTTGGTTGGTTGATGATCAGGTTCTTGGAGCAGCATCTATGGCTAGCCATACTGGGAAGCACCCAGGTCAGCTTAAAGACGATGTGACTTCGCCTGGTGGGACCACCATCGCCGGGATTCATGAGCTTGAGAAGTCTGGATTCCGTGGGATATTAATGAATGCGGTTGTTGCTGCCGCAAAGCGTAGCCGCGAGCTTTCCCAGAGTAATTAGTTAGTTAGTTGCTTTATGCGTAAGTAGTTCATTTGGAGCATGCACTTGAATTAATAATAAAAAAAATTATATATTGGTGGAGGTTTACCCTTTGGCTGGCTGGATGGATAAATGTTTGGATTTGCGATTTATTTGCATATTAGAAGGCAAACAAATCCTCTAGTTCATGATGGATATAGCAGTAAACTCAGTCAAGAAACAAATCTAGTTTAGGTGGTTGTGTTTGAATAGCTTACCCAATTGACTTTAGGTTACGTTTTTCATGATATGAAATCTTATATACGTATCCAGTTTCAGTTTATACTTTATAGTATAGGTGATAGCCTTCATCTCAATATAACAGGTTCACATCTTTGAATCTCAACCATGAGTATCCATACTATAATGTTTTTAAGATGTCTAATAGATTAAATAACTGTTACTTAACAGTTTTTATGACCCTTTTTAAGGCTATGTTTGGCAAGCGTAGCTTATAAGCTAGCTGATAGCTGATAAGCTAGCTGTTGATTGATAAGTTTGCTAGTAGCTGATAAGCTAGCTGTTGGAACAAATTATGTTTGGCAAAAACTAGCTTATGAGTATGTAAAATGACCAAAAAGGGTATATTTGAATTTAATAATTAATATTAATAAAGGTATAATTGGAAAAAGCTACAATAAACTCCTCATAAGCTACTCAAAGTAGCGTTTTAAAAAGCTAGCTTATAAGCTAGCTTCCTGGTACATGTTTGGATGAACTAGCTTATCAGCTAGCTTATAAGCTAGCTTATGCTTGCCAAACAAAGCCTAAATCAAATGTTATTATATCTTAGTCCTCGTTTAGATTTATGGGTTTTTATTTGATAAAAGAGAAGGAAAAATATACATATGCTAAAAAGATAACCGAATGACTAGTTTGTTCTTGTCGTTAACGGAGATGGCAAATGACTAGTTTGTTCTTGTAGTTAACGGAGATGGCAAACGGTTGTTAGGGTGAGAGACCAACCATAATTGACTTTTTAACGACATTTAAAAAAGTGTCTTGTAAAAAGGTCTTATAAACACAAATGTAATTTTCCGCATCAAGGGATTAAGCTTATGAGATCATTTCCCTCAATCAATCCACTTGGACTATGATAAAACTCAATTTACTATAATTAGGTGACTTTCCGAGGGGAGGTGAATGTGAGAGAGTTTCCGACACTGGGCACAAGGTTTTGAACCCAAGGTTTTGACTGACATGAAAGGATTTTCAAGCCCTAGATTCAAGTACAAGACCTCTATACCAAACAAAAAGATGAATTCAGACCCATTGCAGATATTTTATAGGTTTTGGACATATGTAAAATCATGAGCTCTCTCAATAAGTGTGAAAATAAAATTCAATAAATACTTCTCATTAGAAGAAAAATTAAAATTTTAATAATTGATGGAGAAAGAATTCTTATTCTTCTTTGTTATAGATAAGAGAGAACTCAAAATGTATGTACTACCTATCAGCTCATTAGCAACCAAATTTGTATACTTATAAGATAATTAGCAACCAAATTTATATACTTATAAGATAATTAGCAATCAAGAGTATATAGAAAACAAGGATTGTTTTGAAGTCATAAAATACAGATTTGAGTTTGACCATGTTTTTAAAATGTCATAATTTTTCTAGTTTATAACAAGAAATACATCTTATTTTGATACAAAGAAGAAAGCTTATATGGAAGTAATCAAAAGAGTCAAAAAGAGATCAATGATAGAGAGAATTATCAAGGCTTTCAAGACAATTGGATAACCGAAAACGTTAATAATGTAGAGAAAAAGACGATTCGTTAAGATCCAATAAAAATGAATAGAGTAAGACCTATAATTTCCAAGTTCAATGAATTGTTGCTTGAGCACTTAAAAGGGTTAATTACATGGGTATGTATCGAACTTGTCACGTTTTATCATTGTATGTACTCAACTTATAAACTTATCATTGTATGTATCGAACTTGCTAGACTTGCCATTGTATGTATCCAACTTTATCAAAACCTATCACTGAATGTATTCTACTTATCACGAAAGTGTATCGAACTTGAGGTTTTGATAAAGTTGGATACATACAATGGCAATTTTAGAAAGTTTGATACATACAATGGTAAGTTTATAAGTTGAGTACATGCAATGATAAAACGTGACAAGTTCGATATACCCATGTAATTAACCCCACTTAAAAAGAATCATGTGGTCTATAGCGAAACTCCCATAAAAGATGGAAAAGTTATAAAAAAAAAACTGATAAAAATATTTGAATTTCTTTATACAACAAATTTCTTAATAAAATTTTCTTAAAAAACAGATAAAAATTTTCTTAATAAAATTTTGTTGTCTTTTAAAAAAAAACAAGTTTGGACGTCTATACAAAACCAAGTAGTTTCACTGATTCAGATTTTAACATCACCTATAAAAATTTAGAATTGATCACCTCTTAAAAACAAATTGTCACCTTAGTTTTATTATGTTCGTTCTTTTATTTCTTTTTGCAGAAGAACAGTACCAATGATAATTGTTTATTCCCAATAGCCTAAGACAAAGTCTAGGTAAATCATGAAATAATAATATCCATCTCTAAAACTTCTATATGTATTTCATAGGGAGATAAATAAATAAAGCCATGAAACAATTTCGATTCCAGTTCCAAATCGAAGTTCAACATCAATCTTCACCACATCCATATTACATCTAAATCAAGTCTCAGAAGAAAAATCATGCCCATAGCATAGCATGCACCCAACACTACTTGTTTTTTTGCAAAAATAGCTGTGAAATCTGGTATTATTCCACCATTTTGAGAGGAAATTAAGATGAGTTGGGTGGTAAAGCTAACCCTTCCCTTAACTTCTATCAACAAAATCGAGTTCACAGAACGCCAAAGTAAAAGTGTTACAATAAGTCTATAAGACGTTCTTGAGTTTTAACCAAATTTTAAGACAATTTGAAATAGAACACCCTAAAAACTTGTGTTGATAACTTGATATGACACTTCCCAACAGTGGCATAAAGAAAACCAATATGACACTTTAGAATCATGAATGGTTTATGACATTTAAATGCAATCATCATCTACAAGATCTCAGCTCAAATATAAGCATTACTCTTGTTTCATTAGAACACCTTCCAATTCCATTCCAATTTAACTCGTTAAAACAAACAAACAGGCATAGGCAAAATGACAACCTAAATGTCAAATGTTACAAGAGAAGTATGCCCCTCTAAGACCTTATCCAAAGTGGGATGCCAGTGTTCTAAAGGTCCTACAACATTTACAATTTACATTACAAGACACAAAAGAAACATGCGTCTGTACAAAAATCCATAATTCAGATACGGAGTTAAGTACCTGATATGTTAACGATTCATTATACAGAACCATCTCTATCCAATACCGCCCTTCGCTTTTGTTTCTTATAATTTCTGTATCCTCTAATATGCATGCACGCTTGCTGCATGCAACTAAGACCATCCATACCTCTGCTTCAAATCACATGCACCGTAACTAATGCTGCAACCACAAAAATCAAAATCAAAATTAAAATATATCATAACGAAATATAAGCTAATTCTTCTTTATATATATAATCATAATAAAACAATTCCCAATGGAAAGCTTGTATCACGTCTTCAAAGAAACAAGCATGCATCAGTTCTATATGGCAAAGGATTAAAACTTGGAAAGAGGGCACTGATTGCAACTTATGAAAGAATTTTTATATGATACGGTATAGTAATAAAAATGATAAAGGCAACATACTTATGTCTTGTTGGTTGCAAGCAGTTATTTGCACCTAGATCCCCAGAAACATTTGTGGATCTACCCATACCCAAGGACCAAACACCCTATAGAAAACATGTAAGTTTACCACCCGTTTTTACCCAACCCTTGGGTACTCAAGGGTTACCCACTTAACCCTTGAAGACCCTTAAGTCTTAATCTTTTACTGGCAACTAAATAATCATAATAATTGATAGTAGTGACCTCTCGGCTATGCAACAGTCTATTCAGATGTAGGCTTAGGCCCACTTCGGTTAGACAAAAAGGAGAGGCGCAGACTAAAGGACCGGCCCTAGCCCTTCTCTTATTTCCTTGATTAGGAGATTTACCCTAATTATGTTTCCTTGATTAGAAGATTACCCTAATTATGTTTGTCTATAAATTAATCCCGTTGTACTTGTAAATATTGTAGCACCTCACTAAAAAGATAAACCCTAGTTGCCCCGTGGACACAATCACCGTGATCGTGTGAACCACTTAATTCTCGTGTTCTCGTTTTGTGTGTATTGTGTGAGTGATGACCTAACACACTCAAGTTGTGAAGTTCCATCACCTACTAAGCAATTAAAAGTTAACCCAATCCCTTTATTTGTCTCTCTCTACCCCTTTTCCGCTTTGGCACCGCTTGCTAGCATTTCTTCCGTTCCATCCTCTGCTATCCAGCAGTTACTCAACTCACATATACAGATCTCCAAAAACATTGTCTAGAGACCTCCTATATCACCAGAACAGGGGGTTCGCAACTTGAATATTCTTAATACAAATGATTTATCTCAATTATTTTAATACACCTAAACGTCTTAGATCAAGAAATCCATCAGTTTCTAAAATGTCTTTGCCTAAGTCTTGAATCAAAATCAATGCTTTTGTGTTTGTAAGCAAGTTTGACAATACATTAGTTCCATTAAGAGGCATCCTTTGAATCATTAATAGGTGGATCTTGTTTGGCATGAAAAAATGTTTGTCTCTTAATGCCTCTGAGCGGTTTTGTATTTTGGGTCTCCCTTAACCATTCAACACCCGAATTTCATTCTGAACGTTACCAAACAACCATATTTCAATATGCACGATATCATAAGAGCCTCTTAATCATTCTAACCACTTAATCATCTTGCACCAAACTATTTAGCAACTGCCAAACAACCCCTGCTTCTTGTTATGCTAATTGCTAAAGTCATCAAAGATATGTTCAGTAGTTGCAAGCAAGCTTGACTGCACTGCATAATCCAGTATAAGTTGGACGATGGAATTTATGTAATTTCCAAAAGAAGCTATTTCCAGATCTTTAAACTTAACCTTGGAAGCTAGATTTAAAAAAAGGGAAAAGAGCCTCGAGGCGTCTTTTTAATTGGCACGTGAAGCATAAGCCACAAAAAACTAAAGAGAATTTTCTACATATTTTCACAAAACTTAAGGAAAAATATAATTTTATATCCCATACCAAAATACCCGAACCATAGAATCCATAATTCAATAATACAACTAAGTAGTAACTATAAGTCTTAGAACATCAACTTCAAAGTTCTAATCATAAGTTCATGAAACATTATCCATCCTAAAACTTCCATAACTAATTCTATTATCATCTTGGTTCAAAAAAGCACGCATTAGGCCCGCCTGATGCGTGATGCGCTGGCTAGGATGCATAGGATACTCTGATGTGCTGGTCGTCCTAGATGCGACGCGATGCGGTCCGATGCGTGATGCGGTATGATGCGCTCCTGATGCATTTTTTGGATTTTTAGTTGGGGTTTTTTAGGCTTTTTTGTTGGATTTTTATATTACTTTAATTGCTGGAATGGAATGGGCCTTTTTATTACTTCAACTGACCTAAAAAAGATCACACCTTTTTCCCTCCATCCAAACACACTCTCCCTGCTTTACTGCTTGGTCACTTGGTCATTTTGTTTAGACTTTAGAGAACTATTGTGTGTTTTGTTATTCTGAATTCTTGCAAATTTTAAGATTCTAATGCCCACTTTTTGAACTACTTTATGTTATATATGAAGCATTTGATAGGCAAGTATTTTTAAGGTATAAACTGATATGTAGAAATAATTTATAAGTATTTTTTAAAACCAAGAGCATCACGTGCGTGATGTGAGCGCACCCACATCAAGCATCGGCTTCCGGGACCTTACCGCATTGCGCTTTTTAAAACCAAGATTACCATCATGGAATGCCCTATTACCTATTATCATCAACTTAAAAGTTCTAAACATCTGTTTGTCGCCGGAATGATGTTGGTCGTTGGACTGCTACTGTCACCACCGGTGTTTCTTGGAGAAAAAGTGACAGAGGGAGAGTATGAGCCGTTTGATAAGGAGATGAAGAATGAAAAGGGATAGATGGAGTACACCTTTTTCTATTGGTAAAGATAGATGGGCTGCTTAAATGGGTACGGTCTATAGGTTTAAATACTAATAGAGGACAAAGCCTTTTTGACATGAAGAGAAAAAAGGATAAAGAACGAAAAGTGCTCTTGGTGTGAAGGAATTTGTAAATGCCATGGCGGAAATTTTGGGGACAAAGACAAGGCAATGTAAAGGGTTGTCTAGGAACCGGGTATTCAATGTTCATCAAGAACCAGCAAAACCAATATAACCACCACTACTACTAGCCCTTGATGTAAACCATGAGGATCAATTTCAGTTATTTCATAATAGAATCATGTCAATATATAAATGAAAGCAACACATACCACAAAATCCTCGGCTCGTCAACAACCTGAACACACCGACTATTTGGGCAACGTATTCATGAGCATGGTAATGCGTCAACATGTTATGTTAGTCTAACAAACTGAAGAATTGTCTTCTCAGAAAGCCATACCCCAACATCACTTATTATAGGTGGTTTCTTTCCGACTACTCTCCAGCGACGTGATTGCAAATAGTAACACAACGGTCTGCAATATTATTTGTTATGTTCGTTCTCTTTCCTGGGCCGATGAACAGCCAATTGCCTATTGCAATGAACCGTCTCCCGGTAGTTGTTACAAATGAAATGGTTATATACTCTACATCAAAAAGAATACTAAACAATGAATTACTATACCAAGTTGATTAGCAGTAAACTGGTAAAGATCAACAAAATGGAGGTAATTTGCCTGCATCTGAAGCCGAAGAAACCCTTGGCGAACGAGATTCAGGACATTATTAATAAGCTCCTCATCCATAGGCTTATACAAGTAAACCGGTTAAATTGTCAATGGTATGGCAGTAATAGAAACATGAATATGAACTCGGACATGGAACACCGTCATCCATTTTGCCCAAATTTTCAATTAGACAGATAGAGAGTGAGGTGGTGCTTTACATGGTGGAAGGATAGGGATCGACAAATATAAAGCGGGAATTCGGGAAACAGCTTGCTTCTAAAAATTCACCTCCTACAGCGGAACACGGTGGAACAGGCGGAAGGATAGCGTTAGACATGATCGACAAATATAATTTGAAAATGGCTTAGGCAACCCTCAGCTTATTTGTCGATGAGAGTAATTTTCATATTAGATTTGTCGATCACGTCTAACCCTGTCGCTCCGCCTGTTTCGTTCCGCTTTGGGGCTGAATTTTAAAATCAAACCATTTCCACCATCAATTTGTCGATCCCCATCCTTCCACCGTGTAAATCACTCCTTCACTCTTTGTCAGTCTAATTAAAAATTTAGGCAAAATGGATGACGATGTTTTATATCCACGTTGTGACCATATCCCGTGTTTATGTTACTGTCATACCATTCGCAACTAAATGGTTTACCCACTGGATTCTTGTATAAGCTTACGGTTGAAGAGTTTTTAACAATTTTTTGACTCTCATACTCCAAGGGCTTCTTCTGCTTCAGATGCGGGCAAATTACCCCCCATTTTGTTGATCTTTACTGGTTTACCGTTAATCAACTTGATATAGTAATTTACTTTTTTTGAATATTCCTTTTGTTGTGGAGTATTAATAATAACCATTTTATTTATAACAGCTACTCGGAGGCAATTCTTCGTAACAGGAAATTGGGTGTTCTATGCCCAAGAAATAGAACCGGGTAACAAATAATATTGCAGAAAGCTATCTTATTATTGACAATCACAACGCCGGCCGCTGGAAAGTAGTCGGAAAGAATCAAGCAATAATAAGTGATGTTAGGGTAAGGCATGCCAAGAATACGGTTCTTTAGTTATGTTTTCAACATAAAATGCAAGAAAGTTGGTTGTTATTTCATGCAATTAATCCTAGTTATATTTTCAATACAAATACCACCAAAACAAGAACATTGGATTCTGATGTCCCAAACTTAGGTAGAAATCATCATGGTTTTCAAAATCGGTTGAGGCGTACGCCTCGAGGCGCGCCTCGAGGCGAGGCGGTGGAAAAACGCACCTGAGGCGCCGCCTCTCTGCCCTTGTTTTGAAACGTACGCCTCTTAAACGTGAGGCGGTGGTTGAGGCGGTGAGGCGGTGGTTGAGGCGGTGAGGCGTAACAGAGGCGTATGCCTTGTACCAGACTCACCTTTATGTACCAAATTCACCTTTTACAGTTGTTTTCTCTGGATCACTTTTACAGCTGTAAACTATTACCTTTTCTCTATTGATTTTTTTATCTTGTTTCAAATTTTATCAAATATCTTACTTAAATTACACTAAAAGTCAAAGTGTTAAACCCTAAGACCTAAGCGAATTAATAAGAGACCAAAAGTTTTCTTCTACCTTTTGTCTCCATTTGACAACAATCAGCAACATTCTCTCTTCTACAACATTCAAGCTTCTTCTGTCTTCTTTAAATATTTTTCTTTTTCTTCTACATTTGAGTATTGAGTTTAATATGCCATCTGTTTTCCATATATGCTACTTTTTTTTTCAGTTTTTTTATATTATGCTACCATTTTTCTTAGTTTCTTTTTGTTATGCTCCTTTTTTGTTGATTTTTTTGTGGCAGTAGTAGTAATATGCCTATTACTACTGGTTGTAATAGTTGCTACTGTTTTTCTCAGTTTGTTTTTGTTATGGTACTGTTTTTACTACAAAATTACATATATCCTATGATCATATATGCACTGTTTTTACTACAATATGAATTTTATGAGTTTCATAGCTTATCATGAGATTATGTTTTACATATTATATATTTTATGAATTTTATGTGTTTTACGCCTCGGGGCTTACGCCTCAGACCGCCTTGAGGCTTACGCCTCGCCTCATTAAGGGAAACCGCCTCGCCTTACGATTCCGCACTTTAAAACCTTGGAAATCATAATATTGGTTTTGTGTGGCCAATCCAATTAGCTAAGATTTTCATGGCCAATTTCACCGACGAGACATGTCGATCTACATTAAGTACTTGATGGATGGAAATTTACCTTCAAATGACAAAGGTCTAAACAAAGGTCATAGTTGTCTTATATTCGTTCGCCTATTCACAAACAAGATACTCAAGCATAGTCAACCTAACTTCAGTAGGTACTTCTTGGGGTACGATTGTCTGATAATTTTACCCTCTCCTCTAAAATGTTTTCCCTTTAACAAATAGATTTGAATGGTATCACAAGATTTAACAAGAAAAAATGCCAAAGGAAATAGTGATCATCCACACCACAAGACCACTTCTTATGATAGAAGTGTGTGGAAGGTAAGTATAACATAAATCAGAGTAACTTCGAAATTATTGGAAGTTACCTCCATCTTCTATTCCATATGAAAACACTATACAAGTTTGCAAAACACCCCACCCTCAAAACAATTGGATCTTGTTTGCATGTAAGGCAATTGACACAGTATACAATGATGACCAGGCAAATGTGAGGAACAATTAAAGTATTGGTAAACAAGAACTCGAAAGAAATACAGAAAATATTTGAGGGGCCATGCGTGCCTCTATGTAACACTCCTATTCCTATAAACTTCATAGGTATTCAGCATATTTCTATTTAGTTAGAGCTTTAATTTGCCAACAACTAAAAGCACCAGACCTTTAATCCCAAATTAGTTGGGTAGGCTAAAAATGAAACTCATCATAAGTAAGCAAATGTAACAAATATGGAAGAAAAATTAGAGAGCACAGACAGGGAGCTTCTTGGAATCAATAAAAAGCAAATGAGAACAAATGGATCAGTTGTGAGCACTTTGAAAACTCTAGATGGAGAGGGAAAGATTAGCACTAACAAACAAGTTTTGCCATAGGAAAGCAAACTTACCAAACAAGAAAATCAGGGCAAGCGCCCACAATACCATTTGAGTTGGCCGACTATATTGCACATAGTACTGTGACCTTTGAAACTGTCTCTGAATAGCACCGTACCATCCATATAGTTGCTTGCGATAACAGTCATCACTACTCTCAAGACAACTCTTACTCCTTTCATAGCATGCATTAGTGCCCTTTCAGGAAAAAGATAGTATCATCAATATCAATACAACAAATTATAATTGTGAAAAAGTGACTGCATTTGAATCTAGTAAAAGCTGAATAAACACTCACTCTGCTCACAAGCTGAGTCTCAGGCAATTGAATGTCAGCTTCATGGCGGTGATCTATAAGCTCCAGTTTCCTGTAACCATTCTTAGACCACTTCAATTTTGATGCAGACTCCAGGCCCAGGGTATTCAAAAACCCAGAGAAGCTGGGTATCTTCCGAGGGGGTTGTTCTGTTTTTCCATCAACACCGTGAAGAGAAACATCATCAGCGACCACAATCTTCAAGGCACCAAGGTCAGCACCAGCACTTGCTGTCCTTCTGTGCCCAGAAACCTTGTTCCCATGACTCTCCACTAAACCCCTCCCTACCGGACGAGAAAGATTCTTGGAGCATTCAGGCGTCGACTGCTCAAGTACTTGCCGTTTCTGTCTTTGGTCGTCATTGAAGCTAACTTCTGCAGGTTTTTCGTTACCATAAGAAGCTGACCCTGAAAGAAATAAAGCAAGTTCCCTGCTCTCTCCTTCATTGAGGCGTACCCAAGGCCGAGGGGGCTTTCCTGTAGCAACAGCTGATTCATCCAAACATCTTTCAACTCTAGAAATCTGGTTCTCCATTGCACTAATAAATTCACCATGCCTGGTTTTGGCATTATTGCTAGAAGATTTGCTGTAATCGTGCTCAACAGCCCTTTCAAATTCTTCCAACTGCAAAAATTCCACACTAACCGATATCACAACAAATTCATGTCCAAAAACAAAACGTCACATACACCCTGGTTTCTCCACAAGTAGCACCAGAAACCTCAGCCCTTGCAAAAATATTCACCTCAGCAGGGTACTAACAAGTCAACAACACTCGCCAGATTCGTAAAAACACATTCAATGGTAACAAACAAGTACTCACGTTGCCTCAGGTACCACTGAAGGTTAACAAGATCCCCTATTTAATATTTCATACAAACAGCACAGGAAAACCTCACTAATATGTTGCCACTCAGTTGTTTCACATAACAAAAACCGGAACACATTGATCATCTATATGCACTGACAACAGAAAAATGGCGTAAATCGGAAGACATTGATCATCACCTGCCATTTTGCAGTGCCGAGGGCAGTACGTAAATCTCTTCGAAGCTCGTCCGTCTTCCACGCAGAAGGTTCTTTCAACGCGTGAAGCAATGTTCTGTATGTTGATTCCATCCTTCAACCATAAAACCAATTTAACAATCTCAATAACAACGAGTAAATTAAGCAAATACCTGAATCAGCTAAAAAAACTACAAACTTTAAAGCTACAAATACGAAATAAACCCTAATCAAACAAGCTCAAAGCATCAATACCGGTCGGCAGATTCCTGAACTTCTTCTGCAGCAGCAAAGAACGGATCTTTCTCCCATCGTTCGAAATGCGATGCCATTAACAAAAATCAATGTACCGATTTGGGAGCAAGATATTGATGATTAAATGTTATAAACACAACAAATGAATGAAAAAACCTAGAAATCGAACAAGAACAGACAAGCCCTAACTCACATCCAAAAATGAAAATCAATAGCAATGAAATATTTTTCAAATGGATCGATCACTCCAAAAAAATCAAGAACAATGGAGAAAAATTAACCTAGAATTAATAAGTTGGTTAATTTTTCTGGTAATTAATTGAAGATGTGGATTCCGAAAAATGGGACCTTTATATTGATGGTATCATGGCGCTGTCCAGGCAGGTTACGACATCGTTTTCGTTGTGTCAGGTGGGCGGTCTAACCGTATGTGGCAATAACATCGTTGGTCAAAATTGTTGAGTCTACTATGTACAACATGATATACATGAAAACTAATTAAGATATTGCTAATACATTTTGTTTTATATATTTAAAGTTGACCAATTGAGTATCTGAGTAATGTGGCGGGATGTCAAACTTGTTAGTGAGGGGGTCGTTTGTCAAACACTTATCAGGCAAGTATTTACTTGCAGTGACGTTACTCTGATCACTTACCTTATTGTATAACATTCTCGGTCATCAAAATTATTTGTTAGTAAGTGTCTTAAATCCGGTAAGCGTTCAGCTGGCAAGAGTCGTTCTCCCCACTTACCAGATAAGTTTGTCGATAGTTTCATGCTAAATAGTAAACATCGTGAGGTAAAGTGGAATTTTCCATTGATTAATAGGGTTAAAATTTGGAATGGGTCTAACTTAAGTCGTTATTCAATCAAAGTCCATCAACTGATGTGAATTAAGACAACAAGTACAAGCTCCCATGTGCGGAAAAAAAAAACAATAAAATTAATTTGGTTCACATTGATTGGAAGCAAAAGATAATTCATACTAGTGTCATCTCTCTTAACTTCATTTTAATAGGTTATATGGTGTAAATCGAGTTGGATTATAAGTAAATTTCAAGGCTAATATAGTTGATTGACTTAAGAATCAGAAGGGTTTGTATACAAGTTATGAGTTTTTAAACCTATAATTGTTGTTTTTACCTTCTAGATAATATCTTAGGCACTAATTGTTCACCCCACAAAATGAAACAAATTATTTTAAACCAAAAATATAAAGTTAGGAGTCGGTTACCAAAAACGTGTTTATTGGATGACTTATTTTTACTAAATAAACACAATGATTGAGAGAATTTTACTTGGCAAGAAGCATAACAACCATTAACATTGTTACCTAGTAAGGGTGGGACTAAAAAGGGTCCGAGGGTAATAGAAATTTGTAATTAGAAACAACCGATGATTCACACTTCACACCGACCCAACATGGTGAAGCTGCCTCCTGCCCATCCGATCCGGCATGGATTCCGGCTTCATTTCCTCCTTAATAACGGGTATTTATGCCATAATCCCAACTTCAGTCGCTTCTTTTATGCTGGTTTTATGATTTATCAAACCCATTGCAGTTTACATGAGCTCTGGAGGTGGTTAATGCAGGCATCCTGATGCATCCTAAGTCTATGTTTTTCGTTTTTTTCATAATCAATTGATCTATATGTATGACCTACTTATTTCATGGAACAGTTTAAGGAAATTGGAAATGAAAATAAAAATAAAAATGGGTGGTGTGAACAGAAAGTAAATCTGATTCCACCAAAGGAGTGTTAGCCTAGTGGTAAAGCTTGGGCACTACATAAGGGTGAACCCGAGTTCGAGCCCTCGGGGACGCATTCTGGAGGTACGGGGGCTTCGACCCCAGGCTGCATGCTTTAGCAGTCGGGCTTCGGCCCAAAATTGCCGAGGATTAGTCTGGGCCCAATGTGGTCTGGGATACCTCTTCCAAAAAAAAGCATCCGATTCCATATGGAAAAACATACAACCCAGAGGGGTTAGCTTATGGGGCTGCACAACAGCTATATATAAATTACATTGATTTAGCAGCTACTGTTGGTTGGGGTCATGTGCCTGGCTCTTGGTTCATATGCAAATAACAAGGGAAAAACTTTCAAAAAAGACATTTAAGAGGGATGGAACAATTGTCATAATCTTGGTTCTTAGGCTTGTGACATCGGTCCAAGCCAAGGCGTTGAACTTTCCATCATAGGATTAGCAGGACCCTTACATTCAAGTAATTGCATCTTATTAAGAGTAGACAACCAACTTGCAGGTGGTTCACTCAAGGCGTTGGTCCATGAATGGTGTTCTTATATTTCCATTGAATGAGGGCTTTAGGTTGGAGTGAAAATAAGTTAACACACAGGATGGGTAATGAACTAATCAATTTAGAGCAGTCATCAACTTTCTCAGTGGGATTATTTTTTGTGTCCTCTAGAAAATAAACCTTGAATCGACAAGCCATGGTTCATTGCATAAATACAGTGTTACTTGTATTGCACTTATGGCATTTTCTAAGACCATTAGATGGGTATAAAAAGGGTAGACGTCATCCTCTGAGGCACCCCACCACAACGGTCCCACAGTCATCATGGGGAGGTAAATCAATGCATGCATCCCATCGGCAGAGAAGCGGTGCTAAGGCTCAGACCTAGAACCTTACACATATGGATTACACCTACACCTCTAGGCGCTGGGACAGATCAATGGGGACGAATTAGATGACTATATATATGCTTGTGTAGAGAAGGAACACGTGAAAAGGGATTGGTTGTTGGCAGAATGTCCGTTGTCATCTTGAATCTAAAGACGGTAACACCTGATAGTTCTTTCTCTAAGTAGATCCAGGCCTTTCACTTTATATGGAAATTTTGAATGTATTTACCTTACATCTCTTAGACTTTATTACGTTTCATATAAATAGATAACGTTTTACAGCTTACTTCACGTAGTGATTGCTATTAAACGTCATATATTCCATTTTAATGGCGGTGTACAGAAGTGAGACAAGTGGCAAGGGAAAAAAATTACGAGAAGGGAGAGGTATTTCTGTTCATGCCTCCTTAGAAATGTAGGGTTGTAATTTTCAACATCATAAGTTCATAACCACTCATTCTATAGTTAAATGCAATCGTAATTTTATGATGACTAATCATCAAACATGCAACTCATACGAGCTATATGCCTATATGTATATTTGAAGTTCAAGTATGGCACAATTTAGATCAAGCAAATGCAGAGTTGACAGTTAGGTTCAAACTCTTCAGTCTTCTTCACCTAGTGTTCTGGCCACATCTCAATCAAATAATGCTTTTTTGTTTGATCATCAGGGATACATCACGATTCTGGCTTTACGCATATGTTATTGTTGGTTTTCCTTTCCTTAGCTCCCACATAACACATCTAAATATTTGGCAACTAATTGTTTTAGTTGCAGCATTTGATATTCTGAAAGATGTTTTCTTATGTATTTTATTGAATATCAATTCTGTTATGTTTTTGTGTGACACGTAAAGATAAGGAAGACAGCTTACCGTCTTCTTTATTCATAGCTTTTTTGGATGTAAACTATTCATATAGCTTTTTTGGATATAAACTATTCATATAGCTTTTTTGGATATAAACTATGCACACCTATGTTACTTGTTTGCTAGTTTCTGGAATCTGAATGACATCTGCAGTACTGCAGTTAGTATGTGTATCCCAAAACTGGCAAAACATTATTTCAGAATATTTCTATCTTATTAGTTATTTCTAGATTGTCTTTCTTATTCTAAGGTAAAACATGTATTAACATAAAGTCAGAAGGCTTAAATCACTTCAACAAATGCTTAAAACTTTTGTTACATATTTTCGAATAAGCTCTCATCTCAAGTAGAAAATAATAAGATATGGATAAACTTCTCCCGTCCGAAACATGTCCTATTCCTATCGATCAATCACATGAATACACATAATCAGTTAATCACAGAGAGAATGTGAACATGAATTAATTAGATGGATGGTTCGGAACTTCGAATGGGTTCTGTAATTCTGTTCTCTTTTCTTGTTAGTGTATATTCTTGAACCCACCTCCACTAAGAGACTACAAATGTCACCTTCATCTTTTCACTTCAAATGCTAGTGATGTGATATGCATTTCTAGTTGTCAATTTTAACTTTACACCAATTTCCAGTGCTTGATGTTTGGGATATCCATATAGACCATCAGATAGGGTCCTTAATTTATAGCTTTTTGCAAATAATATGTATTCTGACTGAATAAAGCCAAATATAATTTAGAATATACCTTCACTTTTATATCAAGAAAAAGTTACAGATTTATGCAATGATAGTAAGGAAAGTTGTAGGTTTTCCAAGGAATTTACATTGGTTTACCTAAAGCAATATTACAATATTATCCTTTACAATAATCATACCCAGCTAAAAGCTATTGGACTGTTTACAACATATTTCCCACTAGACCATGCTAGACGACCAAAACTGGTAGTCCCTGATTGCATCGAGCTAGCCATGAATGTCACAGTATACACCTTCTTCTCGTTTTGTTTGATGAATGTTAACTTTTCTGGCTCAACTGTTATCTTCACAGCCTGAATCTTAGACGATATCGAAACCGTGTATGTTGCTGGAGGACCCACGTTAGTCAGACTCCTCGTGTACTTAACGACAGTTGGCGCACTGCTTCCACCGCCTTCCCCTGAAGCCGTCAGCAACGGAACTGCAAAAGATGGATAATTAAGATCTTCGACCCTGTATTTCTTTCCCATGATGCATGTGAAGTTTTTATCTGCAAACATCCTGATAGAAGTAGAACTGTAATTCAAAGCACAAAGGAAGTTCAGGTAGTCGTCAGCAGAGGCATCATAGACAAGACCGGGATTAAGGGCTCTAACTGGGTCCACGTGTCCTGCACCGTGATCAAAGGGAGTTGACGGCGTTCCGGTTGCAACATCCTGCAGCCCATCACCGTTTTTGTATGTGCTATATGCCGTTGTCATAAGTGCTGATCTTATGGCTGCTGGACTCCATTGTGGGTGAGCTGCCTTGAGTAGTGCGGCTAGCCCGCTTACGTGTGGGCACGACATCGAGGTTCCGGAAAGTATGTTAAAGTCGACATGCCGAGGATCTTCGCTCAAGCCGGTTGGACCTATTTTGTTGGTCCAACCGGCTAGAATATTCACCCCCGGTGCTATGAAATCGGGTTTGAGTATTTCGGGTGTGATTGGATTTGGACCCCTGGAGCTGAACGCTGCCACTACTGGCGATGGTTTGATGCCTAATTGGGTTCCTCCCTGTGTAATTTTAGCCGTTGGATTATGATCCGAGGCTATATAGCTCTTTATCGCATCAGCAGCTCGCAGACCGACGGCCACACTTGGTATGAGATGGGTGTCAGCTACCAACTCCTCCCCAAATGTATCGGTGTTGGCTAGGATCATTCCGGCACCACCAGCCGCCTTCACCACTACCCCCTTCTGCACCCTAGAATTCATCCCTCGTTCACATATTACAATTTTTCCGGTGACTGTTCCCGGTGGCAACGAACCCGGCATACATAGGTTACCGGATGTTGTGTTACTGATATTACCAGCAAAAACCAATGGCACCACGGAATCCGGTGGTGGTTTCCCGCTGTAAAGCGACACTCCTGAGAATTTCTTTCCGTTCCCGAGGGTAACGTAAGCGGGAAAATCACGGTCCAGAGTTCCTGCTCCAACCGTCGCAATCCATGGCGCGACGTTCGATAAACTTAGAGCGGTGGGCCCACCGTTGCCAGCAGAGCATGCCACGAATATTCCGTTCGATGTTGCCTTGAACGCTCCATAAGCAACCACATCAGTGGTGTAATCAGAGAGCGAGCCTCCTATCGACAGCGATAATACATCAACACCATCACTGACTGCCGCCTCCATGGCCGCTAGTATGTCACTGCCAAAACATCCCCCGAGCCAGCATGCTTTATAAACCGCCAACCTGGCTCGTGGAGCCATCCCACGAGCCGTCCCGTTTGCGAAACCAAAGAGGCTAGCGCTGGTAACGGTCGAGCCAGCTGCGGTAGTCGCTGTGTGCGTTCCATGTCCATCATCGTCCATTGGAGACCTCGATTCCATTTTTTCGTCAATTGGTCCGTAAGTCGCTTCGTATGCTTTCGAGAAGAATCTGGCGCCAATTAATTTCCGATTACAACTGGATGCGCCAAAGCCCGTACCGCTCTCGCACTCGCCTTTCCACTGAGCGGGAATCGGGCCAAACCCAGTATCATCTAAGCTCTTACTTCCCGGCCACACGCCCGTGTCCACCAACCCAACAATCACATCGCTGACACCCGAGCTCGAGCGCGAAACCACCATATCGTTCCTTTCTAGTCCAAGAAACTCCGGTGACCGCGTCGTGTGAAGCTCATATATCACCTCTTCTTGAACCGACAAAATCCCGTGTTGTTGTTCGAGTAGTTTCGCTTCCTCCACGGAGAGCCTCGTGGAGAAGCCACGGATGACGTTGTGGTAGGCATACAACATATCCACGGTCTCGGAAACCGAGCTCACGGACGTCTCGTACCATTTCACATGGTCGGAAAACTCCAACGGCATAACGGACTTGTCCATGTGAACGATATACGTTTTCCGAAGGCGGTCTCGGTCTGCGGCCACGTAACGATAACAAAACATCACCATTACCGCCACGGAGACAAGATTCATGGGCTTCATCTTGGTGATTGATTTTTGAACAAATTATGTAGTAAATAATATTGGCATTCTGTAAAGATTGAAGGTGGTTTTGAAGGTTGAAAATGGTGGTTTAAAAAGGATTTGAAGTGAGTGGACCCTGTGATTGGACTCTAGTCCTGTTGCTGTTGCCTTCATTAGTCACTGGAAAAGAATCTTCTTTTTTCTTTTTTCTTTTTCTTTTTCTTAATTAGTGGAATGGGTGGCTAATACTAACATATATGTATGCATCCTTTTAAAAGGGTTGCCAATTGCCAACCTGATAAATTAATTAAATTCCTATGTTGTCACTTGTATATTGGTTCACACCATTGTAGTTTGCTTTTATTGGTTGTCGGCAATCAATATTTTTCTGGGTGTTATTATTTGTAATTTTAGGATCAATTAATGTTGATGGCATCATTTCAACTACTAATAAAACTCGAGATTCTAAGGTTTTTCTTTTCTTTTATAGGTCACTGATTTAAATCCTTCTAAAATTACAACAGGTTTTAATGTCTTTTTACAAGGTTTAACACGTTTATTATTGACCCATACATCTACAGTTCTTTAAAAAAAAGTTTGTTGGTAATATTTGAAACCAACTTTCAAGACGATCAACAATCGTTTTGTTGGATGCATATGATATATTTCATATTTGGGTAACGATTGATGTCTATACCTATAAATATTGAATATGGAATATTGTCGTGTTGTATGAGTAATAATTGATGAAAAAGGAAGAATTGATGATTGGTTTTAGTTGGGATAAACACTTGTCTTTTATAACTAATTGAATGATGAATCACTTTCTTACGATTCAATCTCTACCACTTTTTTTATATATTTATAATTTTAGTTATTATATAATGTATATATATATCTCATCTCAATACCAAACACTTATGTTAAATTTTCAACGTAATTGATTTTAGTGTAGTGAGGCGCTTGTTTAACTGTATCTATTTATACATTAAATAAACTAAACATGCTATTGAGTTCTTTATTATATGTTCTTTTTTTTTTCAATGCATTAACTTGATCCAAAGGTGTTTGGTAATAGCATTTCATTGAGAATTGACATGATATGATTGCATGAAAGTGATACCGTTCATTAACTCTGTTAATTTTCTTTGTTAGTGATGGGGGCATTTTGGTCCACTTAAGTTTCCTCTTCTCTCTTCTTTTATCGAACCCATTAAACAGCAAGCTATTTAGTCTATCAAAAAATCCTTCGATCAAACGCACATCCAACATCGTCCTCTTCAATCAAACGCATCACAAATTGGCCTATACTTGTATGAAAACACCTCTGAACTAACGCATCCAACATCATGAAGATGGAGAAGATGAAGATAGACAACATGGCTTGTGAGATTGAGAGGATGCGAATGGAGACAGAGATGAAATAAAACCAATGAATTTTGGAAGCAACCATAAAGACAAAAACTAGACCTTACGGTCCAACCCTTGTTTTCCAAATACTTAAAACCATTATCCGGCGGGGATGGAGACGCCGAGACGGGGACATGGATGAAGATGATGGATCGGGGACGGGATGGGGATTGGGGTCCCCATCCCATTCCCGTGCCTAGTTTTGGATTACTCGTGTAGAATTACTAAATTTTGCTTCGAGCGGGTGCTGACATGTGTCATCTTTGCAACTTAAGGATCCACAAAAATCTGAAAAGTCATTTTGTTGATTATCTACCTCCGCAGGTTGTTGAGGTTATAATTACTGATGCACTAATTTTTTAGAAAAGACGGAAGAAGAATGAATAAGAGACGAGTTTAGGCATAAAAAGTGACTATTTCTACAACTTTCCTATAAATTGTTGTTTGAATTGATTTATTCACACAAATAAAACACTCAAAAATCAATCCAATTCTTGTGTTCTTGAATGTTGTGTTTTAGTGATTTAACAAATACAAGTTTTGATTTGGATAGATGAAGTATTTTCAAAGTAAGTTTTTTGAAACACACTTTTCTATTAAAGATTATGAAGATTGGGTTGAATACAACATTAAAAAAAATCATCATTCAATAAAAAGGATCACACCTTATGAACATGTTACGATTTACGAAATCAGTTATAATTGGTTACATCTTTTACAGATTTTTTCAAGAAAAACTAATTACAACTATGACGGACTTGGAAGTACCGACAAGGATCAAAATGTGCATTTTTTGCGTGCCCATGCTTTGTACTCGACCCATTTATGCAATCTTGGACGTCAAGTAGCTCAGACCATAACTTTTGGTATACTTTTGCGATGCCCCTTTGTGTAGGAAATGTGTAGATTGCTGGACTATATAACGTCTAGTTAAGCCATGAAGCTTTGGTACAAGATTTGCAATGGTAGGCTTGGTGTACACAATCGCAAAGATTAGATCACATATGGCAAAAATAACACGAATACCATAGCTAGGTTGTATAGATCCTTTTAGAATAAAATGTCCCCTAGTTTTGAATTATTTTTTTTTCACATTGGTCCTTTAGTTTATCTTTTGGTGAAGTATCTATGTTGTACTAACTCTATACGATCATTAACTATCTCTCTAACTACGGACGTATGCTATCACACCATTGGTGGAATCAACTTAAATCTTGTGGGTCCGTCCTTATTACCTACTTGGATGGTATTTGCATTCGGGTTTTCACTTATTATTTGAGTTTGTGGAAATGTTGTTTCGTGTTCATCCCAGAATGTACTTACACCACCTCTAACGCATCTCCAATCCAACTCAACTCAGTCACCAAATAATCGTCTAAATCCTTTCATGCAATAAGCAGGTAGCTAGCTAACAAGATATGAGAGTCGTTCAACGATTTGAATAAACAATCATGCAAATCAGTTTCACTACCAAACCGTCTAGCTAGTCCAACCCACACCAATCGTACGTACTCCACCAAAAATGCATTTTCTCTTCCCGCTCCCTACCCTTCAATATATATAGTGCCTTTCCTTCTCCTATTTCATACATCAAGTATCCATTCTCATTTTTCTATACAAAATACTTGACCTTTTAATTATATTTATTACAGAGTGAAGAAATAAACAGTCTGAGTACAAGATTTCTTGTTTTATTTGGAGTTGGCTAGGATCATGGGAAGAAAGTGTCTCGTTTTCTGGTGTTTATCTTTCTTTGTGGCTCTTTGGTTGGGGCTTCATACTCATCATCCAACTGTTGAAGCTGCTAGATTGGGAAGGATGTTGTTGAGTAATGGCACTCAAGATATGGATCACAAGAAATCTGTTGCAGCGGTTAACTACGGCAGGCCAGGCTACGCTGGAGGGAGAGGCTATGGATCAAGATCTAGGGGTGGGTATGGTAATGGAGGTAGAGGTGGAACAGGCGGTGGTAGCCGTGGATATGGTTCTGGCGCTGGTAATATTGGGGCAGGTGGGTCTGGTGGATCAGGCCCTGGTGGTAATCTGGGCGGCGCCGCTGGTCGTGGTGGTTTTGGCTCTGCTGGTGGTAATATGGGCAGAGGTGGTGGTCATGGATCGGGTCCAGGTGGGCGCAATGAAGGTGGTTTTGGTTCTGGTTCTGGTTCTGGTTCTGGTTCTGGTTTTGGTTCTGGCTCTGGTTCTGATTCTGGTTCTGGTTCTGGTTCTGGTTCAGGTTCTGGTTCTGATTTTGGTTCTGGTTCTGGTTCCGGTTCCCCTTTTGGTGATGGCAGAGGCGGTGGAGGTGGTTTTGGTTCTGGTTCCCCTTTTGGTGGTGGAGGTGGTTTTGGTTCTAGATATGGCGGTGGTGGCAACACAGGTGGAGGTGGCGGGTTTGGTTCAGGACCTGGCAACTGGGGTGGATATGGAAACAGAAACGGAGGAAGTCCATTTAGTGGCGGTGTTGGAGGAACCGTGGGTAGCGGCTATGGTTCATCAAGAGGAGGTTTTGGTGGTGGTGGTGGATTTGACTCTGGGACAGGTCCAGGCTCTGGTTATGGTAATCCTGGAGGTTCAGGTGGCGGTTTTCCCGGTGATGATGGTGGTAACATGGGCTCAGATGGTGGAGGAAATGGTTATGGAGGAGGTCCTCATCCTCACAATACTAGAAACAAGAATTAAAGTTGGATTGTGAACTTGGAATAAGCATATGTTTTTTTCTCCACTAATAATGACCTCCTAGTTTATGTTTTCTGGTACCAGTAAGCCTTTAAATGATTCTAGTCTAACATAGATCATTCTAGCAAAACTAATTAAGGATCCAAAAGAACACAAATTCATCAAGAAAATGGATGGATTTTGTTATTATAATTTATTTATATATATCGGATGCTATTTCAATCAATCTATACAAATGATTCATTTCCCTATATACCAAGATTCAGACCATTGATTATACAGTTGATGAGGATAATAAAATGATACCATAAGTTGCATAAATTAACCTCCATTTCTTGAAGCAAATTACCATAAGTGGGAAATTACCGAAAGGTCATTGTTTATCCTGAAAGTATATAAGACCAATTCAAAGTCAATTTCTTGATCGATATCATAGCACTGACAAAATTAGACAGATTGATGATGCAATTCAGATTTCATTCAGAAATAGACATGCAGACATATAGAAGTATAGATTTTAGCATAGGAGATCTGATCTGTTCAGTTCAGTTCAGAAACAAAAACTAGTACCTTATCCACAGAATCTGAAACTCCACTTAGATCAGCAACAGCAGAACATGACTCTATTTCTCTTTTCCTGCAGCAAAAAGCTACTTAATATGTATACATATCTTGCCCAAAAACTAGTAACCACCAAATCAACGTAAAACAAACAAAACCATAGTTAACTTTGAGCTAATAGAAGCTCAAAAATATATCCATCTCAAATACCGGAGAAAGCCATGACCAACCTTTCTTTCTGAGAAGTGTCTACAATTGAGGTCATTATTGAGGTTGGCACATCGGTTCCCTGCCAAAGTTATGGACTCAAACAAATCACGTCCCAAATTGCAGAAATCGCTTATTTGCGATAAAAAAGAGTAACTACAACGTAAAACACTTACGACATGATGAATCCCTTGTGACCATCCAGGAACTTTCTCAGAAAGAAGAGCAATGTATTGCTCCATAGCCACATCTGGATTCATGTTTCCGAGCTTCTGCCACGCATTCCTTGCACAGTAATCAGTGCCTTCCATCACCCCTCTTTATCTTAACAAATCAGGTATATACTAGAGTATCTCCAATAGATTCTTTAAAACAGATAATTCAGATTTTTTGAGATATTTTCTGTTGTAACGTTTATGTTTCTCCTTTTTCCCCTTTTATCTTACAACCAGGACATGTTTCTTAATTTTCATGAAGACCCCATCACACCTAATCTAATTATCAAATAGTTTCACAATATCATAGATCTTTTCTATATCTTTTTTCTGCAACAAAATTAGATTTACAGGACATCAATTTTTTTAGGCGCACCGACTTATCCCCCGGGCAACCACAAATGTCGTGGAGTCATTGTAGGTGAAGCTCCATGGCCACAACGGTTTTAGGCAGTATCCACTACATCCTCTAAGCCTTAACCAGTGCCCATAACCCAAGTGGTTATAAATGTTCAATTTCCTAATGAACTATTTTATATAACTTTAAGTTTATAGGACTAATCAATAATCACTACTTGTATGTCCAATGTAAAGGTGTTTTTTGGGCGTTATGAAGCTTTTTGGGACAATTTTGAAATATGTCGTTGTATTAGTTCTCTATATGACATTATTTAAAAAAGTGTTCTTTAAGATCAGTGCACTATAAAGAAGATGTGTTCGAACACTTCGCAAAAATGCCCTATACAAAATAATTGGACACTTAGGGGATATTTACAAATTCTTACCGGGTAAGCGCTTATCGGCAAGAGATTCACCTTCATTTACCTTATCATGTAACATCATTGGCCATGAAAATAGTTGGTACGCATCTTAAACCCGACAAGTGCTCAGTAAACAGCCACTTAGACACCACAAAAAGTCATATGAACTTACCCTAACACCTTCACACATAGTTTTTAGCTCTTATGAATAAACTTTGGTCTCGTTTGGTTTACAGGATTAGGTTGGATTTCGATGGATTTGGAATACACAAACATAGGATTTTAAAGTCCCACCGGATGATTGATATTCCACACGATTTCGTAAGAAATGTGTGTAATAATCTCTTAAAATACGTTAAAAAGCATTTGTTTGCAATAACCAATTAATAAAAAGATAAACTAATTGTTTTTATAATATATATATATATATCATTTGCTTTTATAAATTATTTATAAAGAATTAAATTTGATTCCATTCCAAATCCTACAAACAAAATACCTAAAAGCTTCCAAACCTTTCAATTCCAAATCTTGAAACCATTCCATCAAACCAAATGCCCCGTTATCTTCTAAAGCACATACTATTATCACATTTATACATTCTTGATCATATAAATTTAAATATTAAAAAATCGGTCCATTAGGAAAGTCATAAACTTTTTTACGTCTTATAAACCAATTTTGTTGCAATGTCTAGTAAACCTAAAAACCAGATTCAAACACATTTCATTCAAGTAGATTATAACAGAGTGTAGAAATAAGGATGAAAGTTGAGTGATACCATTTAGCTCTGGCAGAAACCTTTAAAGCCATAGGCTGAGCTTCATAACAAGGCCCTTCTGTGGCAACCTTATGAAGTCCATACAACTGCATCTGGACATCACTTTCTAAATCCCCCAAATTATCATCCACTTTACCAAATTCAGCAGCCATGGCAAAAACCTTCTCTAAATCACTCCTTTCCACCCCCTCCCAATCATCCGAATCATCGTCTTCATCCGAAATCAGACCTTCCTTCTCCTTCAACTCTTCATCAACACCATCATCATCACAGACTAATTTCACACCAATCAAACCACCACCATCATCATCATCATGATCATGATTACCTACATTTTCTTCAGAAATCGATTCAATCTTCGCCTCTTCTTCGGCCTGATCGCAATCAACCACATCATTCAAGCTTATCAGCTCCTTTTCATCGTATTGATCCTTCTCGAAAACGACCAGTTTTGCCGTCTCTGAAGGTCCGGCAACGACCTTATTGACGACAAATTCATCATCATGATCGACGGCAAATCGAACTTTCTTCTTACCTTTCCTCTTGCTACTACTACTACTAGTTTTCTCCGTCTTCTTCGGATTGATAACTTTACTGAAATCATCATGATTTGTTCGACGTCGATCGTGATCGCCATTGATAACAGTAAAAGCGATCCTTGTGATGAGGATAAAGAGCAGAAAAGCTGCAATTGCTGTGAATAACATGATTGAATTAAGGAAGATGAAAATGGAAGTTATAAAAGTGAAAAAAAGTTTTATATGGAGAAATGATGAAACTTGAGGAAGAAGAAGAAGAAGATGAAAAGATTTTAGTTGTGAGATGATGATGATGATTAGAAAGAGCAAAGCATATTCGCTTTTTGTGTTAAGAGGTTTATCTTTTTTTCTTTTTTCTTTCATATCTTTTGTTTTTGTGGGGTCCAAAAGGTGTTTTGTGGGTCTCACAAGGTTTATTTATTTTCCTAATGCGTGTGCCGCCACCTTTGGACATATTTGAATTTTATTTTTAAATTGACTTTAATGTCTCCTCAATTAAAATGAAGGGTTAATTTCATATATGCCCTTGTTAAAGTTGAAAATATCATATTTACCCAGGCTAATCTATAAATATCAACAATGCCCTTCCTAACCTATAAAAATATCATATTTACCCAAATAATGATTTTTGTCAATTTTTAATCATTTTAAATTAAATTTTATAATCTATAATTATACATTTTAATAAATTGACAACTTTACCCTTTATTGAATATGTTATTTCATTAAAAAATCAAAAAACAAATAACAATAAGACATCCTTAATCACCAACACCACCACTCCAACCATTTTTCAAAAACCCTAATTTAAAACTCATCCCTAATCCATCCAACCATCAATTCATAAGAACCCTTGTTTGAAACCAATCGTCAACAATGAAAAGAAAGAAAAAGAAGAAGATAAAATGCAGTGGATATTACCAAACAAAAGAGCCACTTACTAAGCCAAACATAGCCTGTGTGTCTTTATAGGACACAAACAAACAAAAATGATTCTTGAAGATTGGGGCCAAATCATGGACTGTCATTCTGCCGCCTTCATTCTCTTTTAAGTTTTTTTACCTTTACCCACAAAAATCAAGTAAATTGATAAATAAGAAACCTAAATCAAGACCCAATTACCATTCTATCCTATTATGGAACGCGTTTATTTTCATCACATACGATTAAAAAGGGATCCTATTTCAATCACAGCTTTACGATTTGCAGAAAGATAATAAGTTGTGGATAGAAAAAAAAAAGAGTAATGATTTGGTGTTAGGGATAATGTTGAAGGATTTAACTGAAAAAATCAATGGTGGTGGTGGGGTGATTTAATGGTGTTTTAGTGTTATATTTGTTTTGACTTTTACTTGATTAAGGGTAAAGATGTCAAATCATTAAAAGATATAATTATAAATAATTAAATATTATTTAAAATAATTAAAAATTAATAAAAATTACTATTTGGGTAAATATGATATTTTAATATATTAAGGAGGGCATTGATGATATTTATAGATTAGCTTGGGTAAATATGATATTTTTAACTTTAACAAGGGCATATATGAAATTAACCCTAAAATGAAAATCGATCAAAATAGCCAATCTTTTTTGGAGCATTTCTAATCGTTTCTTTATCATTTTTATAAAATAAATAGAAGGAATTATAAATTTTATATATTAGATATTTTAAGTTGTACTATATTATTAAAATATTTTATAAATTTATCTTTTTAATATATTTTTAAAAAATAATAATGTTTTAACTACATTGATGTAAATGAATAAAAAAATAATTTTTCTCTCTTTATATTAAGTTTTAGAGAAATTTTTATACTTGTAGATTTGTAAGCTTTTTCTATTTTAGAAAATTATATAAAGAAGTTGTTGGAGCAATTTGAAGAACAAAAACCAAAGATGTTTTAGCCTAGTGGGTGAAAGTAACATCCTTGTGCCTTCAGGGGATTGTATCCTCCATTGGCCAAGGTTAAAACTAGGGGTGAGCATAACCGGGTACCCGGCTTTTTTTCCATGGAACCGGAACCGGCGGTTCCTGAAATAAAGGAACCGGAACCGGAACCGGTTAGAGCGGTTCTTAATTTTTTGGAACCGGTCCCGGAACCGCCGGGAACCGGTTTCGATACCGGGTACCCGGTGACCTATTTTTTTTCCAAACATTGCATACATTATAAATGTAATAAACCCCCAAGTTTAACGAATAAATATGACAAAATATAAAGTATCAACTTAAAAACATAATAATCCGATAAAAACTACACGTAAAGTCTTAACAATAAATACAAAAAATAGTGAAATAAAACATGAGTATTTTATATTTTTGGCAAAATGACTTCGATAATACTTCATATCAAGTCGTTAAACACCTAATAAGACACGAAAAAACAAGTTCATAAAAGATCTAAGTTACAGCCAAAGAAAGTAATCTATTTAAAATACAAAAAATATATATATTTAAAAATACCGGGTACCCGCCGGGTAACGGTTCCAAAATTTTGAGAACCGGAACCGGTTTTGACCGGTTCCCTGTTTTAGGAACCGGAACCGGAACCACTAACACCGGTTCCGAAGCGGTTCCGGTTCCAAAAGCGGGTACCGCTTTTTACGCTCACCCCTAGTTAAAACCCCGTGGGGGACGGCTTGCTGCGTTATTTAGCTCTTGGGCCGGTCCATAGGGTCGATTCAGGGGCGAGTTCATGGGCCGGTCCATAAGGCCGGTTCATGGGCACGGGAGACTAGTCAGTGCCCGTTTGGATCCGGATATCCCCGAAACGTGTATGTGAGTTATCTGCCGTTCAAAAAAGTATGAAAAACAAAAACATTATTTTCTTTATTTTAAAAAAGCTCTTAGAGATGCTCTAATCAATTTCTCTTTACCTATCCTTTCAATTAGATTTTCTTTTTAGTCATAGTTGTGATATAAATTCGAATTTCAGCTTTTCAAGGTAAAATAATGCATACAAATTTATTTATTTAACCAAAGATTCAAATTGTTATATAAGGAATCCTTGTACATATGTTATAACGATTTTTTTTTCTTCATTTTTTGTTTAAAAACAAAAATTATTGATTATTGATTATTTAAGCAAATACGTAACGCATCTGTCTGAAGATTATTGATTATTTTAAAAAGAGGGTCCAAAAATAGTTAAAAATGAATTAGGTTGGCAGGATTGTCTAATTTAGTTAATTTCCACTAAGATGGCATGTTCCTACGTGATGATGTTGTATGCACCTTTTTTTAGTGTAATAATTAAATCAAATCGTACTTTAAAAATTGAAAAAATTAGGTATTGATATAGATATATATAGGGAAAAGTCCAAAAAAAACCCAACAAACTATTCCATTTTGAATAGTTAAATCCCTAAACAATTTTTTTGAACAAAAAAACCATTAAACTTTCTCATTTTGAATGATTAAGTCACTAAACTATTCTTTTGAGTGAAAAAACCATTAAACTTTTTCGTTTTGATTGATTAAGTCCTCAAACAATTTCTTTTTGATAATTAAACCATTAACCTTTCAAAGTAAAAAGTATGGGTACTTAGCGAAGGGAAAGGACGAAGATGTAGTAGTTCTCATGGTGGCACGTGCCACTATATTGTTTCTTTCATAAACAATGCATTTTTTTTTTAGTTTCGTGAAGGTGTAACTATATCGTCTTGAAGGATACCACTGTATCATTTGAAACTTCTAAAGGGTGCACGTGCACCTAAAAAACAAAAAATTCTTTCAAAGTCAACAGAGAAAACGTAAAAGTTCTTTCGAAGTTAACCAAAAAACCTAAAAGTTATCTTGGAATCAACAAAAAAAAAATCCTCATGAAATCAACAAAAGAACCGAAAAATCCTCTTAAAATCAACCAAAAACCCTAAAAAGATTCTCGATTCAACAAAAAAATTCATCAAAATCAACAAAAAAACTTAGAAAATATCTAGATTCCCACCAAAAAATTAAACATTATCTTCTGAGAAATCAATCAAAAATTTAATTATATAGTGTCACCATTTGAAAAATGTTTTGGTTCCATTCCTAACGAAGGGGTGTATTTCGGTTATCATTTTTATGAATATCCAAAATTCCTTTTGTGGTTATGGATATGTCATACGTCTATGTAAATCATATTTATTTGAAGGGATTATTATTAGTGAAAAAATAAATTTAAGATGCATATTTTAATTATTTATAATTAACTAATAATTATTTATTTATTAGTATTAGTGAAATCTATCTATCTATCTATATATAATAAAAGAGTAACTGGTTTAACACGTGTCGTGCTCTGATGAGCCGAATTGCCACGTGTCGCGTTCTGGTGAGCCAGTTTCGGTTATCAAAACAATAAATAAAATAATGTAAAAAAATCCTCTACATAATTAAATCAAACCTTTTAATCCAAACTATAGATAAATATGAAAACAATAAATAAAATAATGTAAAAGATAAATGTCACTTTCAAAAATACATAATTAAATCAAACGGTTTAAAAAATCTTCTACATATATTTGTGTAATATTTAATATAATGAATACACTTATTATTATTTTTCATTAGTGATATAAAGAATTAAAAATATTCTCTCTATTTTCAAAGTACAATTTTCTAAGAGTTTTCCAAAGTTGAAAAATCTTACTTTTCCTATTTTCTTAATTCTTAAGAAAATTTCATATAACTTGTTGGAACAAAAAAATATACTCAAACTCTTTAAAAATTTTCATTTTTTAATCCAAACTATAGATAAATATGAAAACGATAAATAAAATAATGTAAAAGATAAATACCACTTTCAAAAATCCTCTACATAATTAAATCAAACAGTTTTAATCCAAAAATACACACCTCAATCTCAATCTATAAATACCCCATTCAATCTCTCAATCTCAATCAATTACTGCAACTCTCTTAATTAAGTCATTATCAATTACACATACACACACGAAGGTAATTAATCAAACGATCTTTAATTTTTATTTTCTCCTACACATGATGATATGATTATGATGATTATAGAATGTTTATAGTCCAAGTTGGAGTTGTTGATTTCTCGTATGTGACTTTGTATTTATGGTCATTGATTACACTTTTTGTGTTATTTTGTATTACAACCGCTCTTCGATTTTTATTTTTTTCTACACATGATGATATGGTTATGATGATTCTATTCATGTTTATAGTCTAATTTGGAGTTGTTGATTTCTCGTATGTGACTTTGTATTTATGCTCATTGATTACATTTTTTGTGTTATTTTGTATTACAAAAATAGTTCTATTTTTTTTTATTTTTTTAATCTTTTGAATTTTCACCATATTACAGAACAATGGATGAAATAACTAATTCAAAATTAAAAATTATTAAACTTTATCAAAATTTAAAATTATTAAACTCCAACCTATTAATTCAACTATTTTATTTTAAAATTATTAATTTAAAAATATTAAACTATTCTATCTCTATTAATTCAAAATTTAAATTATTTTATCTCTATTAATTCAAACATTAAATTAATATATATGTTTTATCTCTATCTCTCTACTATAACAAAACCATATGAACCTATTTTATCTTTATCTATCTCAAATTAAAAGTTCGAAAAAAATTAAAACTCCAGTTATAAATTAAATTATAGTAAATAATTTAGATTAAATAAATCATAATTGTAATATTGTTTTTTTCGTATGATTTTTTTTAATTAAATTACCCCGTGTATCACACGAGATAAAATCTAGTATAGTTATGAAAAATATATGATACAAGTTAACATAAATTGCAAAGCTTAATTAAAATTAATTAATACATATATACTGATATTAATTTAATAAAATATAAAGTATTAATACTAGTTAAAACAATTTGTCAATAACAATACAATGTGTTTAAATAATTTCATGTGTATAACATCTTGAATTTCTTCCTAATCGAATATATTATTCATATTTATTTTGCAACAGCTATGACTATCATATATCGAGGTCTTATACTTTAATTAAAGTAATTATATATCGGACTAAATTTTGATATAGCCCCGTACAAAAGCTAAGATAACTTTTGATTCAAGTTGTTGTAAAATGACATATGGAGTATGACATGTAATTAGGCTTAAGCATAAAAGACCAAAATCCAAACCAAGAAAAATATACAAACCTCATTATTTTAACCAAGGGTTTAGTTCTTAAAAGTGTATCCAATTTGTCACGGAAAGTTATTGTATGTATTGAACTTCTATTTTTTTCATTGTATGTATCAAACATATCAAAACTACCATTTAATGTATCAAACTTTATCAAAACCTACGACGAAAATGTATCAAACTTGTCACAAAAGTGTATCCAACTTTTAACCAAATACATCAAATGGTAGATTTTTATAAGTTTGATACATACAATGAAGAAAATCAAAATCCAATACATACAATAACTTTTCATAACAAGTTGAATACATCTCCGTAAAATAAACCCTTTAACCAATTTTCCTCCTAGTCTTTCTTTCTCTAGAATTCATCTCCTCCTAAGGGTAAACCATAGAACTCATTAATGCAACCTAGGACTTGAGAGATGTATGAAGAATTATTTTTTCTTTTACTTATTAATCATATTTACTTGATAACTTTTTGTTTTTTATTTATTTATATACTACTCATCATTGCTTATTATTTTTATATAAGGTTTATTAGTTATTGTTTGAAGGTTTCATTCGTTGATGGGCAAAATGACTTGTGTTATCACCATCTAAAAGTTTGAGGGGTCTACTACATGTTTGTAGTTTACACTAAGACTAGATTTTAAATCTGATTAGTGTATCCATCGTACGTTGCATGGTACATTTTTTGTTAAAAATATGTTGATATATATTATAGAGGAAAGTTCAAATACAAACCACTTTTTGGTTGTGAACGTGAGGACAACCCAGAGCGCGACACGTAACAAAATTTTTTTTGACACGCGCGACTTTTCCCGCGACTTAGTGTTATTCAGTCTGAATAATAGTGTTATTCATACTGAATAACACTAAGTCGCGGGCTTTTTGGTTACAAGTCGCGCGTGTCACTGAATTTTCGGCGACTTAGTGTTATTCATACTGAATAACGCTTTATTCAGTCTGAATAAAGCGTTATTCAGTATGAATAACACCAAGTCGCCGAAAATTCAGAGTGACACGTGGCGCGCTCTCGGTTGTCCTCACGTTCACAACCAAAAAGTGGTTTGTATTTGAACCCACCCCTATATATACATACATCTATATATAATAAAAGAGTAACTCATTGACACGTGTCGCGCTCTGAGTAACTTATTGACACGTGTCGCGCTCTGGTGAGCCATTGCCACATCATATGCATATGTGTCATATGTTGACACATGGCACTAATTCAAAATTTAAAATTATTAAAAATTAATCCAAAATTATCTATTAAATATAACAAACTTTATCTTTATCTATTGGTATGAAGTCATCTATATCTCTATCAATCTCCCTAAATTGATATTTAAATACTAAGCAGATTCAACAAAAACCGTATAAACCTTACCTTTTCCATTTTAATTTTTCAAGTTCCTCCATTACTCTTTTTGCAAACGTATTAGGTAAGTTCGTCAACCATTTTTTCGAAGAACATTCATGCATAAACTTTTTTTAATTATTTGTTTTTGCAATTATTTGAAGAATAAGTTTTCTTCTCCACATTATATAATAATTTATATTTGTATTCATTTAACTAATTGATAAACGTCATCAAATAGATAATAAATATTTCATTTTAAATATAATGAAGATAATCATTGAGTTTTAATATAATAGTTAATTAATATTTTTATATAACGTCATTTTAAAGTCAAAGATAGTTTATAGATTGATCTATAAAATGTCTTTGTTATATTTTCGTTGTAGATAATTTGATATCAATTGAATTAAATTAAAAATAAATAAAGTTTGTATTTTTTTTAATATAAGTACATTCATTCCCGCCTACGTGTCAGTTCTTGACACATGTCATACATGTCATGCATACGTGTCATATCTCTATTAATTTAAATATTAAACTAATCTACCTATTTTATCTCTATCTCTCTTAAATATTTTATCTCTATTAGTTTAAATATTAAACTAATTAATCTACCTATTTTATCTTTATCTCTCTCAAATATTTTATCTCTATTAATTTAAATATTAAACTAATCTACCTATTTTATCTTTATCTATCTCAAATTAAAAGTTCGAGAAAAATTAAAAGTCGAGTTATAAATTATATTATAGTAAATAATTTAGATTAAATAAATCATACTTGGAATATTGTTTTTCTCGTATGATTTTTTTAATTAAATTACCCCGTGTATCACACGGGATCAAAACTAGTATATAATATATATATCAACATAAAAAAAACTAAAGTGTTTTTATAAAAGCTAATATTAGTGATTAGATTTTTAAATGTTAAATTTGTTGTCTTTTTGTTTAAACCAATAGCATCTCTTATTCATTGATAGATAGTAGACCTTCTATTCAATCTTCATCATTATGGCTGCCTTTGGTAGGCAGGCAACATGGGACGGGACGGGACAAAAAATTTTAGTCCATGTTTGGTATGACATGGGACAAAATTAACATGGGACAAGGTGGGACTAAAACCCTTTTTCATGGGACAAAATCAATGGTTTTTTGTTCCACCAAAAGAGGTGGAACAACCTTGGACTAATGTTATAATTACTTGGTTACCCTCTAACAAATACACAATCTTAACCAAAACCTCCCAAATCTGAAGCAAAACTCAACAGCTCAAAGCTAAATCCTAAAAGAAAAAACTCTCAAAATTTTAAATATGAAACTTTGAATGCTCCAAAATCCAAAATGAGATACCTAAATCAAGCCCTCAGGTCGAACTCCTCCAAATCGATCATACCCCCCCTCTAAAATCGAACATATTCGTCCATGGCATCCATGTTTGAAGGTCTAAGTGCAGATAGATGAATAGGACGAAATGGGTGGTGGTGGAAGAAGAAGAAGTGCTTCAAAGTAGGTGCAAGTAGACCTTGAAAAGAAAAAAAACATTCATGGTGATGAACTTGAAAACCATAATCGTTGCTGCTGCTGCTTTGGAGAGGGATGAAGAAGGGTTTTATTTGATGAGAGTGAAGACACACACGACTAGGTTTAAACTAGGTTAAAGGCTTTGGGATGGGCTTTATCTAATCCATAGTTTTTTTTTTTTTTTTCAAATGGGTAGAGTCTTTTAAATAATTTTATAAAAGATGTGATTTAGTGGGCTTTAGTTAATTTATTTATTTATAAATATTATAAATATATATAAGGGTAATTTGGTCATTTTAACAGTTTAGTCCCATCCCTTTTTAGTGGCACCAAACGCGGAACAGACAATTAGTTCTGTCCCGTGTTGTCCTGTCCAGTCCCGTCCAGTCCCATCCAGTCTACGTACCAAACGCTACATATATGAACTAATAAACACAAATTTTTATATCATTCGTTATATTAATTTGTCTTATTAACAAACTAAAATTTTATAAATATTTTTATTTCTTTTATTAAACAAAGTAATGTATCGATGAGAGATTTAATGGGTATAATTCATTTATTTCAAAGCTTTGAGGCACTATATATTCAATATTTGTCGATACGACTTAGGATCATGTGAGACCAAGTTGTTACCGTGAGACCGCGTGAGACCAATAGCTAACGTATGAAACTTCACAAAAAAACACCGTGAATGTACATAAAACAAGAATACGCAGACCTAAAATTCACTTTCGATGCAAAAAAATATCGAAAACAAGCTAAAAAACGTAACCTTCACAGCTCAAGTTCTGTGAAGGTTACATATATATAATGCAAACCTTCACAAAAAAAACTGCTGTGAAGGTCTCGTTTTTTAACCTTTTTTGGAATTTTTTTTTCCCAATAGTGTTTTTTAGTATGTTTTAACGATGAATGTTCAATTTTTTTTACCTTCACAAATGTTTTGATGTGAAGTTTCTGTTGGGAATCAAGGGATACAAAACATGCACAGCGGAATAAAACCTGATTCCCAAACGAGGATCCAATCCCAAACCATACAGACACAATAAAGGGTGTTTTGGTGGATTACCTTGCGAACAGTAACTCCCAAAGGCAAGCAGGGGGTACACCGCTACTGGCACCGGTTGAGAGAGTTGCTAGACCACCACCGAGGATTACCCGAAAAACAAACGCAAACCTTCCACCTACTGGATTCTGGCGCCGGTTTTGGGAGAGGGAGAGAGAGAGAGACTTTTCTGGGTTTTTGAACTGAATCAATCAATCAACTGATACCCCAAACCCTTTATTTATATGGATAAAACAAGCAGTGTTTGATTCCATATATAATTCTTGGTAATTATCTCTGAAATAACTTCCATAATTATCCAATTAATTAATCTAACTGATTAATTGATTATAAATAATTAAACTAATTATTTATTTCCTTTTTCTCTCTAAATAATTAATTAACCAATTAATTATTTCCCATAATCCAAACATTCTCATTTTGGTGTGCAGCAGTGTGACCTACTAGTGTCTTATAACATTGGACACGATAACCCTGTTACTGTCTCGCACATAATCCTAACAGACTCCCACTTGTGCTAGACATGTAACTGAACTGTTATCATTCGCCTAAGGGGGTCCCTAGCCAGACGCTTAGGTTAACCAGGTTATAAGATCTCTTATATCCAGAGATACAATTCACGCTTGAATTAGTACACAGGTTCATTCCTTTTGCACACGATATTTCTAAAGTGATTTAAGACATGGAGTGGAGGATTCATTTCTTAAAATCAAGTATTTCTTGACTCTGATTTCGATTGCCTGCAGTAACGGATATTACTAAATAACCCCTGTTATTCTATCCGAGCGTGGCCACGCGTTTTCTGCCAATCTTAATCGTCAAGGGGGCCGGAAATATCTCTCTTTTGAAAGAGGTGCAAATCCCTTCTTGACTACTTGCATTTGGATCAACGGCTTCCGCTGCATCTAGTCACGTCCCGTATGGCCACCCAGTTACGGTGCAGCGTTAGTACGTGCTAAGAGTACAGTGGTCCTCGTGTTCCCAAACCAAGTATCTCAGGTCTAAGGACAACCTATCAAGTCAGTGCCTATGACTAAGGCTCCATGAAGCAGACTTGATTACTGGTCACTTCCAATACCCAAACACTCTGATGAGTATCTACAAATACTTGGTCACATCACTTGTGCTTTTATTCTTTACTTTGAATAAATCATCAAGTATTTATAATAGCGTAAAACTCCCTATTGAAATTCCCATTTCAATAAGTGGCTACGGAAATTTAGATTTCATACAAGACTTTGTATAATCATGGATACGTTAAATATGCAAAAATAGTTAATTTAGAACAATCATGAAATTAAAACCTCCATTTATTTCCAACACACTGTGAAATAAAAACTTTACATGATTACATTGTTTCTAAATTAGACTATAGTAATAATTAATAAACTAAGTACTAGCTACTGGCTTCCAGGTACTGCATCCCAATGGAATTCGCATGTGCCTCATGCTTTGCCCTTGCTAGTGGCTTTGTCAGCGGATCTGCGACATTGTCTTCTGTTGGAATCTTGCATATTCTCACATCTCCTCTTCCAATGATCTCTCGGATGAGGTGATACTTTCTGAGCACGTGTCTCGACTTGTGATGCTCTCTAGGTTCCTTTGCTTGCGCCACGGCTCCTGAGTTATCACGGAATATGTCGATCGGTCTCGAGATACTGGCAACCACTCTGAGATCCGATAGAAAATTCCTTAGCCAGACAGCTTCTTTTGCCGCATCACATGATGCAATGTACTCTGCCTCTGTAGTTGAGTCTGCAATCGTGTCCTGCTTCGAGCTCTTCCACGAGATCGCACCTCCGTTTAGGGTAAAGACATACCCTGACTGTGACCTGAAGTCATCTCTGTCGGTCTGGAAACTAGCGTCAGAGTATCCTGTGACACTAATTTCATCCTCAGAACCTCCAAAGACCAAGAACATTTCTTTCGTTCTTCTCAGATATTTGAGAATGTTCTTGACAGCCACCCAATGGGGCTCACCTGGATTCTGTTGGTATCTGCTCGTAACACTTACTGAGTAAGCAACATCGGGCCTAGTACATAGCATGGCATACATAATCGATCCAATTGCAGAAGCATATGGGACTGATTTCATCTTGTCCTGATCTTTACTAGAAACAGGACACTGTGTTTTACTTAACACTATGCCATGTTGCATTGGAATGAATCCTTTCTTGGATTCATCCATCCTGAATCTCTTCAGTACTTTGTCAATGTATGTACCCTGACTAAGTCCGATAAGCCGCTTAGATCTGTTTCTGTAGATCTTTATACCTAGTATATAAGCGGCTTCTCCAAGGTCTTTCATCTGGAAACATTTACTTAACCATTCCTTAACACTCTGTAAGGTTGGTACATCGTTTCCTATGAGCAGTATGTCATCTACATACAAGACCAGGAAGGTTACTATGCTCCCACTGAACTTGGTGTAAACACATGGCTCGAACTCACTTTTAGCGAAGCCAAACTCTTTGATTCGCTCATCAAAGTGTAAGTTCCAGCTTCGAGATGCTTGCTTCAATCCATAAATAGATTTTAGCACTTTACACACCTTATTAGGATTCTTAGGATCTTCAAACCCCTCTGGTTGTTCCATATAGACGTCTTCTGTTAACTTTCCATTCAGAAAGGCTGTCTTGACGTCCATTTGCCAAATCTCGTAGTTAAAGTACGCTGAGATGGCCAAAAGAATCCTAATTGACTTCAACATTGCCACTGGTGAAAAGGTTTCATCATAGTCAATGCCATGAGTTTGCGTGAATCCTTTTGCAACCAGTCTGGCTTTGAAGGTGTGTACGTTCCCATCCATGTCGGTTTTCTTCTTGAAAACCCATTTGCGTCCAACAGCCTTACAGTGTTGTGGCAAATCAGTCAACTCCCAGACTTGGTTGTCGTACATGGATTGCATCTCGGCCTTCATGGCTTCCTGCCATTGTTCAGACTCACTGCCTGACACAGCTTCTCCACAGGATGCTGGTTCATTTAAGTCTCCACTGTCTTGAGAGACTAGGAACCCAAGATACCTATCTGGTTCTTGTCTTACCCTACTGGATCTGCGAAGGTCCTGTGTTTGCACTTCCTCAATCGGCTCTGATTGAGGTTCAACATTATTATGTTGAATTTCTGGCTCAACAACTGGTGTAGTGCTTTCTTCGTCTACTACCTGTAGATCTACATCCTTTCTGGTGTTCTCTAAACTGAGAAACTTTTCTTCCAGAAATTTTCCATTTCGAGCAACAAATACTTTGTTCTCATCAGGGTTGTAGAAATAATATCCCACGGTGGTCTTGGGATATCCAACGAAGAAACACTTGTCGGATTTGGGTTTGAGTTTTTCTGAGGTAGGTCGTTTGACGTAGACCTCACAACCCCAAATTTTCAGAAAAGATATGTTGGGTTTCTTACCCTTCCATAACTCGTATGGAGTCTTTTCTACCGACTTTGTTGGCGCTCTGTTCAGTATGTGTGCTGCTGTTTCGAGCGCATGTCCCCAGAATGATATTGGTAGCGAAGAATGACACATCATCGTTCGTACCATGTCAAGCAAAGTACGATTTCTCCTTTCTGATACACCGTTCATCTGAGGTGTATACGGAGGTGTAAGTTGGGATACAATCCCACACTCCATCAGATGATTGTCAAACTCATCACTGAGATATTCGCCACCACGATCTGACCGTAAGAACTTGATCCTCTTGTCAAGTAGATTCTGTACTTCATTCTGATATTCCTTGAATTTCTCAAAGGTTTCAGATTTATGTCTCATTAAGTAGACATAGCCATACCTACTGAAGTCGTCAGTGAAGGTAATGAAGTACCGGTATCCTCCTCTTGCTACATGACTGAAAGGTCCACATACATCTGTGTGGATTATTTCAAGCAAGTCAGTAGCCCTTTCATTCTCACTGTTGAAAGGTTGCTTTGTCATTTTACCAGATAAACAAGATTCGCAATTATCAAAAGGTTTGTAGTCGAAATTTCCAAGAAAACCTCCTTTTAGGAGTAATTCAACACGTTTCTTGTTTATATGGCCCAAACGACAATGCCAGAGGTAAGTCTGATCCTCAATATCCTTGGATCGCTTACTTATATGATAGATTTCACTATTGTTGTCTTTAAGATTTACAGTGTATAGACCATCTACGGGTGTAGCTTTAAAATAGAAAATATTATCTTTAAAAACCGAAATCATTTTATAACAATATTTATAATAAAAGCCTTGGTCTACCAACAAATCAAAAGACAATACATTCTTAATCATATTTGGAATATAATAACAATTATCCAGTTCCAAAACTAGACCCGAGGGTAAACTAAGACTATAAGATCCCACGGCTTCAGCAATCAACGGAGTGCCTTCGCCCACTCGTAGGTTCGAACGGTCCTTCCTCAGAGTCTTTCTTCTAGTGAATCCCTGTAAATGATTACAAATGTGGTTACCACTGCCTGTATCAATTACCCATGATTCATAAGAAGTGATTAAGCAATCTATCATAAAGATACCTGGAGTATCGGGTAAACCGATATCCATCTGGTCGATGTTCATCGAGTGCTCGCAAATATCCTCGCTGCCACATTCCGGGCAACTCAGATCTCCCAGCTCATCAATTATATCAGTGTCCATGAGATTCGCAGGTTCGGGTACTGGCTCTAGACTGGCCAGAATATCTTCATGAACTTTATCCACGTCACTCTTTGGTTCCTTCATGTAGGCACTAGCTGTGTCCTGAACTTCCTTTGTGAGGGAGAACCACATGAGGTACACTAACTCTTCCTGTGTTATCTTGTACCCCAGACGTGATAAACACTTAAAAAGCCTTCTCATATCAATAAGATGGTTTTTAACTGACTGACCCTTCTGTAGCTTTAGGGAGAGAATCTCTTGCATGATCAATAGCTTTCCCGTGTGCTTGTAGAGACCTAACTGGTTCTCCACATCTCTCACAACCTCGTGACATGATTTAACTCTTAAATCTCCCGTGAACTCGGGTGACATAGAGAAAATCAGAATGGACATTACATCCGATTCATCTGTCAAGTATCTAAAATACTCAGCAAATTCCTCTTCAGGGGCATTGCTTTTAGGTCGTGATACGGGTTTGTTGATCACATAAAGCTTATCCTGGGCACTTAAAACGTTCCTCAAGTGTAACTTCCAAACTGGAAAGTTATGGCCCGTAAGCTTCCACTTGCCCATAATAAGGCGAAGTGACTCTTCAGGTGAATAAAACGGAATACTAATTGGAGACATCTACAGAAGAATATAAAATTCCAGTTTTAGTTTATAATTATATAATTCTAATAAATTATTACCCTTAAAATAAATTTATTAGACTAGAATCCATATTTCACATGTGTCGGGAAGCATGTGATCATGTCATACCGACTCATGCGATCTATGGTAGGTAACACTATACCAATCGTATTCCTATCTTGAAAATACGACTTCTAGATCGTCGGGACATCGGATATTAATAATCCGTGCATATTTAGTCCCTCAAGTGCATTTTGGCCTGGTACCACCCAGTGAATAAATAATTACCAAAATAGATTGCACCACCCGGGACCTGGACAAACTCTGGCCGGTACCACCCGGAGATAATTCGCAGAGTTTTATCACCTTCCAGTTTCGGTTTGAACACGGGCGTTCATAGTGTGTGCACTTACAACGCCCTATGTACCTTACACCGGAAGTGCCCCTAAAGTGGGTTGCACTTACTAATCTATGATTTTTAACAAGGGTCTAAATTGCCAGTTTTCTATTTCAAAAACTTTGAAAGAACTGGATCCAAACACTAACTGTATTTGTATCCTTTTAATTTTTAAACAATCCGTTCAAAAGGGCAATTTATATTTAATAACAATTACGTAAATTAAACAACCACGCAATTTAAATATAAACAGCACAGTCATAGCTTAAACCCTTAAACTAATGTTGTTTTGTGAGCCAACACAAGACAACGGTCTCAATCCCTAAGTGACAAAAGTCTTCGTCTTCTGGCACTCCCACTGGCTCCGAGATCCATGGTTGTCATCTTGTCTCCGTCTCGATGTAATTGAAATAATTATTACAAATGGGTTCAAATGGCACGCAGGCCTCCCAACTATTCTAATAAAACTTTAAAATTACAAAAGGGTTGTAAATGGCTCGCAGGCCTCCCAACTATTCTAATAAAACGGATAAATAAACACAACCACGGGTCTAAAGGGTTCAGCTATGACTTATCAAATAATTAAATAAATCAAAACACATCTGAATTTTAATTTAATAATTATAAAACTAATTAATTAAAATAATTAATTAAATCTTATCCTGAATCGTTTTAACCTTATCTGAAAAACGATCCTTAATTCGAAAAATTATCCGGAAACGGATTTCAAACTGATACCCGTTAATGATAATAACGAAAACTAAATACGCCACCACCGCCGCCCGTACCTCCCATAATCGCCGCCGGCAGCGGCGACTTTGATAGCCACCGCCACCGCAACGACCACCGCTACTACCAAAAGTAACCGGCGACGGCAGCAGCTAAAGAGCCACCACCGCCGCCCATCGTAATCAAGACCGTCGGCGACAGTAACGGCTGAAAGCCACCACCGCCGCCGCGACGCTTCGACGGAAAACAACGAACGCCGCCGCCACCGTAACTGGTGGTGTGGCTGGCCTCGATTCGACAGGCAGGCGGCGATCGCCGCTGCCTCCAATTTCTTCCGATCGATCGCCACCGCCTAGGTGGTCG
Source organism: Centaurea solstitialis (assembly GCA_030169165.1). Lineage (NCBI taxonomy): Eukaryota > Viridiplantae > Streptophyta > Magnoliopsida > Asterales > Asteraceae > Centaurea > Centaurea solstitialis. The sequence continues at coordinate 91,345,327 of CM058040.1, read as the reverse complement.
ATCACGGCCGGCTTGGGTTCAATCGACACCACCGTCGATTGACGGTTCGATTAGGGACAACTCGACGACGGCAGCGACTAGAGCCACCACCGCCGCCGTTCGATAAAACAATCGATCGCCACCACTGTGGCTTTCGATTTGGGTTTTGATCTCCACCATCGCCGTCGCCGGCTTTGGTGGTTCCACCGAACACCACCACCCCACAATCGGTGGTGTGATGGTTGGTTTCTGATAACGCCGCTGCCACCCACACGGCTGTGTGGTGGCCGATTACGTAGCAGCCACCGCCACCACAAAACGGTGGTGCGGTGTTCTTTGGTGCAACGGCCGGCGGCCACCACGAGCTGTGGTGAGCCGTTGGTGGTTTTGTGGTGGTTAGCTTGGTGGTTCGGTTGGCTAACTGCCGCCGTTCCACCACCAGTTTCCGATAAAAATTCAATTTTTTACAAACATTAAGATTAAATACATATAAAAAATCGAATTTTGCAAACCTAAACATCAAACGAATAAACCTGATCTGTAGGTTTTAAGAAGTGGCTCTGATACCACTGTTGGGAATCAAGGGATACAAAACATGCACAGCGGAATAAAACCTGATTCCCAAACGAGGATCCAATCCCAAACCATACAGACACAATAAAGGGTGTTTTGGTGGATTACCTTGCGAACAGTAACTCCCAAAGGCAAGCAGGGGGTACACCGCTACTGGCACCGGTTGAGAGAGTTGCTAGACCACCACCGAGGATTACCCGAAAAACAAACGCAAACCTTCCACCTACTGGATTCTGGCGCCGGTTTTGGGAGAGGGAGAGAGAGAGAGACTTTTCTGGGTTTTTGAACTGAATCAATCAATCAACTGATACCCCAAACCCTTTATTTATATGGATAAAACAAGCAGTGTTTGATTCCATATATAATTCTTGGTAATTATCTCTGAAATAACTTCCATAATTATCCAATTAATTAATCTAACTGATTAATTGATTATAAATAATTAAACTAATTATTTATTTCCTTTTTCTCTCTAAATAATTAATTAACCAATTAATTATTTCCCATAATCCAAACATTCTCATTTTGGTGTGCAGCAGTGTGACCTACTAGTGTCTTATAACATTGGACACGATAACCCTGTTACTGTCTCGCACATAATCCTAACAGTTTCAAGTAAAATAGGTTGGTCTCACCGGTCTCACCAAAAAAACTTGGTCTCACGGGAACTTAACTCTTGTCGATACTCCGACAAATAAAGCCTTTAATATGAAAATTTTCAGTTATTAATCTTAACAAACAAACAAAAAACCATCAAACTCAGTAAGTAGGAAAACATTAAAGCATATCAAGACTTATCACTCGCTGACAAATGGCCAAACAAAGGTCTTGAATCATGGAGTGGAACAATAGTTGTGAGCTTCACTTATTTTAAGCCGATGAAATGGAAGTCCTTGTGTTAGCAGGAATTTTGTTTGAATACAACCTATCATAAGGGCCTAAAAGAACAACATTATACAGATGTGTACCTCTCATTATATGCAAAAGAAGCTACAAAAGTACAAGCGGTTGATGCCATGTTAAGCAAATGAGATGAGGTTCCAAGACACCTCTGATGAAATCTAATAAGAGCTCAACATCATATGTCTCGACATGTGAACAAAGGCCACCATGAACTAAATTTTCAGCAAGGGAACTTGGTGTTGCCTCGTTTGCAAGTTGCAACCATATCGTCAACATTTCATTAGCAGTCACACCACTCATAAAACTTACCCCTCGATACCATGGCCTTTCAAGGTCTTAGAAGTTAGATCACATTGGAAAGGTGACCTATAACTTAAAGTTTCTGCCACACGTAAAGATACACCGGTATTCTATCTCTCGTTTCTAAAACCATCATGGTGAGCCAAAAAATTAGAGGTTGCCATTTTGCCCAATGAATTCATAGAGAGCAAACCCATTTTAGTACCTCTAGAGATCTAAGTAGTGGAAAGTGTTCCATAACGACAAACCCCGAATAAACCCTTGATTAGTATACGCACTTGGGAACTGAAAAAGTATGATACGAAAAGATTACTTTTATCTACATCTTGAGGACAATTAGGTGTCTTCTAAAATGAGTGGATGTCACGCCTGGAACCCATGCAAAATCTTCAAAGATCATAACAAGATTGCAAGTCAACAAAGAATGATGGATGGCTCATGGCTAGCATGAAACATTTCAATAATATCGTGGCCAAATGAGTGACAACTAAGAATCCACAAACTAAACTCAACCATGCAATTAAAATGGAATATTATTGAATTATAGTGTTTTGGTTTCTATTTAAATAAGGAAACATCTTATTTTTTTTGTCTTATTTTTTGTTTCTTGTTTAACTGTCAGAGTTAAAGAACTCTTGTAGTCTCGTATTAATAATTTCTAGTCACCTATGTGGGACAAGTTTACATCATTTAAGTTTTTCCTAACTTTCATCCCGAGTACTCATCTTTGAGTATCGATATCTCATTCACACATTATTCGTTTTGGACACTCGATATATCAATTCGAAGCTATCATATAGTAGAACACAAACCCACAAAGAGTTAATTATATATAACACATTTCTATATAATTAAATGTGTCCAAATATTAGTAAAATCCATTATTTTACTAAAAGTTCCAACAAGAAGATGATCGAAAGAGGGTTGGTCGAAGAAGATAGTGGTGGTAGAGGCTAGAGAGTTGATATAGATCTGGATTTATTTTACAATTTTAGTCGAGATTTAGAATGGACGAGAGATGGTTGGAAAGGTTGTTGGAGAAGAAAAGTGTGGATATGTACATTGAAATTTATATAAAAAATAAACAAACTGAAAAGCAAATAATGTTTACTTTTAATTTGAAAACTAAAGAGATGCAAAAAAGACCAAATTATCCCAGAAGTTAACAAACCTATTTTTGTAATTAGCTCAAGAAAAGGACGACCCTTCATAATGGGTGAAAACCAAAGGAACTAAAATTGTAGTTTACTCTTACATGTTTATTTTTGAATCGAAACTATTAAAAATTAAATTAAACAAAAGATAAAATAAAAGTAATTTATAAAGTTTTATTTTATGTCAATACGATAAATGTTTTTTAATTGCAATCTATATCTATATATAATAAAAGAGTAACTGATTTGACACGTGTCGTGCTCTGGTGAGCCGAATTGCCACGTGTCGCGTTCTGATGAGCCGGTTTCGGTTATCAAAACAATAAATAAAATAATGTAAAGGATAAATATCACTTTCAAAAATCCTCTACATAATTAAATCAAACCTTTTAATCCAAACTATAGATAAATATGAAAACAATAAATAAAATAATGTAAAAGATAAATACCACTTTCAAAAATACATAATTAAATCAAAGGGTTTAAAAAATCCTCTACATGTATCTATATATAATAAAAGAGTAACTGATTGACACGTGTCGTGCTCTGGTGAGCCGAATTGCCACGTGTCGCGTTCTGGTGAGCCGGTTTCAGTTATCAAAACAATAAATAAAAATAATGTAAAAGATAAATATCACTTTCAAAAATTCTCTCCATAATTAAATCAAACGGTTTAAAAAATCCTCTACATAATTAAATCAAACCTTTTAATCCAAACTATAGATAAATATGAAAACAATAAATAAAATAATGTAAAAGATAAATACCACTTTCAAAAATACATAATTAAATGAAACGGTGTAAAAAATCCTATACATATATTTGTGTAATATTTAATATAAATTGGTGATATAAAGAATTAAAAATATTCTCTCTATTTCCAAAGTACAATTTTCTAAGAGTTTTCCAAAGTTGAAAAATCTTACTTTTCCTATTTTCTTAATTCTTAAGAAAATTTCATATAACTTATTGGAACAAAAAAATATAATCATTTATTATTTTTTATTTATATATGTATATATATTTGTGATTTAACATATAGTATTAAAAATGATTTATTAAAATGATATTTATATTTATTTAGTTTAACATTTAAATTAATTCATTTATTAAAATGATATAGATATTTATTAAAATTATGATATTATAATTTATTATTGTTATAGGAAAAAGGGATAAAGATAAAAGAGATTTATAGACCTCAATCCCAATCTCTCAATCACAATCTATAAATACTCCTTTCAATCTCTCAATCTCAATCAATTGCTGCAACTCTCTTAATTAAGCCACTACCAATTACACATACACACACAAAGGTAATTAATTAAACGCTCTTTAATTTTTATTTTTTTCTACACATGATGATATGATTATGATGATTTTATTCATGTTTATAGTCCAAGTTGAAGTTGTTGATTTCTCGTATGTGACTTTGTATTTATAGTCATTAATTTGATATCAATTGAATTAAACTAAAAATAAATAAAGTTTGTAGGTTTTTTTTAAATAAAATTAATGTATTTATAGAAAATAATATTGATGTTAAAAGATCAATAGCATAACAATTCATATTTGTAATATAAGGTTTTTGGCATAATTTAATTTTTTGAAATTATCCCGTGTATTACACGGGATCAAAACTAGTATCTATATAAAGCCGAAACATTGATCGATGACGTGACATCACCTCATTTTTTTCTCAATTTTTGTTTCTTTTTTATTTTCTCTTAAATCAATTTTCTTAATTTATTAATTACTCTTTAATCATTTATTAATTACTGACATTAAATGTCCTATTTATTAAATCATTTTACTTTTAATTAAGAGAATTAATCATACTATTTATTGTATTTATGTTAATTAATAATTTATTTATACTTGTTTATGTTATTAACCTTTCATTTTCCTTTCATTTATTTCAAGTTAATCATCCATTTCTCATATATAAGTACAAGTGGTTTTTGGTTTTTGTTAGTAAATGTTATGGTTTTCAATTCTTTGTCATACCTAAATATTAATCCAAATTACCATGAATCTCAACGACCAAGAATTGCCAATTGACACGGTAAGTACCTATACACAGAAGTTCGCAGAAAGATTTCCTTTTATGAATTGTGCAATTAATTTCAAATAAGTCGTATCTTGCTCAGACCAATAAATAGAGCTGAGGTTATAGTTAAAGCCGCTAGTAGAAAACCGAAATAACTAGTTATGGTAGGCATGAAGGAGCTAAATGAAATATGTTTCTTTTTATACATATGTTTATAAAAAAGCATTTACCTGAATTTCCTTTTTTGCAAAATAGGACATACAATAACCTACCTCATATTTTCCTTTCTAACACATTTTTTCTTGCTAAAAGATCATACGATGGTATGAACTTTTGTTTATGGTTAGGCTCTTTAAAATTATGTTGACTTCATATAATTTTTATGTTATGTGTTTTGTAGTAAGTGACATGGGTGGAAACAAGTTTTAAAGATCGTCAAGTATGCATAAGAGCATCAAAACTTCATCACCACGGTACACATATACATCACAACATGTAAGTTTCTTTTATTTAAATACTCATTTAATTTTAGTTTATTCTTGATTTTCTCTGTTTATAGTTTCATGATGTTATTATACATTGATTCTCATTTTTTTTATTTTTTTTTTCTCTTAGGAGCATAACCATCATGCAAAAAAACATATTTTGTATTGTTTATTCAAAGATTACATTGTTACTCACAAAAAATCGTAAATCTACATTTTTATGTTTGATTATTGTTTGATGTATATCTTAATTATTTTTAGTGTTACATTTGAGAAGTTGAAGTTTTATAAGCATGTAAATCAACTAATATTATCAAAGTTTTATAAATGATATAAAACATGGCTTAAATGTTCATTCAAATTATGGTTCAATATTGATTTATATAGTATGCTTCATTTACATAACTAAACATTTCATGTAATGGTTAAATATTTTATTTTCACTTTATATAAAATAAATGAATGTACAAAATACTTTTTAATAACAAATTGTTCTTTATTATTATTATTATTATATTTGTTTTATGGTTATTTAAACATATATTTTTATTTGAATTTTCTTTACATAATCTAAAAATTAAAAGTAATGTGATATCAATCAATTAACATATCATGTAGGAAGATGGAAAATTGAAAGTTGAAAATGCGTAAATAAAAGAATGAACACATATATTTGGGTTGAAAATACTTAAAGTTTTTTTTATATATAGTTCTTTTATTCAAACAAAAAAGGAGAATTACAAAATAAAAGTAGGCATCCTTAAGTAAAATGCATGTATTTTAAAAACATTGTTAGACTGGACAATTTTCTAAACATACACCACTTTATTTTTTAAATCCAATCATCTAAATGTAAAATTATAATTTTTTTATTAGCTGACTTATATATCATCAAGTAAGCCTATATTTTTATTGGTGGTGCGGTTTTTTCGGTTCGGTTTGGTTTTAAAACCGAATGGTTGAAATGGTTCGGTCTTCGGTTTTCGGCTTTTCATCTTTTTATGTTTTCAATTTCTTTAATTTGTTCAAAAATCATGTTTAAATTCTTAAAATTAATTCATTAAATATATATATATATATAATCGAAAATTAAATGTATATACCATCATGTGTGTGAAGTGTTTTAAAAATTTTAAAGGTTTTAAGTGTTTAAAAAAAATTAAAGACAACAAATTTTAAAGAAGGATGTGTAAAGTTTTTGAAATATGAGGGTGAAATTTAAAGGCATCTCATCCAAACGTTACTTTGTTTAATAAGAGAAATAAAAGAGTTTACCGATTTTTTAATAAGATTATAATGAATGATATAAAAAACTTGTGTTCATTTATGTTCTTTCAAAAAATAATCTTCATATTATGATCAAAATTAAATCGATGATCGGGTATCTATCGATGAACAACGGATGTTAGTTGTTTAAACAAAAAAAATCACATTTAAATATCTAATCACTAAAATCAATTTTATAAAACTACTTTAGTACGTTTATTCTTATTTTACATTAAATATATTTCAATACGTTTTCTAATAAAAAAATTGCAACCGTGCGCAACGCACGGTGAATACACTAGTTTAATTAACAAGACATGTTTAACGACCATTTACAATTTCCATATCAGTTAAACTAAATTTCAGATTTTGTTTATAAATATGGGTAAATTACATATTTGGTTCTTGTGGTTCACTCTTTATTGCACTGTTGGTCCCTCTTTTAAAATAATTATGGATTTGGTCCCTATGGTTTACACTTTCTTGCACTATTAATCCATGTGGTTTACACTATACTGTATTGTTGGTCCATATGGTTTACACTATATTTCACTATTGGTCCCTATGCTTAACAGACTTAGGCTATGTTTGGCAAGCGTAGCTTATAAGCTAGCTGGTAGCTGATAAGCTAGCGGATAGCTGATAAGCTAGCTGTTGATTGATAAGCTTGTTAGTAGCTGATAAACTAGCTGTTGAACAAATTATGTTTGGCAAAAACTAGCTTATGAGTATGTAAAATGACCAAAAAGGGTATATTTGAATTTAATAATTAATATTAATAAGGGTATAATTGGAAAAAGCTACAATAAGCTCCTCATAAGCTACTCAAAGTAGCGTTTTAAAAAGCTAGCTTATAAGCTAGCTGATAAGCTAGCTTCCTGGTACATGTTTGGATGGACTAGCTTATAAGCTAGCTTATGCTTGCCAAACAAAGCCTTAAAGTTAGGGACAAGGACCAACAGTGCAAAAAAATGTAAACCACAAAGACCAAATCCATAATTATTTCAAAAGAGGGACCAATAGTGTAATAAAGAGTAAACCACGGGAAAATATGTAATTTACCCTATAAATAATTAAAAGTATTTATTTTTCATTCTTAATTTATAATATCTCATGCATATTAATTTTGGCATGAGAACTTAGTTGGGTGGGCAAGAAGCAGGTAGGATCCATCTGGTTGAATTAAATAGCATTGAACCAACGTCTACGAGCTTATCCAATCCAATCCAAAGTCATACATAATTAATTCCCAAAAGATTAATTGAATTCATGCGACTCTATTTTATTCATTTTCTATAACCTATCAAAACAATTTGGGGGTTTAATGTGTGTAATTTAAAAGTGATCATTATGAGAAAAATGGGATGTAAGTTAATTAGAGGTTGTTACATAACTTTATATTTATCTCAATGATAGGTTTTTTTAGCAAATCTTTCCTTATTTATATTAATATGATAATTTTTATGATAAATAATTAGAAAATCATCTTATAATTATGGTAACCAGTATTTTGAAGCATCTTCAACAGATTTTCTAAACTTTCTTTAAAATGTAAAAAACAAAAGGCAAAATCTCAATAAAAAGACAAAAAAAAAACTTACAATTCATTTTCATTCTTCAACGGTTTTAAAACATTAATTTAATATTAAAATATTTCATTAATCAATATTTTTTTTAACTTCTCATTTTTAAAATTTTCTATTAGTGCTTTTATTTGGTAATCACTTTTAGGGTTATCTTTATACTTGAAGAAGAATTCTTTTTCTTTCTATTTAAAGATAGTTTTGAAAGAAATGTTAAGACAAAAAATTAGTTAAAATTTTTTATATTCACTGTTTTCTCGAAGTTATTCAATATGCTCACAATATCATACTTTTTTTCTACTAAACATTTAAACCACGTGCCATGAATACTCAAATGCCAAGGCAAGAGTTATTTTAGAAAGATTGTACTGCTAATTACAATGACACATTTTCTCTTGGTTTAACTAATTAACATGAAAAAAGTGTAATTAAGGGCGTTCATCTAAACCGTCAAACCATTCATATTGTAACATACCGTATCATAGATGGTTTGCGATTTGCATTTTTACCAAAACGTGCTATATGGTGCGGTTTGTAGTTTTGAGTTATCAATTCACGGTTCAAACCGCACAACACCACACCTGACACCTCATATTATATATATATATATATATATATATATATATTTTTAGCTTTACATATAACATATATACATGCAAACGAAAGTTCGGTCGGGAACTTATTTTTCATTGCGAACGCGACGACAATCGAGAGCGCCATGTGACAATCAATTTTGAGCCGAATAGGAGATGTAACGCGCTTTTTTCGTTGAATGATACAAAATTATTCAGACTGAATATGAGCCAAATAGGACATGTGACACGCTTTTCGGTTATCTTTACGTTCACAATCAATTTTGAGTTTTCATTTGAACTCGCCCTATACACTCATATAGTAATTGTTAAGTTATATAATATTATTTTCAATAACTATTAGTTTATGTAATTTGTTATTTTATATCTTTTGATTTTATACATAACGGTCGTTATTTATGTAAATCTATCATTACTAGCATGTCTAGTTTAGTTTGAAGTTTATTTTATTACTTTTAAAACTATTTTTATTTATGCAATGTCTTTAAAAATCAGATGTAATGAAACACTTTATTTTTTTGGGATTAGCGTCACGTGATCATTGATTTTGTAATGTATTTTGAACATACATTTATTGGATTGCAGGCAATTGTGTGATGAGTGCAACCCGCATAAACCGCACCGTCCCTCATTTTGCGGTGTGGTGCAGTGCGACTGCAGTTTTGAAAAAATGTTCAAACCGCATGTGTTGTTTGGCCTCAAACCGCGCACCGCGAACCAATTGCAATAATGCACCTTTTCTTAACCTAAACAATGAACAAAAAGAATATTAAATCGCTTAAAACACAAGGGGTGTCGTTGAACATATAAACCTAGGTCAACAACGTGAAGCTCATAATCGAAATCAAAGAAGTGTTGCTTAATCAAAACAACGCTACATGTAGGTAGCTGTAACGCCCCGTTTTTGTCACGTTAGTCATGTAACTGTGTTTAAGAGGGTTAATGACTAGAGTATTTTGTTTTGTAGGTTTCCAAGGGCTAAAGTGTAAATTGTAGAACTTTAGGGGAATAATATTAGCTTGTGTATAAGTATTTTGGGAGAGCCTCAAATCCATTACCCTAGTCAGTTTCCAGAGAACGACCACCAAGGAAGAGGAGGCGACTTTGAGAAGTTCAATTGGAGACCTAGGTGGTTGATTGTGGAGGAATTTAAGTAGGAATCGCGGTGCTTGCGACCGAGGTAAGAATCCTACGCTTGTTTTATGTTCAATTGATGTCAATTGCGAGTAAGGGGTTATGGATTTGGGTAGTAAGTGGGTTGAATGATCAATTGATCATTATATAGTATGAATTTGTTTTCGTTGTTGTGGAATAGTGTTGTTATGATCACCAATCGGTGTATCGTGGGTCGAATTAGAGGCATGTAAATGTCCCTTATCGACCTTAGACTGTGTGTCATTGAGTTAGAAGGCCTGGGGATCGATTGGGGGTTCTTGGGAATGGTTTTCGAAGCCAAAACACAAAAGTTCGAACTCAGAGCAGGCCCGCGACTAGGCCCGCAACCTCAGGTCGCGGGGACCAGGTCGCGCAACCTGCTGTCCGTTTTCAAAATTTTATTTTTTTCGTTTTGGAGTTTTGGCTATGGGATCACGTTAGGGATGTTATGAGAGGATGAGGCCTAGAGTTTTGGGTCATTTGGGCTAGTCTAACTATGGCTACGGCTCTAGTGTGAATAAATTTGTGTGGGACGACTAGTTAGGGAATGGAATTTCTGTGATGGTGTTAAGGCTAGGTATGTAGGGTGTATTTACAAGGATACAAGGGCCCGTATCATTGCAAATATATTGTACATATCATGGAATTAACATAGTTACCGGAGTGACATGAACTAGCTAAGTTGTTTTAGGGGTAGTAGCATGTAGGACACGCGTATGTCCTTAACACAGTTAGGTGGACCCCCTAGGAAGCATGTATAAGGGAAATGGTAAACTGATAGACTTGTGTTTATTGAATCAGTATGGTTAGACCGAGCAAGAAGAGAGCCACTGGTCAGGAGGATGCCGACATCGGGAACTTGAGGGAATTAATATCCTCCGAGGTCGGTGAGGCATTGCAGGATCTGCTGCCGGGGCTTTTCGCCTAGTTGAAAGATGACATGAGAAAGGAGATTCGATCGCAGGTGGAGGCGGTCGTAGGTGATCGGGCCAGTGGTTCTGGGGGCTCGAGTAGTGGGCAACCTAGAAGTGCTATCTACAAGGACTTCATGGCTTGCCAGCCACCGCAGTTTGATGGGCAGAAAGACCCCATTGCCAGCACCCGTTGGCTAGCTGATGTCGAGGGTGCATTTCTGACTTGCGCCTGTTCCGAGGAGGTAAAGGTTCGCTATGCTACGAACCTGTTGAGGAAGGCTGGTAAGGACTGGTGGAACATCATTAACAAGTCCCGATCAGCTGAGCAGATCGCGGCTATGACATGGGGGGAATTTACTGATCTGTTCAAGGAGCAGTACGTGTCTCAAGTGGAAATCGAGCGGTTGACGAGTGAGTTCCTCCAGATGAAGCAGACCACTGAATCGGTGAATGAAATCACCGATATGTTCTTGGCACGTTCGGTCTTCTGTCCGGACTATGTGAAGAATGAGCGGACTAAGAAATACCGCTACTTGGAGATTTTGAAGCCCGAGATACGCGAGTTTGTGGCGACTTCTCAGTGCAAGACCTTTCAGGAGACGTATGAGATGGCTCGGATGAGAGAGCTAGAGTTAGAGAGGCCAGATAGGAAGAAAAAGACCGAGGCAGCACCGGTATCGACCCAGCAGGCCAAAAGGCCCAAGCAGCTCGGGCCGAGGGTTGAGGTGAAGAAGGAGGTTCCGCGATGCGTTACTTGTGGACGTATGCATTGGGGCGCTTGTAGATTGGGTTCGGGAACATGCTTCAAGTGCGGGAAAACGGGTCATATGAGTCGGGATTGCAAGGAGACCGTGTGTATGTGCTTTAAGTGCCTCGAGTTGGGCCATATCGCAAGCCAGTGCCCTAAGGCCGGCCCGACTCAGTCTTCTGGAGCGGTACCTGTTAAGACCGCGGAAGCAAGTGCCGTAAAGAAGGTAGATCCACCTCGCACTCGAGCTCGTGTTTATCAGCTGACGGCCGAGGAGGCCAAGGAGGAGCCGGATGTGGTTACAGGTATCTTTTCTGTTAATTCTGTACCTGCTCTCGTGTTTTTTGACTCGGGAGCTAGTAAATTGTTTGTGTCGCTATCTTTTTGTAAAAGTTTTACGAATGTAAAAGGTAGACTAGACAAACCTTTAGAGGTAGAGATAGCGGTTGAGGATTATCGGTTGTGTAGGGATGTTTATAGAAATAATGTAATAGAGATAGGTGGTGTAAAGTTCAACATTGATCTCATCCCGATTCCTATGAGGGAGATCAATGTTGTAGCTGGGGTAGATTGGATGAGTCGTAACGGAGCTCACATTGATTGTGAGTTTGAGCGGGTACTAATTCGGAACCCTAGTGGGGGAGAGATAGTCGTCGAAAGTGAAAGAAAGAAAAGGTTACCAAGAATGTGTACCATGGCGAAGGCAAGGAAACACGTTCTCCGATGAGGCAGCAGTTATTTGGCATTTGTGATTGATAACCGAGTCGAGCCGAGAAAGAAGACGATAGCAGACGTACCTGTAGTCAGCGAGTATCCGGATGTATTCCCGGATGACTTTCCTGGCATCCCTCCCGAGAGACAGGTAGAGTTCCGGATTGAGCTAGTTCCAGGGGCGACGCCGGTAGCTAAGGCTCCGTATCGGTTAGCACCCCCGGAGATGATGGAGTTATCGAAGCAGCTGGGGGAGCTTTTGGACAAGGGGTTCATCCGCCCAAGTACCTCACCTTGGGGAGCCCCTATCCTGTTTGTAAAAAAGAAGGATGGGTCGATGCGGATGTGTATCGACTATCGGGAGCTAAACAAGCTCACGGTGAAGAACAGATACCCACTACCGAGGATCGATGATCTCTTCGATCAGCTTCAGGGAGCCGCATGGTTCTCGAAGATAGATCTTCGCTCAGGGTACCATCAGTTGAAGGTTCGAGAGGAGGATGTGCACAAGACGGCATTCCGCACTCGATATGGTCACTTCGAGTTTGTTGTGATGCCATTCGGGTTAACGAATGCGCCGGCGGCTTTCATGGACCTTATGAACCGGGTCTGCAGGCCGATGTTGGACAGATCGGTAATCGTGTTCATAGACGATATACTGATCTATTCGAGATCGAAAGAGGAGCATGTGGAGCATCTGCGGGAGGTTTTAGAGGTTTTGCGTAAGGAGAAATTGTACGCTAAATTCTCCAAATGCGATTTCTGGTTACAAGAGGTCCAATTTCTCGGGCATCTTGTAAACCGGGAAGACGTAAAGGTAGACCCGGCGAAGGTAGAGGAAGTGATGAAGTGGGAGACCCCGAAGACTCCCACCGAGATTAGGAGTTTTCTTGGATTGGCCGGATACTACCGCCGGTTCATCCAAGACTTCTCCAAGATAGCCGTTCCTTTGACCAAGCTGACAAGAAAGAATGAACGGTTCGTGTGGGGTACTGAGCAAGAGGCGGCGTTTGATACTTTGAGGAGGAAGCTATGCGAGGCTCCGGTGTTGACTTTACTGGAGGGAGTCGAGGACTTGACAGTCTACTGTGATGCCTCTTATCACGGGTTAGGCTGCGTCCTCATGCAGAGGGGGAAGGTGATAGCCTATGCGTCTCGCCAGTTAAAGGCGCATGAGGCAAATTACCTGACCCATGATCTTGAGCTGGCGGCAGTCGTGTTCGCGCTTAAGTTATGGCGGCACTACCTGTATGGGGTTCGTTGTACCATCTATACGGACCACAAGAGTCTCCACTACTTCATGGATCAGCGGAACCTCAATATGAGGCAGCATCGATGGCTAGAGGTGATAAAGGATTATGACTGTGAAATCCTCTATCACCCGGGGAAGGCGAACGTGGTGGCGGACGCCTTGAGTCGGAAGGGGAGCAGTTTACTCCTCCGTGTGCCGTGTATGAGGATGACCGTGTCAGCTTCCTTAATTGAATTGATACGTCAGTCTCAAGAGGAGGCGGTAAAGAAGGAAAATCATCGAAAGGAGAGAATTAAGGGGCAAGTAGATCAGCTAGTGGCCGACAGTCGGGGGTTACTGACTCGTTACGGCCGGGTGTGGGTCCCAGTTTCGTGTGAAGCGAGGCCGACTCTTCTTGATGGGGCGCACAAATCGAAATTCTCAATTCATCCTGGTGCCACGAAAATGTACCGAGACTTGAGGACGGATTAGTGGTGGCCGGGCATGAAAAGAGATGTAGCAAGGTATGTGGAGAAGTGTCTGACATGTCTGAGAGTTAAGGCAGAACATCAGAGACCATACGGGAAACTCCAACCCTTGGAGATACCCGAGTGGAAGTGGGAGCATGTGACCATGGACTTTGTTACCGGATTACCGACGACGGTCCGGAAGCACGATGCTATTTGGGTGGTGGTAGACCGGCTGACGAAGAGTGCTCACTTCATAGCGATCAGGGAGGCTTCCTCTTCGGAGGTGTTGGCGGATATCTATGTCCGGGAGGTTGTGGCGAGGCACGGGGTGCCAGTGACAGTGATTTCAGATCGGGATGTTCGTTTTACATCTCGTTTCTGGAATAGATTCCATGAGGAGTTGGGCACTACACTTCAGTTCAGTACGGCCTTCCACCCGCAGACGGACGGGCAGAGCGAGAGGACTATTCGGACTCTCGAGGATATGCTTCGGGCGTGTGTGCTCGAGTTTCGTGGCAGCTGGGATTCCCACCTTCCGTTGGTAGAGTTCTCGTACAATAACAGCTTCCACGCCAGTATCGGCATGCCACCTTACGAGATGCTGTATGGGAGACGATGTAAGACTCCCGTGTGTTGGGGAGAAGTTGGACAGAGGGAGCTAGGGAGCACCGAGATTGTGCAGAGGACCTCGGAGAGTGTCCAGTTGATTCGCGATAGACTGAGGACGGCACAGAGTCGTCAGAAGAGCTATGCAGACAAGAGGCGGTCTGACCTAGAGTTCGCGGTTGGTGACAAAGTGCTTCTAAAGGTGTCCCCGTGGAAAGGGGTGATACGCTTTCGGAAGCGAGGAAAGCTGGGTCCAAGATTCATTGGGCCGTTTGTAGTGGTTGCTCGAGTTGGGAAGGTTGCGTACCGGCTAGAGTTACCGCCAGAACTCAGTCAGATACACAACACCTTCCATGTTTCTCAGCTTCGGAGGTGCTTAGCCGACGAGTCGGCTTATGTTCCACTAGATGACATTCAGGTGGACGAGGGACTCAACTATGTGGAAAGACCGATTGCAATTTTGGAGAGAAAGACCAAGATGTTGAGGAACAAAGAAGTGGGCATAGTGAAGGTTCAGTGGGAGCACCGTAAAGGCTCGGAGTGGACGTGGGAACCGGAGGACGAGATGAAACGGAACCACCCTGAGTTGTTCCGAGATTGAGCGATTTCGGGGACGAAATCCTGGTAAGTGGGGGAGAGTTGTAACGCCCCGTTTTTGTCACATTAGTCATGTAACTGTGTTTAAGAGGGTTAATGACTAGAGTATTTTGTTTTGTAGGTTTCCAAGGGCTAAAGTGTAAATTGTAGAACTTTAGGGGAATAATATTAGCTTGTGTATAAGTATTTTGGGAGAGCCTCAAATCCATTACCCTAGTCAGTTTCCAGAGAACGACCACCAAGGAAGAGGAGGCGACTTTGAGAAGTTCAATTGGAGGCCTAGGTGGTTGATTGTGGAGGAATTTAAGTAGGAATCGCGGTGCTTGCGACCGAGGTAAGAATCCTATGCTTGTTTTATGTTCAATTGATGTCAATTGCGAGTAAGGGGTTATGGATTTGGGTAGTAAGTGGGTTGAATGATCAATTGATCATTCTATAGTATGAATTGGTATCGTTGTTGTGGAATAGTGTTGTTATGATCACCAATCGGTGTATCGTGGGTCGAATTAGAGGCATGTAAATGTCCCTTATCGACCTTAGACTGTGTGTCATTGAGTTAGAAGGCCTGGGGATTGATTGGGGGTTCTTGGGAATGGTTTTCGAAGCCAAAACGCAAAAGTTCGAACTCGGAGCAGGCCCGCGACTAGGCCCGCGACCTCAGGTCGCGGGGACCAGGTCGCGCAACCTGCTGTCCGTTTTCAAAATTTTATTTTTTTCGTTTTGGAGTTTTGGCTATGGGATCACGTTAGGGATGTTATGAGAGGATGAGGCCTAGAGTTTTGGGTCATTTGGGCTAGTCTAACTATGGCTACGGCGAGTCTTTCGGTATTGAGTTAAGCATGTCCAAGGCGAGTGGTTTTGATAAGTGTATGTATGTGTAATGTGCTTAGGTTCTGCGAAGTGATCGTTGTACGTGTTTTGAGCTAAGTGTGATCATAACTAAGGTGAGTACACTACCTAACTACCTATTGTTATATGTGTGTAATGATGATACATGTGATTGCTTAAGATGTTGTAAGTTTCCCTTCGGGGATATATGTTCCCTTGGGGGACATGATGTTTCTTCCTGTTTTGGGTTTAGCCAAAGGGAAGATAGTGCAAGAGGCACGTATGTGGTTATGTGTTTTTGTTGTTATGTATGTATGATGATAGATGGTTAGGTGTGTTCTCACTAAGCTTTCCGCTTACCCCGTTGTTGTTTATTTCTTTTAGATGCAGGTCCTTCCCGTAAGGAAAAAGAAAAGGTTTGAGGCTCCGGGTTCCGCAAGTTCAGTCCATGAGGGGAAGAGTAAAGTGATCGAGAGTTTTAACGATTTCCAGACTACCTTTTTATTAACTTGATATTTTGGTTGGTTTAATTAGACAATACTTGTGGTTTTTGCTCGGTTGAGCTAGAATTGAACACTATGGTGTTAGATGTTGCTTTTAATTCAAATGCTTGGGACTAGCTTCCGTTTCTCTTTAATGAATGGTTACTTTTCTGGTTAAACTGCCCTTTTGAGGTTTTGTGTGTTACAGTAGCCATCTTACAATGAACATATATTCCATTGAAGGGACCTAGTGGCTAATTGGCAAACAAAATAAGGGGACATATAAAGAAACACAACGGCTAGCTACTTGGCAAACAAAAAGACCAAAATCTTTCTAGTGTTATATCAACTAGAACTCTAAATGCAAACCAATCCTAAGAAAGAAAAAACACTAGAAAGGGGAAGGAGGTCCTCCTAAGATTAATGGTCACCAAGTCCAATAGGATTCACAGTTGCTAGTTTTGATGAGTGACCTGACATCGAATATTGTGAAACAAGTTGTTCACATATTCATTTGGAGGATTCGAGAATGAGACATGAGACAAGAATCACGATGGTCATGACTAAGGGACAAATAACGAGAAGGGCATCAGGGGTGGTGCAGAGTTATGCTGACGATGATGGCATGGGAGTGAGAAGGGAATCGACATGCAAATCTTGATGACAATGATATTAGGTTAGGCGAATATCTTTTCTCTCCTTTAATAATACAATTTCTTTATTTTTCTATTTGAGCATTACAGAAATACTAAAAAGATGAAAATACTCCAGATATAATGGATCTATTTAACAGAAGTTAGTCCGAGGAATCAAAAGTAAAATAAAATGGTAACCATAAGGCCATCAGTTTCTGAGCCCTCTGAGCCCCACTGCTACATCTGTGTCACATCAACTTTTCTATAAACCCACAATAAGCCTTTGAAGCCATCTCTGTTAGTACCTAAACCCTCCCAAACAATTTACCCAATACATATTTTTTTAATAAGAGAGAGAGAGAGAGAGAGAGAGAGAGAGACAGAGAGAATAGAGTGTAGAGAGAGAGAGAGAGAGAGAGATGAAGCTGGGCATCATTGGTGTGGGAATACGCGTAGCCGATCTCGTCCGAGCCCACCAGCCCGCCGGGCACGAGCACGCCCAGTCCATCATGAGAGAAAGAAAGAGAGAAAGAGAGATGAAGCTGGGCATCATCGGTGTGGGCATACGCGTAGCCAATCCTGTCCGAGCCCACCAGCCCGCCGGGCACGAGCACGCCCAATCCAACGTTCCAGTACTTATAACCTAATGAACAAAACAACAATTAGCTTAAAAGAAAGAATAAAATTTGCTAGTGGCCGAGAATCACACATAGACCAAAAGTGCAACTTGCTCGCTCAAAATCATGGGATAGGAAATAAAGATGTGAATTCCGCGTATGCATAGTTTTTTTATAAAAAAAAATAAAAGACAAACAAACTCCTAAAATAAATCGATATAAATACCCACTCGTTTTCCATCCAGAAAGAGGTGCACCCATTCTGGAATTAGGGTTTTGAATTCGGTGGGCGAGAAAGAGAGAGATCAGGGCAGCCATGGGTGGAGGTAATGCTCAGAAGTCCAAAATGGCCCGTGAGAAGAACTTGGAGAAAGCCAAAGCTGCCGGCAAAGGTACCTCCTAATTTCACGATCTTCTTCTGTTCTTCGATTTTTGTAATGATTTATCCATATCTTACACCTGATTTCATCTTTCTGCAGGAAGCCAGCTTGAAGCCAACAAGAAGGCTATGAGCATCCAGGTTTTGCTTTGATCTGTTTCTTCTTCATCGATTATTTTGTTATATGGCTATAGATCAATTAAACACAAGCTATAACAATCGTAATTTTGAAAATCCGATTTACAAAATTAAGAATTTTTTTGTGTTTCTAACGTTTTTGGTTAGGATCCTCTAGTTTTTCTCTCGTGGAAGGTAAGTTTTTAGATCTGTTGATACGTGTTGCATATTTTTTATTGAATTAGTTGGTTGTATGTTTTTATACATGAATCTGTGCTAGATGCATACTTTTAACAGAAGAATAGATACATTTGGACTGGTATGAAAACATTATAATTCTCAACTTCAAAATTAGTTTTCTTGTTATAACTTTGTTGGAAGCTGCTTCATTAGTTTTTTTTTTTTGGTATTAACTTTGTTGGAAGGGTGAAAGAGAATTTTTCTGAATATTAGTTTACCATTGTACCATGCAAGGCAAAGCACAAAGTGAAATGGTGTTTATTTAAATGAGGAGATTAATTTATAAACTATAATCTGAATGTGTATAAAAATGATTCAGGCCTCTTCCTTTTTTTTGATAAAAATTGATATGCAAATATTAATGTGGAACAACTTGGAAAGTAAAACATAACTAGTTTAAGAGTCATGAAACAGTCTCCATAGCTGAAGAAATGTAAGATGGGTGCCCTGATAATTGGAAAAGGGAATGACCTTTTGATCCATATAACACTGTAATTGACTGATTTCTTGAATGGGGTTTGATGTTTTTTTTGGTGAGTGAATTTGGAACTTCATGGCCACAACAAAGAGGCTCTAGTGAATTTGGAACTTCATGTTCTGTGTTACTATGTCTGTGGTGAAGGTGGATGATGGTGATTATTGAATGAAGGGTGGTGGTTTCACTATGTGATGGGACTATAAGTTATGAAGCACAATGCAAAGGCATTATGATTCTTGTGAAGCAATATGCCAAAACTTCCGTATGGCAATCATTACTCACCTTTGCTCATGAATGCAGAAGGATTATTAGAAGTGCATGAATGTTAGTGACTAGTGCAAACAGCTATTTGTGAAAATGAAAATTGTATTGACATAGGAGGGTGTATTGTTTCATGCATTGCCCTTGGCCATGCTACATCTTTTCAGTGGGTTCTGAAAGAGAGTAGAGTAATATGGAAATTTGGTTAGACATTTTGATCCTCATTTCAAGATTTATGTGTCAGTTTCAAGGGTGTCTTATGAATGATTGTTTCTACATGGGAATAAAAAATAAAAAAGTTTAACAGAAAGATAACCACAACTTCAGATAACTGTTATGGTTTATCTCCCACAATGAAAGTTATGTCAGTTCGAATGATCTCATATGAAAAGATGGTGTATTTTGCAAAGAAGCTTTATGATTTTGTGGTATGCAGGTTAAATAAAGGATAAAACAAGAAAAGGGAAAAAACACAGTAGTATTGACCAATAATGTCTATGGCCTTACCTGATTGAATTACATTATGCACTTCTGTTCTTTTATTGGAAGGCACCTTCTTCTTATGCTTCAATCATGTATTAAATCCGTTCTGTTGCTAGTATGAGACTGCCTGCACATTTATCTGTCACAACCTAGTCATTTAGTTTGCCTTTCATCTCTCATTATCTTGGATTTGCCACTAGGAATTTGCCTGGACGCACACACAGATAGCACAAGTGTTTCTTTTCTTTTGATTGGGGTGGATTAAGAGAACCAATAAAATATTAAAAGCGGTCTACGAACTGAGAAAAGAGAGGGGAAAGGAGGGGGGGGGGGGGGGGGGGTTGATAAAAGATAGATGTGACAAACTCGCAATGTAGGTAGGATAGGAAACAAGCTTGTTGCTTGGTACTTATTGAGACTCTGAACACGGTAAACCAAATTGAAACGGAAATATAAGCTTGCCAGACTTGGTAGTGGATGCCTTTTCTACTTAAAGATTGTGTAGATCATGAACCTAGACCAGCAATGCTTATTTACATGAATGATTTGTATGACATCTGAGAGTAATATCAGATAATCGTATTATGAATCGTGTTGAAATGGTCATATTAGCACATTGTTGTCTGTTTGGCAACACATTGAGCAGTTGTTAATAAAAATTGATGGTTTTTTGTTTTTGTTGCAGTGCAAGGTATGCATGCAAACATTCATTTGCACAACATCGGAAGTGAAATGTAGGGAGCATGCTGAGGCAAAACATCCAAAAGCAGACGTGAATGCTTGTTTCCCTCATCTGAAGAAATGATAAAGCCATGGTTTCGTTGTGCTTGAAACAGTATGTCTATAATATCATCATCATCATCATCATGATTATCATCATCATCATCATGATTATCATCATCATCCTGTGTGGCATGTTATCATCATTTTCTGTGTTTGAAATGTTAGTGAAAGGAAGGACACTTGATTCCATGGTTTAAATAATATGCATATATATAATGACTATGACATGAAGATACTAACCTACACAAGTGGGAGGTGTTATTTACCTAATGACTGTTGAAGGATATCATATGGAAGTAGAAATTAATGGTAAAACTGAGTGAATGGATGTTTTGATGATGAATGTGGTGAAAGAGGTAAAATTTGGTTTAGGTAGAATATGAGAAGGTAATCAAATCTTATTTATGGGATATCATGTCAATGGTAAATAAGAATGCCATAAAAATGATTTGATGACTCATAATGAAGGTCATCTAAGGTATGACTCACTTATTATATATAGCCTGTAATGAAGATCATTTGAACTTTACCTATGAGAAACAAGATTTGAACACAATGAAAGCAAGAAAATATACATGGATGGATCTATTTTTGGTGTTTGGTCATAAATTATGAGATTTGAACACAATGTTGTTCAAATTAAAATGGTGAATAATTGAGAATAATGTTGATTAAGCTCAAGTGAATAACAATGGGAAAAGCATGAATTGTTTTTCCAATTCAGGTTTTGCTTTCATCATGTTGGTAAATTTATGTATTGGACCGATTCAGTTTTAAAGAAACAGATTCAATTTCTTTTTGCGAAATATGTCTACATTCTCGATAACCACCAGATTAGGCTTGAAATTTGATAGTGGCCTTTCTCATTCCAAATAATGAGGGGAAATTCCATTGGTGAAAATTATGTAACCACGACCGACAACATAAAACTTACGACAACGCATGTGTCGAATGACCAAGAGTACCCATGACCTACGATTGTTAATTGGTATAAACTAGCGACAAATGTTCGTTCTTTAACTAGGAGGTGTTATATTTGTTATTTGTGCTGCAAGATTTGATCCATAAAGGCAAAGTTATAATTGAAGACATCTCCAAAACGATTTAAGATGGTGTTTGGATAAAGCTTTTCGAGCTTTAAAAGTGTTTTTGGTGAAAAGTGTTTGTTGATATATGGTGGTGGGAAAATGAGTTTTTAAAAAGATGTTTGGATTAGTTTTTGTGATGGTAAAATTCAATAAGTTGTATCTTAAAAAGTGTTTGCATTAGTTTTTTCATGCAAAATGACCAAAAACCCATTTAGTAATTATTTTATAACCAAAAGAAGAGGTATTTATGTAATTATGAATCAAAAAGCACTTTCACCTTCTTAAAAGTCACACTTTGTGACTTCTTTAAATCTGCATTCCCTTTCTTGTCAAAAAGCACTTTTGAAAAGTGATTCTCATATATCCAAACAAGCTTATCAGCTTATTAGCTTTTTGAGAAACCAATAAATTAATAAGGAGTTTTAAAACACACATCCAAACATGCTCTAACATGAAGATCATTGTTGTAATGAAAGATCATAAAGAGCACCCTTACAAATGATAACCCGTATAAACAAAGGCAAGTTACAAAGCTAAACAAGATGAGCAACTTGTACCATGAAGAAAAAGGCAATCAACCAAACCTTATACTTGTTACGATCATCTTTGTATGCGTTGTAATGGCGATCATTTATTAAGGACAACCTCGATAGTGCTTTGACAACCTTTATTGTCGTTCGTAGTTTTTACTCAACAGTCCATGTTACCAATTTTCTTATCTCTATTATTTTTTGTTACTTGTGTTTATTTTAAAGAAAACAGTCTTTAGTTGTTAAAGCTCCACAAACCCACCTCAAATTAATATAAAGTGTAACTTTTGGTATAAACAACCTTCACAATTGTCTCCTTCGGTGGATCAACAACGAGTATCCTTAATTGAGGGAGTTCTATCGAGCACAACTTTGATGTCTCAATTGTAGTTTTTAAAGATCAAAAGTCTTAAAAAGAAATCGATTTAGTTAATAACTCACGTTTATGAAACATATGTATCAACGATGCTTATCCTTACCATTTGATGTATTTTGTAAAAAAAAAAACAACATGCTCAACGTTATATGCTATATTTATTGTGTATTTTATATTTATATCTATTTATACATTTTAATCTTTATTTTTTTAAAAGTATTCAGAGACCAAGATAGTCCCGAGTTAACAAAAGTTAGCCTGATGGACAAATAAATGAACTAAAATGTCAACCATAATGACTAAAATTGTAACTAGTTTAAAAGATGGATGAAAGTTGATAATGAGTGACAATCACAAAGACCAAAAATGTAATTTACTCTTATTTAATCTAAATCCTACATATACTAAACCCAAAACCAACCTATTACAGACCAAAGTGAGCTCCTATGCACCGACTCGCTCGATTATTGGAGAAGGAAAAAAAATTTGGCATCTGAAAGATGCATGCATTTGATTTTAAAGGGTGCTCTCGTATATTTTGAAACCAAATTAAATTCATAAGTCATAACAAATATCAAACATGGAGGAGAAGAGATGGTTTACACATTTAGATTAGAATGTGAGATATAATAGGTAGTAAGTTTGATTTTTTACATTTAGCAAATATTTAAATTCATATGGCTACCATGTTCAAGTTTACTTTTCTTTTCTCCAATTTTTATTTTTTATAAAACAAAATTCATGATTTATTTTTCTTTTTCAATGCAAATTGTTATTAAATGTCATTTTTTATCTTGATTTCGAAGCAACAAATATTTATTTTAATATTAAGGTATATTTCATTTGGAAAAAAATATTATCTTCTCAAATCGACATAATTGACTTTTTCTTAGGTCAAACCATGTTGACTGTATATTGAAACTGATACTTTGTGGACCCATAAAGGTACATCCACTTACAATAACTATTGGATTCGTTGAATACACCAGTTAAATAAACTAAAATATAATTTAATATTGTAAAATAGTTTAATAAACCAAAACGAACTTATTGACTACCAGTTGTTATTCATAAAACACTCCTTGCCTATTTGTTATTGCAATTTGACTTGCAAAATTTGAAAGGATTGTTACAAGTTTTGTGATGCAGCAATGTATGTTATGTCATTTTTAATACGGAAGTGAACGTACATGTACAAAATTTAATTAGATGATTTTTGAATAAAATCTTGGTTAGATAATTTTCGTCATTTTCATGCTCACATACATCAATAACATCCATTATGTTGACATTTCCAAAACGCAAAAACAACCCAATTTAATCGGATTTAGTTTTCATCTAGCAACACTCAATGACATATAACTTTTGTGAGACTCGTGAGATATACAACTTTCGTAAGATCCATGAGACTACTGAGAAGGTTTGATGTGTGCTTCTTGTAAAAGTTTAGGCTATGATTAAATGATATTGACCCAAACTTTTAACCATTAAATGTCATCTTAAATTTTATTTTCCTTGATAACTTTCCTTTTATTATTGAATGTAACAGTCGTTGAAACAAAAACTTGTAATTTTGAAAACCTACCTATATCAATTCAATCCAACACCTCCCATCATCACTCAAAAATTTGTTTGTTGTGATCTTTTTTAAACATAGATTTCCAAAACTTCACAGAAAATGATATATAATTAGACTTGTTTTATAAAGTAAACTCCTAATGTTAGACATAAACACCCAAAACATGAATATGATGATATAATGCCCCAAAACCCCTTTTCATCCTTCCTTACAAGGCTGCAAGGCATTGTTTGATTGAATGAACAAACATGAATTTCAGATACACATTTGTTAGGAAATTAAATAAGATCTACACTCCTTGTGGGAAATAGACATGGGCAGAAGGGGTGTCTTATTCAGAGTCGGATCGCACTTTTTCGTAGAGTCGGTATATTAACGTGGATCTTGACATCTGAATCTCCCTCCCCAGAACAGATATCACATCCTTCACCGAGATGCTTCGTTCTATCTTATCACTCTCCCCCATATCTTCATTCCTCAATGATTTCATCCTTCCTACTCCTGCTGCTGTTGCTGTCCCACCACCTGTTACATTCGTAACATTTATTATTATAAACAAGCCATTTGTATTCCTAAATAAACAAATAAATTTAGGTGTCGTTTGTTTTCTAAGAGGTCCAAAGGGCAAAGGCAAAAGTCTGATTTCACATATAAAAAATATGAGCTGGCAGGTGCACCTCTTAAAATCTCAGAGGACAGTAAGAGACTTTCAGACCTTTTCTTAAAAATAAACCATACAGTCTTAAGTCTGCAACCCTCTTAATTTTCGGACTTAAGAGGTTTTAAGAGGTATTTTATAAAAAAAACAAACCCCTTAATCTTGAAATGAAAGAGATAGGAGGATACTGACCAGGAGTAGCAGTGACAGCACTAGAACTCCTCTCCATGTCTGAATTATCTTTAGGATTTCTCTCGGAAGTTGACACAAGCTTAGGACCAACATCTATACTTGGCTGTGAAGTAGATGCTGCATCAGCCCCGCCTTCACGTTTCTGTCGGGCCTGCTCAGCCATTAGTTGCCATTTTGAGAGCATGTCATCTCCTCCAACAGCCGCTCGTGCAGCAACATTGGCAGCTGTCGTTCGCATCTTATCATCTTCCTCTTTGTTTACCTTCAAATATACGCACAGTTTAACAACTTCACCAAAATCACTTGAAATGGTTCCAAAACAACTATATCTTCTGTCACCTTAGAATTTTTTCCACGACCATCATCACCGTCGATTCCACCACTACCTTCAGGCTGCATTTACAAAAGTCAAAATCTTTTAAAACCTTAGTTTCATATATTGTGCTTTTGTCTAAGCTTGAAAAACCATGTAACACTTGCCTCATCCGCTCTTTGGAGTTTTTCAGCATCAGCCTGCTTCTTCTCCCATTCATCCCGAGCTTTTTGATTCATTGACATGATTTGCTGTCGAACGTCTGATGTGATGACAGTCCGGTGCCTTGGCTTCTCGATATCAACCCGCTACAATTTTGTTTCAATCATTCATTAAATGAATCATTCTTTCCCGTTCAGCTCCTTATAGTAATTTCTACTGCCTCCGTCCCAAAATAGAATCCACATTTGACTTTTTTACATGTCAAAAGAGTTGAACTTTTCAACTTGAAATTTGAGAAGAAATATTTAATTTGTGTGAATAAAATTGATAACTATGTTCAACTATGTAACAATTATTAAAACAGAGTTAGTTGAAAATAAAAAAATCAAAATAATCCATTTCAAAAAAGAACTAGCAAATTCAAAATCTCAAAATATCAGAAGTGAATTCATGTTTTGGGAAATATGGCAATACAAAGAAGAATATGCCAACGCAAAATACTGACCTGTTTTGAAAGTCTGATGAGATTACTAATCAACCCACGCATTCTTTCCTCTACACACTGGATATAAAGTTGTATAAGAACTTGTATGGTTTCATAATTATAAGGCAAGATGAGTTGAAGATTACCAATGACAAGCACCGCTCCACATCATTGCTTCTGTTCTTTATACCACATTTTGCCACTGTTAAACAATTAAAACAACCATAAACTCAAGCTACATTCCTTTGAGGTTGTATTGTATGTGCATAAATTGCATTATAGAGAATTATTAGAGACTGAGAACAATGAAAGTCTCAACTGATTTCAGCCAATTTCTTCTGGAGTGGAGTTTTCTGCAAAATCAGCCTTTCTTCTTCTTCTTGAACAACCTTTCGTGAAGCTTCTGAGACTCGACTGTCTTCCTTAGACCCAGAAAATAATTGTTCTTCCTCTTCCTAGTGACCAGATGACATGGACAGTGGAATTAATTTATTGTTTTTTTCCTAGAAACATGTCATTGGGAAGAGAACATACCCTAAGATTCACTCCACTGACAGCAGTCACATCATTAAGTTGCTCAATGCTTTGATCCGAAAAAGCTCCAGACACTTTTTGCTTCTTGCTGGTAGGTACCAGAAAAATAACAAAATACATAGACGAAGTAAGGTCAAACTCAAATTATAGGTTAAAAGAAGTGTTCTGAATACAAAAGTCATAGTACAGTAGTACCTTAGTGCAGAAACAGGTGCTTCCAATGGTTTTTTCTGGCCAACGGATGGCTTTTTGGGAGGAGTCTTTGCATTACTTCCAGATGCCAATGAAGAGTTCGCTGCAGATTGTAACTGTATTTGAGAGCTTAACTATTAACAAAGCTGATCAAGATGAAATAAAAAGGATGACTCTTAAGATATATCTTTAGTGGGGAGAACAAGTAATGAGCATCAATCCACAAACATGTTAACGATAAAAATGTCACTATCATGTTGATTCCTCTAAATACTTCAGTTGCAAGGGTTCAAAAAGTAACATTCGTTAGCAAGAAAAAGAAAAGATAAATAGAATGAAAAAAAAAAAAGACGGTGAGAAGCAGTTGAAGTGATCACTGGAAAGTTGTTATCTTGCTTCGAAAGTTTAACAGCCAAGATGCAAAAGAAAAGACCAAGGGGCCGTTTACCAAACGTTTACCCAGATAAGTGCTTACCTTTAAAATTTAAAACTATCATTTACTTACCGGGTAAGATTTTAGTCTACAAAAATGGTATCATTTGCAACAATTTACCCGACAAGTGCTAACCGTGGTAAGAAACGACAACCATCACTTACCGGGTAAGACTCTCGGTCCTTATGTTAGATCTTATTGCTAAGATTCTTGGTCTTGGCCAAAATGCATCCGATAAGGTAATGTAACTTGATAAGGCTTACCTGGGTAAGTATTTGGTAAACGTCCCCTAAATCATACTGACAAGAAGTTAAATAATCTGATTGTCATGAATATTCATTCTGATTCAGGGAATATGATTTACAAGTAACCACAACATATGCACCAGGTTCTACTTTTACATACACCAGTACACAACAGGAAAGCACAACTAAACACGTAGGACAATCCACAGCAGATGCAATATCAAAAGTTGGCATTTTGGTAACAATACGATCAACTATTATCTTCATCATGTGCCACCTTACCCAGTAGGTTTCTCAACCTAAATAAATACGTTATTATTCGGGTTACATTTGGTTTTAGGTTAGTCATCTGTCGTGTTAACCCAGCCTGGATGCCTCGGAAATCCAAGAACCTCGTTCCAGAAATAAATAAATAAAAAACAAAAACCAGAGAAAAGGTGATATTACCGCATTCTGGCGTTCCAGCTGCGCTGTGATAGACATAGGCTCTGCTTTACTCATAGATGTTGAGAAATTGGGCCTTGAAGACAGCATCTCAAAAGTCTCATCTTTTGAAGGCCCTGAAATTGCACCCCCTTGTTCATGCTGTCCTGGAGAGAATGAAGATGCCCCCTGTGGTGTTGACAGCTGGGATTTATGTTGTTGGTCATTCATCTGATCCACAGGTTCTGGTTTTACATAGGCCATTGATGACAGAAGACTCGGATCTTTATGCATTGATGGTTGCCAGTGGCCTGAATTTTGTTGCAAACCTGAATTACTCGCGAAATGAGTGAGACCTCCGGCATGCATTCTTTTCATGTCACTAAATGCATTTTGCCTCTCAGGCAAACTCATTGAATTCATGGCCTGACTTGCTCCCATGCTAGGATGAACTGGACCTTGCCTCATTTGTAAATCATGGCTCTGCTGTTTAAAAGACTGTGAAGACATATTCATATTTGCACTAGAACCTGGGTGAAAATTACCACCAGTATTTCCATAAGTAGGAAAGGACGATTGTGGAAAGTGCATATGTTGTTGTTGCTGCTGCTGTTGCTTGCCAAGTCCCTGCAATGGAAAGGGCTGCTCCCTATCTTGCTTAATAGCATTAATATTAGAAGACATATGGCTTGCTTGCATTCCATGTGAATCTGATTGGTGTTCCAACAACCGTGATTTTTGAGCATTACTATCCATTGGCAAACTACTTGGATCGGATGATTGATGGGCAGAGGAAGGTGGAACATATGAAGGTGGCTTTTGAATATTGTGCTTAGCAGAAAGCTGAGCAGGATTAGGAATTTGGTTAGAGGCATTCTCCAACTTTAGAGCACGTAATCATATTGGTATTGATATTACTTGCAACAAATCAAAGCATTTCTGGGAAAGCAAAACACATCACATTTGTCTACCAAAACACATTGCACTAAATCTGGTCCTATCTAAGTGGCCCATTCGAATTTGTACTTTAAGAAGCTAGTTGGGGTGCATATAAGTGAAGATATGCTTTTTAGTTTACAACTTTTACTCTTTAAGTATTGAGCCTACTATGAAATTAAAGAAAATCAAGTAGTTGCGCACAAGACAACTGGAGTAGTATTTTGAAATTCAAGAATGTAAACATCTAAAAGAAGAAATATAAAACACCTATAAACAGATTAAGGGAAGTGTTCTTTTTTACCTGCCCTTGTTGTAACTTATAGACTGCCATCTTAAGCATATGATCTCCTACGAGACTTCGCATGTGCCGGACGAATTCTTCTTTGTTAATGTTATTGTTCTGGGGATAGAATAGAATTTAGCATGACCGTGGGTTGATAAAACAAGATACGTAAAACACCCAAAACAGAACAGAAACAAAAAAAAAGGAAGAAATTTTACAAATAGAGATTGCTAAAGGATCAACCCCTAAAATTATACCCTTAATCGAATATAGAGACCCTGCAGTTGCATAGCCCTGTCTTTGTCAAGCTGTGGTTCTATAACTGGGAGCAACAGGGCAAATGGCACCTGCTTGCCCGCAGGCCGATTCATTGCGTTAGCTGCTTGCCCTGTTGCCATTGCTTGCTGATTACCCATTCTATGCATCCTCTGCAACTGAGATTCATTGTCTGGATTCCGTGATATGTTTGGCTCTTGACGATGGCCAGGATTCTTATCAGCATTCTGGATATTTGTGGTTTGAGCCCTCTGAACATTATGTTGGTCAGCTTGCTGTTGTGCTAAATCCTCTTGGGGTCTACTCGGCTCAGATGGGATGTGATTCATTTCACGTGGGGTGTCATTTGATGGATGTTGACTCTCAGAGCCAGATCCCTGTCGATTCACTTCCATTGCAGTTGATTGCTGCTCTTGTATATGTGCCTTAACTTCCTCTTCGCCAGAGTAACCGGCATTGCCTTCACGGTTGGATGATTGCCACTGTTGAAACAACTGACTTGGAGTATGACTGGTTCCTTGAGATAAAGCTGCAATATTAATAAATAGTTGTGGGAATAAAAAAAAGGATGGAAATATAAGAAGGATATAAAAATAAGGATTGATATATATATATATATATATCAATTAACAGGTATCACCGTCTAAAAAATTAGTATACCAAATAACTTTATATATGCAAAATCTAAAAGAAGTTTGTAGAAAATATAGTCAATTGATTGAGTATCCTTCTAAATATGAACCAGATCTGTATATTTGGTATTAGTTTCTGTATTTAAATTAATTATAGCCTCTCCTAAGCTTTGTAATTAGGCTAGCGTATTTGGTATTTATAAATATTTTTTAACTGTTACCGATTTTTTTCTTTCCTTTCCTCCCACATTTGGAAACATTCTCCTTTCCTCTTCCTCCTTAAAAAGAACTCGAGAACACAATATTTTTCCTTTCCCCCTGCTTCCCTTCGCTTTCCCTCCTTTCCTGCATTAAAGAAGACTCAAGAACACAACATTGTAGTGTTTTTGCCTTTTTTTTTAATATGATTTTAATAAAAAAAAATAAATGATTAATTTGTATAGTTAAAAATGTACATTTTGGTTCAAATATCTAAAAATATACGACAATTTTCTTTTATGGTAAGTTTATTAATAAACTTTTACTGTATATTTTACAAATTATATTAAAATACTAATTATATATATAAAGAAATCGAGTATCTCACGAGCCTATGGAGTCGAGTATCCGGTAACTCTACTCGACTATTGACACGTTAGTATGTCGAGTCGAGTCTTGACCAAGCTTTAATAGAGTCGATCTCGAGTAGCTCGCGAATTGTCTCGTCTTGTTACAAATGTCATCATCCTTCTAGCTTCTACATTTTGCATATGCCTCCTTCGATGTGACATTTAATGAAGAACATCTTTATTGCAACTTTTCTCAGCGGGGAAGGAATGTGAGGATGTTCCAAGTTGAGATACTTGCCTTCCTAAAATAATTTCTAAATCTCGAGAACTTAATAGTAACCAATGCTAACCCCTCAAAGAAACAACAACTATCTCAACCACCCAAAACTTAAGGATTTCTTGGTTTACGCTCAACGACAAAAAGATGGATAAGTAATACAGCCGGCTATTATTCCAACATCTCACAAGTCTAACCCACAAAGTATTGTTGATGTAAGTAATCCC
Organism: Centaurea solstitialis; assembly: GCA_030169165.1. Classification (NCBI taxonomy): domain Eukaryota; kingdom Viridiplantae; phylum Streptophyta; class Magnoliopsida; order Asterales; family Asteraceae; genus Centaurea; species Centaurea solstitialis. The sequence goes on along the minus strand of CM058040.1, from coordinate 91,314,315 downwards.
TCTCCAAACCCTATTTTATCCGATGATATTTCTAACGTTGAGCCTACTAGTATGATTGAACCCATGTTAGAGTTACCTATTGCCATAATAAAGAGAGTTCAAAGTTGCTCTCAACATCCAATGTCCAAATACGGTTGTTATAGCAGACTAAATCCATGCTATAAAGCTTTCATTGTAGAAGTCGAGAAAGTAGTTGTTCCTAACAACATTTTTGATGCTCTTGAAAAAAAAGAATGAGAAAGCATTTCAGGAAATTAGGGCATTAGAAGCTAACAACACATCGACAATCATCAATCGATCTATTGATAAACATGTAGGGGGTGTAAGTGGGTGTTTACAGTTAACACATAGTTGATTGACCGATAGATCGATATCAAGCGACATTTGCTCCTATAGCCAAGTTAAACACAGTAAGAGTTCCTCAATCAAATGCAACCAATCTTGACGGTCGCTTACAACAACTATACATCAAAAATCCTTTTCTTATAGAGCAATTGAAAAAAGCTTTCATGAGCATTCATCCAGCTTACGAAGGAAGATATAGAAAAGAGAGTGTATGTCACTTAGAAAAAATGCCTCTATGGTCTAAAACAATCTCCAAGAGCATGGGTAGAGAGAATCAAGCAAGTGACAAAAAGCAGGGATACAAACAAGCTCAATCAAATCACACCTTATTCTTCAACACTCAGAGGGTAAGATTACAGTCCTCATCGTCTATGTCGATCAGTCGATGACATGTTGGTAACTAGTGATGATTACAGAGAGCAAGAAAATCTTTAAGGTGCTAGCCAAACACTTTGCAATGAAGAATCTTGAACCAGTGAAATACTTTTTAGGAATGAAGAGCAGAAGCATAACAAGCATCGTAGTTTTGCAGAAAAATATATTCTTGATCTTCACAAAGAACATGGAATACGTGGGTATAAACCTATCGCAACACTAGTTGAACTGAGAGGCACGTACAAACAATCAACAAAAGAAGAGACGACTGCCAAAAGAATGTATCAACAACTAGTGGGCAAACAAATCTACTTATCTCAAACAAGACACGACATTGTCTTTGTTGTGAGTTTGGTGGGTCGTTAAACTACACACAACCCTCTAAACAAAAACTTGGAAACCATGTATAAGACATTGTGTTATCTGAAGAAAACACTGGTGGGTTGTTAAAAAGAATAAAGAACGATATGTTGAAGCCTTTACAAATGTGAATTAGACAGGATCAAGTGAAGAAAAAAGATCAATTACTAAGTCTTGCACTGAAGTTTCAGGACAACCGACAAAGAACACTTGGAAGCTATGTATACGACCTTGGTATTTGAAGAAAACACCAGTAGGTAGTTAAAAAGAATAAATAACGTGTTGCAGCCTTCACAGATGCAAATTAGACAGAATCAAGTGAAGACAAAAGATCAATTATTGTATTGCACTGAAGTTTGGGGAAATCTAATCAGTCGGAAGAGTAAAAGGAAACCAGTGGTATCTCGAAGTAGTGCCAAAGTGGAACTTAAAGCTCTTGCTCAAAATGTATGTGAACTAATTTGGATTAACAATGTTCTTAAAGAGTTAAAACTTCAGGGAATTCACTTCAGCACAACATTACCAAGCATGTCGAAGTGGATAGACACTTCCTCTAAAAAGAATTGATGGAAAAGAATTATGTGTAGGACACATTCCCAGTAAGCAATAACAGGGTGATCCAGTGATCAAAGGTCCAGAAGAAAGTTTCGATGATTTAGTTTGCAAGTTGGTCATGTGGAATCTTTATGCATCAGCTTGAGGAGGGTGTAGAACATATAATCAATTGATCGAGTATCACTCTAAAAAAGGGAACAAATCTGTATGCTTGGTATAGTTTTTGTATTTATATTAATTATAGGTTGTTCTAGACTCTCTTTAATTGTCCAACATATTTGGTATTTACTACAAAATATTTTCTTATTTGCACAAGACCTATATAAAGGTTTCTTTCTCTTTAAATAATAATTCATTCAAAACCTATTTTCTCTAGAAAACTATATATGAAAGCCAATCAATAATAGAATCATATAATAGAAGCCAGAGCATCATATGGCTAAATTGATCATATCCTACAAGCCAATGTCTTTTAAAGTCATCTTCACCAAAACCACTTCTATTCTTCTACATGGGTCTAATTATATCACTATGTTTTACTACCAGTCAATGGTAAAAGTTAATTCAAAAACTAGGTTCAAGACCGGTCTATGTTTGATTCTCCCTCTTATCTCTTTTGCTTCTACTTTTTGGTGTTTGCACGGACGTATACAAAGACAAAGAAAGCTAGTATGAGTAACAATGATGATTGGGCTAGTGGTCTATTAAAAATAAAAGTCAACCCACTTTTGCTCTCAAGACAGATGCAAAATACAAACAAAATTGATAAAAAGTGAATGAAATATAGAAATCAAGCATGTACCTTGCAAACAATTTAAGTCTGCCTATAGGGAAGTATATAAGTGGGTTAGAGAAAAGAGAACTGGTTGTTTGAATTCTGAAGTCTTCATCGATGAAATTGTTGTTGACATCATGGAAACAAAATCTAATGTTGGACAAACACCATGAAGGTAATGGGGGTTGCTAATGTCTATTGTTTTTAAGAATATAACTAAACAGTAGACATGCATTAGGACACCCAAGGTTAAGCAATTCCATAGTTTCATATTTTATGGATTTTTCCATACCCATTTTTTAAATTGAAAAGTAGCTTGTTTGACATCTAAAAGAAGTGCATCACAGTTCGTATTCTAAATAGAAGATGTGTGCACAAAGAGTTAATAACGGTTTAAGAATTGTGAAATACCACTGCCAGCATCTGTACTAGTGGGAGGCTGAGATATTGAAGTATTATCCCCTTCAATATCCCTGTTTAGGGCAGCAGTGAATGCCTCAACATCTGCCCCTGAATGCATTGTTTCATCCTGTGAAAATAAAACCCCCAAGTACATATTAAAGATCCAACACCAATTAGATCATTATAATCAAAATACACACACAATCTTGGAAGGATATGTCTATATAACCTCGTCTTCTTCGAGGAACTTCATTATAGAAGGATCCATCAGATGACGATTTCAGATGTATATGGACGACGTATACGTGCATATGCGTAATCAAATTGTGAGCCTATGATTGAGAAAATTCTTCAGGTATGAGAGGACAACTGTGGCGATGATTTCCGCTGCTCCGATCAGTGCAGAACAGCAGCACTGCTTGTCAGATGCTGAAGGATTTGGTGCAGAATGATTAAGGAGATCAGTATTTTTTATAAATCCATACAAAACCAATTTTAGACCTCAATTCCACAAACAGATTAGTTCTCATGGTAATTTGAAATAATTAACAGCCTTCATATTTAAAATGAATTCTCATGGTAAGTTGAGGTTAAAAGAAGAACCAAGCAGAAATCTCTGATTGGGAACTTTTATCGAACACTTGGTGTTCATCAAACTACAAACACAAGAAAAGAAAAAAAACCCAATATATACCACCATCAATAAAACAAAAACAAACATCAACAGTAGCATAAAGAAACTCGACCAGATTTATATACTAAATTATACTGTTGCTCGACAATAATCTCTTCATATGATATTGTTCATAAAACCTTATATGTTTCTAATTTCACAATTGGAACGATAGAACAGGCAGCAATTTCAGGATAAATAGATACTAAGATACACCTCCAATTATAGGCTTTTAGCATTAAGTATCGCATTTCAACTATTAACTTTTCAAGTTCGGAATTGATATGGATTTCGAACATTTGAACAAAATTAGCAGAAGCGAAACGAGTAGAAGAATCGAGATGTTGAATGTGCAAAAAGGGAATTAAAAGCGTATGAATTTTACATTAAAGGATGATGAAGAAGGATTGATTGATTGATTTAGAAGGAGAGTAAAAGGGCAGACCTTGAGAGCAAGACGAGAATGGAGATCGAAAGAGAAGAACAAAAACCTTCTTGAGCAGTAAATGTGAATGGAGATGAACCAATATATATACAACCCAAAAGATGAATTGGGCTTCACTTTGGACCATTTTTTTGGGCCTTTTCGTGGCTAAAACCCATTTTATTTTACACCTTATGAACAATGTTTTTTTTTGAAGGGTGTCCGGGCCAAAACCCAACTAATTCTCGACAATATTAGGGGTTAAACATGACCCTACTTAAATGTCGGGGTCAAACTCGGTTAGGACGCTATAATCCCCGAGCGATAACCAATCTGTCATAGCACTGGAAGACCCTTATGAACAATGTTAATGTATAGAAATATCACAAAATTATCTGAGATTTTTTAGAGTTTTAAAACGATTATTTTATTATGAAATCAAATTTATTTACATCAAATCCAATAAAATAACAAAAATAATGGTAAAATAATGATTATGGTTTTAAGTTTAAAAATAACTACATGAAGCAATGTGTGTATTTTTTTAACAATTTTTTGAAGTTACTTAAAATCTTATTATTATTTTAATAGCATATGTTTTTATGGTTAGACCTTACTCATTTTTAATATTATTTTTTAATAGCATATGAGAGTGACAATTGGATTTGGTTCTTCAGAAAGGACCCGATGTAATCAGTAAAAGGATTTAGGGAATTGGTAGATGAGAACTTTCTCTTATGAAAATAAAATAGAGCAAATTGATATCAAGGAAACTTTGTACCTATATGTCGCGCTTAAGGTACAACAAAATCCCAGTTAAATTAGTGTTTGACAAGTTGGGTATCAACATTACCTTTTCATACGCCCTTGGTGTAGGGATGGAAATTGAAATAGTATATGAAACAAGTACTTTTGACTATTAGCAAATGGAGACTTGTGTAAGTATACGCTTACCAATTCATTGCCCTCTTGTACAAGTACTAAAACAGTGATATACCGAAATTAATCCACATGGATAACAGTGAAAGTTGAAATAAATTATAGTAAATAAATGATTTCATATGGTGAACTGAAATAAATATTTGAGTTAGTTATCTATGACTACCGGTATGAACAAATAACTAAAAAGGTAAGAATATAGGGAGTCTAATACTTTTAAACAAATAAATGCGACAAAGTATAGTAAATAGAAAGGATACCACAACATTGCAAAGAATAACTAATATTATCTAAACATTAGATTGTTTAAAGCACTCTCTCCAAGTTAGTCATACATTTATAGACCAACTTTAATATTTATAAAGTACAGGAAAATATAGGCACAATCTATCATTTATAAAAACTATATGGAACAAACAAAAACAAGTTTTGCCATTCTAAGTAATCAATCTCTTAATTTTGTGTCATTCAAGTTGATTGTTGAAGATGACCTGAACTTTTTTAATAATGAACAACTTGGGTGCGTTTGGTATCAGGACAGTACATGCCATGACAGAACAAGACATGACAAAATAGTTGTTGTGCGTTTGGTAAGACATAACTAAGTTGGACAGAGCAGAACAAGACTGCTTAAATGACTAGTTTACCCCTAGTATTGAATCTTCCTATATATACATAATCAACAATATAAATAAATGTATTAAGCTAATCAGTTGGAAACAACAGCAGGTCTTAATCCATATAGATTGAAACCAACAGCAAGTCTTAATACAGGTCTTAATGAAACATGTAGCAGGTCTTAATCCCTTTTTTAAAAACAAACAGCAGGTCTCCAATAGAAATTGGTGTGATTTTCATGGAAATTAGACTGCCTGAAAGAAGTTGATTTTCATAAACAAACATGTCTTAATCGATTGAAACAAACAGTAGGTTTAATCGATCGATTGAAACAAACAGCAGGTCTCAATCGACTTGTAATCCGTTGAAACAGGTCTTAATCGAACTCGTAATCGATTGAAACAGGTCTTAATCGAACTTGTAATTGATCGATTTCATAGAAGATAGATTTATAGAAGATATTGTACCTGTTGAAAGAGACGAAGTCGGATGATGGAGGCCAAAATCGATCTCTGGCGAGAAAAAATTGATCGAAGGGAAAGGAAGTCAGATGATGGAGGAGAGAAATCGATGTCTATCTCTCTGGTATGGAGCAATTGATCGAGGGAGAAGAAGGGTTTTGTCGCAGGGACGAAGGAGAGAGCGTGGGTTTATTGGGGTATTTTGGTCCATAATAGCTTGCTCTATTTAGTTCTATGGTTTTTTTGGAGAAAAAGGTTGTCCTTCTCTTGTGCTAATTAGTTCTAGTTTGTTCCATTTGGGTGCGTTTGGTAGGCGGAACAGGACAGAACAGACAGGAACAAGGACTTCTGTCCCATGTTTGGTGTGGCTAAAGTTGGAACAGAACAGAACTAACTGGAACACAAGTGGAACAAGTGTGTTCCACCAAAAATGGTGGAACAAACTAGAACAAGCCATCAAATTACCAAAATACCCCTTTTTATTTTCTAACCTAATACACAGCTTCCATAAGATTTCTTTCACTTCCATAGTTCCATATGCCTCCATCTTTCCCTTCTTCTCCATCGCAGCTTCCATCTCCATGGCGACTTCCATCTCCATCTCGATTTCAAGCTTATTTCTCCCCCAAATCGATTTATTTATTCAACATCAAGAGCTCTAAATCGAGACCTGCAAATCTAGAGCTCCAAATCGTGATCTGCAAGTCGATTTTTCCAACTCGAGACTTGCAACCCAATCGATTACTCCTTTTGGTTTGTTAATTTTAATGAAGAAACACACCCGAAAACATGATTTTACCGACTGAAAACTTTGAAAAATTGCACAAACTCACCGACCCATTAACCACATATCATTCAAATTGGAAACAAATGGGTGCATAAAGTTATGATTTCATCAGTTGGTTTGAGTTTGTGTGTGTTTTTGTGAGGGCTGTATGTGTGTTTGTATGAGATGTGTGGATGGAAAAGCCATGGGTTTGATAATTTGGTAGATGGATTTGATAAATATATATATATATATATGTGGATGGAAAAAGCCATGGTTTTGATTAAGTTGTGATTGAAAAAGTCGTGTTTTTTTGCCTTTTTACTGATTATTTGATAAGAAAAACATCAAACAATTTTTAAGGGTAAATTGGTCATTTAGCCAGTCTTGTTCTGTTCTGTCCAGTTTAGTTATGTCTTACCAAACGCCAAACAACTGTTCTGTCCTGTCCTGTTCTGTTCTGTCCTGTTCTGTCCTGTCCTGTCCTGTCCCGATACCAAACGCACCCTTTTAGAGTGTGTCAAACATGGAACAGACTTGTTTTATTCTGTTCTGTTCCACCCAATTCTCCTACCAAATGCACCCTAAATGTGTCATTCATCAATATAACTATTCAAGTGGTTGAAAATATTTATTATGAGTTAAACAATACGAGAAATAAACTTCAAAAATATGTAAGCAAAAATGCAAAGGACAAAAATATGTAGACCTATCTTATGTAGATAGAGTGAGAAAACAAAAGAAAAGTTTTTTAGAGATTTTTTTTATAATGATGTTCGTGGTTGATTTTTTCATATAAATGTTTTGAATCGTTTTCTAAAGCCTTCTATAAAGTTCTTTTTTTTTCATTAAGTATATCCTTCATTAGTTTTTATAGAAAAATGGGTATGCCTATTTAATCTTATACTCCTATGTTTTCAAGGGTTCCATCCCCTTTCAAGTTGGAGATCATTACAAAAAGGGTGATGAGAGAGACACCCCACTCTATATCATCCTACTCTATATCACCCTATTCTAGTGTAGGCTTTTTAATACCCTTCATTAATTAATTATAAATGTAATCATTACATCATCATTAAGTGATTTTATATTTTACTTATATTTTTTATTTTTATTATTTTTCATTTCATATAACTTTTTTATAAAATTTTTATTTCATGTAACCTTTTATTAATAATTTTATAAAATTGTACGAATATTATGTTAAAAAAATTATTATCATTTGTATTTTTTTTATGTATTAACATTAAAATAAAGTAATAATTTTTTTAAAAAGAAAAATATATCTATAAAAAGTAATATGAATAACATTTGTCTATATATATTTATATGTTTCTTACTTCTTAATATTAATAACACTTGTCTTTGTATTTTTCTTATAGGAATATTACTTCTTACTAATTAGGCTGCTCGCACCGCCACACGGGTTCTCAGCGGGTAAGTGTTTGTCGAACCCGGCGGGTTCTTTGGCTTGGGTGCGCGACGTCTTGAAGCCGGCGGGTTGAGGGTAGGGCGGCAACATGAAGCCGCTTAACCCATTTCTTTCTTTCTTTTTTTTCTCTCAAAATAACCCTCAATTGGGTTGAGGGTAGGGCGGCACCATGATTTTTTCAATTCAGTCCAGAAAGAAGTGTTAAGAAAAATAGGAAATCGAAGACGTAAATTAGAGAGAAAGAAGAGAAATTGAGAGAGAATTTGGCAGGAAGAGCAGAGGAGGGTTTGAGCAAATTCTGGTTTCTCTAGATTTGCTTTAACCTCCAAAGAAGCAAAAATTGATTTCACAAACAAAAAGCCCCATTTTTTTAGAACAAATAATATTATTTATTTAATTAAATAAAATAAATGAAATAAATAAAATAAATTGAAAAGTGAGTGGGTTGGGAGGGTTGGGTGTGTGTTGTAGAGGGTTATGGGAGGGTAAAGAGAGGGTTGACCAAAAGCTGATGTGGAAGCTGATGTGGCATTCAAAAAGTGAGTGGGTTGAGAGGGTTGGAGAGTATGGGTGCGTGTAGCCTTATGGGAAATGGAAAATATGATTATTATAGAATTCTTAAAAATGGAAAATATAATAACTATTTTATGAATTTTTAAGATTATAGAATGATTGATGGTATATTCTATCAAATAAAAATAAAATAAAAAGTATCAGTTACTATTTTAGTTTTTAAATAATATATTCTATTATATTGTGCAAACCATATCTATACACACACTGAAATGTGTAAGGTTATAAAATAAATTATATGTTCTTTATACAAAAGGAAAAAGATAAATGATAATGTAAACTTTTATGCTTTGAGTGAATTAAATGATGTAGAGTAGGGTGTATTGATCTATAGGGTAGGGTGTGTGAATCCATACCCTTACAAAAATCAAGGGAACTATATTAATTTTCTTAGACATGCATTTGAGTCTTAAATTGTATTAATTTGTACCACCTATTTTTTTTTTTGTTGAAATAAAAATTATGGATTTTTTAGAGAGCAGTTGCATATTTGCATTAACTTTTCACTATATGGTTTACAAGAAACAGTCAACACCCGCTACCTGTATGGGGTACACAACTAGTATATACATGTCATCAAATGAAAAATTTTATTGCGAACATGAGGATAACCAAGAGTGCGCCACGTGACACATTTACTCTGAACAATCATTTATTGTTCAAAGTGAATAACACAAAATTCAATATTATTCGTAATGAATTGTAACATTATTTATGGTGAACATGCCACGTGACGCATTCTTGACCGTTTTCACCTTTATAATGAAATATGAGTTTTCTGCCGAACTTTTTGTTCATATCATTATATATATATATTTGTGCATTTACAAATATCTTTTATATGTTTTTTACAAGATAAAGTTTAAAGAATAGAAAAATGTATAAATGATCTTTGATTTACGAAATTAACCAAGTGTTAGTTAAAAAGACGAGGATCAAAATAAGGTAAATTATACAAAAATGAAATAAAAAATAAATATACAATATGAATTTGTAGTTAAAGAAATCAATCAATCATAGAGGTGACAATTGGTGGGTTGGCGGGCCATAAACATCAACCCGTGACACAACCCATTTAGCTAATCGTGTCGAATTCTTCAACCCTTACACGTGAAGGGTCGTGTCACGGGTTGGCAGGTCAAAGTTCATACAATTCAAATAAAAACAAAGTCCAAATACAATTAAGTCAAAATCAATCAAATACAACCAAGTTCAAAAGCAACCAAATACAATTGAACTTGGAGTTGAGGCGAGAGTCTGGAATGGACAATTGAAACGAAAAACGGCTAAGGTTATTTGGCATTTTGGCTTCAGGCCTTTAAGTCTAAAGTTAAATTTTGTTTTTTATTTTTTATTTTTTATTATATAAAAATAACTAATTTAAATATAAATGGGTTTGCGGGTCAACCCACCAACCCGATGGGTCAATCAGTACACGACCCATGAAATTGACGGGTTGGCGGGTCGAAAACCTCAACCCAGACTCGTTTATTTTCGTGTCGGATTAACGAGACGTGTTGGAAATTGCCACCCATAATCAATCACTCTTATTTATACTCCTTTATAAAAGGACTATTACGGTTACTCTTGAAAATTTAAGATATCTTGAAATTTTTGTACAACTTTTAAAAGCATGTTTGAAAATTTAAGATATCTTGAAATTTTTGTACAACTATTAAAAGCATGTTGTACACTCCTTCTAAAGCATTCCCCCAATTCTCTCCATAAAATCCGTATCAAATTTCTATTTCAATGTTATAAGTTACATTTATTACCCACATAATTAGTTACTAAATTTACTTTCAACCCTATGCTTTTATATTTTTCACTTTACACCCTTGTCATATAATATAAATAATCGGATATTATGAATTAAAATGCATTAAGATAACGTTTTTTTCTTTACAAATTATACAATCATAATCGTCTTGTCAATACTTTCGAAACGAGCCCAATATTGAATTTTTTGGATGCACCATCCTATCGATTCTATTATATAAAAAGAATATTTCATATTTTTTTTTCAACATTTCAAGTTTAGTTTTTCAAAATATCCACTTATTAAATACTTGTTTCTCATTAGACCCCTAAGAGTCATATATTAAATTTATAACTACACTCTACACCCTTATAATTAGTTAATTAAATTATTTTCATACTTTTATTTTTTTATTTTTACTTTACACATTTATCATATTAATATAAATAAGATATACGAACTAAAATGTATTAAAAAAAATTCATTTTCTTTCCAACCAGTTATACCATTATAATCGTCATGACAATATTATCAAAATGTGTTTAATATTGAATAGTTTTTTTATTTAAACGTATCATTAAATATCAAGAATACATATAAATTAGTTTATTTTTTATATTTTTTTAAATTCTCATTTTCCATTTTACACCATTGTCTATAATTTATGACTATATCTATACTATTTTATAAAAAGCTTATTCGGTTATTGTTAATCTAAACTATCTATATCTGTATCTATATACTATCATATAAAGAGATTATTAAAGTTAATTTCAAGAATTATTGAAATTTCAAGTATCTTACTTTTACTCGTCAAATATTTGTAACAAATATTTCAAGAATTCTAGAAATATTTTTTTTAACAATTTATATCATTATAATCGGTTAAGTCAAAATATTCAAAATGAACTCAAATATTATGAGTTTGAAGATACACTATCGATCAAAACTTTTTCAATTTTTGACCACTTAACCTTGAATATTATATATTAATTTCAATAGTTTATATACGATTTATTATGATCGGGTAATTGATACATGCTTCGCGCGACAACGTGCGCGAGTAAATTTCTAGTATTTACAAATAATAAAAAGAATGGCGTTAATTTTGCGGCAAGCCTGTATTATGTAGTTTGAAAAAAAGTTGAAGAAAACTGTGCGCAGGAAATGGAAGAGAGAGAGAGAGAGAGATGAAGTGATTGATGATGGCTCGCATTCCATTACACGCATTCAATTCGATTACTGTTACTGCTTCTCCTTCTGCAACACCAAGACATAGGCCACATTCAAATCCCCCATTTTTTTTCTTTCTTTCATTTCCTCCATTAAATTCACTACCAGCAAGCCCTCACATGACCTCCTTCATTATCCCCAATCTTAATAAATCTTTCATCATCTTCCTCTGAAACTTTGCTACTTCATATGGCTTGATGATGATGCTAATTTAATGACACACACCACCAAGCTTCCTTCAACTCGCCTGCCCTAATATATCTTCTTTCAAGCTTCTCTCACACAATCTGCCATAATAATAATAATCCGTTCAGGTAAATTCAATCTCTCTCTCTCTCTCTCTCATCTATTCCATTGCATTCATTTTCATCTATACATGCTTCATTTAAGAATTTTGCATATCTTGTTCATGTATTCATATGCTCCATTTTGATTATGTATTCATATACCACCACTTCCAAAGTAAAATTACTAATTTCCACAAAATTCAACAGTGGCATAATTGTTGTAAGCTTCCACATGGATTCTGTTGTAGCTTTATTCATCTTCAATGGTGTGTCTGTGTTCCCCTTGCTCAATTCATCAACCAAATGGACAGTCTCTGAAAACATGTCAAAAATAAACAGACTTATTATCTTTATAACATATGAAATGTACACAGCTGTATGGTAACATGATTTTGGGGTCTGCTACTTGCTAATTAGATGAATGCATGCAGAGCAGAGTGAGCTCAAGAAAAAGGAATAAAGCCAGTTGAGTTAAAAAAAATAAGGATAATTCAAACACTTGTCTGCTTTTCTTTTCCATTTGATATAATACTCATCTTTAACTCCTTGGAAAAGGTTAGCTTTTGAAGGACAACAATAACTCCTAATGTTATTTAGACATAATCTGTTCCCACTAATACACTGTAAATCATCCACCAGGAACCAAAAAACTATGCTTTATCACAAACTTTGTTCATTCAGAATGGAATTGTCATTTCTTTTACACATTTTTATCTAAATAAGAGCATGGTTGCAATTAGACCTGGCAAACGTGTCGTGTCGAGTTTGTGTCGGGTTCAAAGTAAAACGGGTTGAAAATGTTTGACCCTAACCCGACCCGTTTAATAAACGGGTTGACCCGTTTAACATTTATAAAATTAAAAAATAAAAATTCACAAAAATTTAGGAATCCAAATTTTACAATTCAAACTTATATGCTTAAACCAAATCCATTAACATTATTATATTAAATATCCAAATAAATTGTAAATTAGTAATAAAAAAGTATAAAGAAAACTTTATATATACACACAAACACACACATATATGTATAAACGGGTTAGTCGGGTCATTTTCGAGTTGATATGCTTGACCCTGACCTTACCCGTTTAACTTTCGTGTCGTGTCGTGTCAACCCGTTTACTTAAACGGGTTGAAATCTGTTACCCAAACCCGTTTATTTCGTGTCGAGTTCGTGTCGGGTTAGCGTGTCGTGTCAGTTTTTGCCAGGTCTAGTTGCAATCAGGCAAAATGGAATAAGTGTATGGATACCATGTTGATCCTACAAACCATTGCTGATCACATCGGCCGTTTTTGAAGTTTAAAGCACACATACCCAGGGTCTACTAGATAATAATGCGAATGGAAATCGTTGTGAATAGAATTAGAGGAACACAAATGCTGAAATAAAGTAAGAGCAATGAAAGAAGCAAGAGAAATAGCAGAAAAAACACATAGCCAAAACAAAACTATAAAAATTACTCTCCATTGAAAAGTAGGGAAATCAGCATCTCACTGAATTCATACATCATACAAATAACCACTTGACATTGTGGATGACTAGTCAGTCAGTTACTTGCTGCAATGCAGCGGCATGTAAAACTTTCTTATAGACGAGGACAAGGCGTTCCTTAGCTTGTTAAATCTGGGATTCTGAACAGTGCCCCAAAAATTTTGAGGCCCAATTTTACATGTGTTGAGGGGTCTTTCATCAATCTGTGTAAAATTGTAGCCCGAATTGTTAGGTCCAAATTGTTAATTGTTTGGGTTTAGGTTCAAGTTATTAATTGTTTGGGTTTAGGTTCAACTTAATGCTTTAGGTTCAAATGTTAAGTGTTTATAAATCACTCAATGTTAGGTATAACACAACTTACAAAAATGTTAGTGACTACATCCTTCCTATCTTTTGCTGGAATATTTCTAATGGTTGAGTAAGGGGCACTGATCATACAGAGATACACAATCATGCTTCTCATCAAAATGAAAAAAAAAACAAGGAAACAAGACAACTAATAATCCGTAACCGATTTAGATTTATGCCGTACCTTCATTGACAGATATGAGAGGAGACTGTACTCAAGAAAACCCTAGCATTCAGCAGAGCCAAAATCCAGAGATGGAGATCAAACCTGGCAGAATTAAGATCGTTAGAGGATTGTGTTTCTTTATTGTAGATGGGAAGATCGTGATGAGATTCAAATTTTTTTGCTGAACCATCAATTTGAGGGAGGATTTCTTTTTTGGAAGGGTGTCCTGGGCTATGCCCATACTATTCCCGGCAAATTGTAGCTATAAGACACCAACCCTGGTAAACTCCTGGGCCACAATTGTTGTGGATGCCTGAAATTGAACCCTGGGCAAATGAGATATTCCACCACAATCCACACCCCCTGAGCCTCGACCACTACGCCTCAACCCTTGTGGTTAAGTTTGTAACTCTGAATTACCAATTGTTCCTTGGAGGAAGTAGAGTGGGACAGGGGAGAGTTTAAAAAAATATATGTACAAAGGTTAATTAAAATAGAACAGTCTGTGGGGACTTGGGAATGTGAACCATGGAAGACTTGTTATGGCGGTTATGGAGGAAGGTGGGAGGGTGGTCAATAGTCAAGCTTGGTTATCATCTATTTAAAGGCTTCAAGATTTGTACCTCTCAAGTTTTCAAAAATAACTCCTAATTTAAGCTGATATAAAACTTGTATAGCTAATATAGATATTTTTCTCCTCTTAAAATTTCAATATCACTTGGGAGGATTTGTATGTCACTACCACCTGTGTATAGTTCCTGTAATGCTACCAGACGAAATAAACTTTTATTTAGGAACCATATTTAAAGTTAACAGGCGACAGGCGTTTCCTTTTCCTTAAACTTTTTGCAGTTGAAACTTGAAAGAAATGTGTTTCTAATTCATATAAATAGCGCAAAGGCCTTCAAATATGATGTATCATTATATCCTCCCCTTTCCAAAGGTGTCAGAAATAGGAACACTTCCATTCACAACCCTATGCTATTTGTACACCCTCGGTCTCAGGATAAATGTAACTTTTAATTAGGCTCGTACTAATTAAAGAGTTTTACTGTTAGTTGACTATCTAAATGACCCTTCTCTGTGACAAGATAACGGTTTTTGTGGACCAAAATCAATGACTATCAATATTTTGTAATGATTGCCAATAGGGAAAAGAGGTTATCCTAGATTGAAGCTTCACCAAAAAGAAAAATATTTTGTTTATTTTGAGACACCATGGAATAGGAAGTTGTTGTGTTTATTTTGGGAGGGAGAAGGTGCTTTAACAATTGAAATAGAGCATGCTCTTATATATTTGATACAAACAAAAATCTTATAAACGTGGATATGTTCACTTTGGCATGTCCTAGCTGAGCCTTACTTTGTCTACACAAGCCTCTCGTTTATGTCAAAGTCAAACTGTCTGTAAATGAACCACACCATACAAGCAAACAACAGTCTCAATTATATGATCTGAAATTCTAGTCTTCAATATCTTCATGCAAATTGATCTCAACCCAATAACATCAGCAGCATCATAAAGTCCATCTCATATTTTATGTATGAAAACCATCCCTACACGTATTCCCAATATGCAGTTTCAGTCCACCAACTCCAGATGGACAACTGTGCCTGATCGAAATTAACAGAAGCATCGTTAGTTTGCTTACGTTAAATGGTCATGTTGAGGAAGACCATTTTGTGAGGGCAGAGATGTCCAAGTACAAATGAAATTGTACTTGTTAATGACAAAACCTTTAAGAGCTCAGTTTTTATTTTCTATTAACACGCTCTAATTACATGATATGTTTTCCTTCAAATAGTGATGTCTAGCTCATAGCACATCTAACAAAAATGACCAAGGGTTTATGGTTTGAACCGAAAGAAGTGTTTGGAGTTGGCGGACTGGAAGTGCAGATTGGGAATATGTCCAGGAATGTGTATTCATACATTATATTTGTATATATTTTCAAGGAACGTAATATTTTCTCAACTCAGAAAGTGCTCTTTTATAAAGGAGTATAGACATTGATAGGCCACATTTGGAAATCGACATATTATGGTTGCATGACATGTATAATTGGTTGTCATTTTATTATATCAGATTGATTTTGAGTATATAACCCCACCAGCAACAGCTCTTGATCAACCATTTCAGTCGCAGTCCCGTAGTGAAAAATTCAGCAGCTGAATGCAGCTGCCCAACAGCCCTTTTATCCATCTGAAAACAGAAGCATAACTAAGACCAGCTGTTGTCATTTATTGGAACACTGCCCAACAGCCCTCCGCATTCAATATGACTACCATTACACTACCCGCTGCTTCTGCAACAGAAAGACAAGCCACATTCAATCCCCCATTTCCTCTTTACTAATTTCTCCATTAAATACATCAATTCAGCACCACATGACCTCCTTCATTACCCACCTCTTTCTCCCCAATTTTAAATGTTCACTACCTTCCTGGTTTTTCTCTTGGTGTTTTCATTTCTCTGATTATGCTATAAATGGCTTTATGTTTCTTATCAGCCTTTATTTCATGCATTGATGTTAACTTAAATAGACAAGCTTATTAAAGTGGGTGTCTGAAGAAACGACATCATTTTCAGTTGGGATTTTAATTTTTGGGTTTCTTTCAAACAGGGTGTCTCTCTTATCCGACATCATGAAGGGTTTTGGATTGTGGATTTTGTTCTTGGTGTTTGGAACAGCTTTGCTCTGCCTCTACTTGTCCCCAATTTCTGGTAATTTCACTATTTTTTGCGCAACCATACCTTCAATTATTACTTGCATCTTTCCTACCCAATCTTGCCTTTATATGGTGGTGGTGAGGTGGTCTTAATTGCTGGTTCTATGCCATATTTGTAGTTCTAAGTGTATATATTTCCACATGCAAATTTATACAAAAGGAGGAGGATGTGTGATGGGGTGATTTGTCATCCATCAAATGCATGTGCTTTTGTCTGTAGATATGCAGCATTTTCATTTCTTGACTAAGTGGGTCAACAAGACCTTTTCAGTGAAAAAAGGTTGCAATTGACCATCTATCTTCTGAGCTTTCTCCAATTGATGCTACTCTTTAACAATTTCTTGGGCCAAAAAGTGCCTTTAGGTTTCGATTGCAAAGGATGATCAGAACAGTTGCTAATTTGTGAAGGGAAGTGAAAGAACCCCAAGTTAGTTGATAAGCTAGTAGTGGGCCGAAAACTAAGCTGATAAAGCTTGTCAGATGACAATGTAAAATGATCTAAAAAGAAGATAGTATAATTGGAAAAAATTGAAAAAAAAACCCATAAACTATATGAAGTAGCTTCTATGGCTTACGAAACGGAACTTTTTCAATAAGCTTATAAATGTGTTGCGAAATATGATCTAAGTCAAGTGCATATGACTTTGCTTATTCTTTATTATGAAGTGATTATTCTCTCTTTTATCAGGAAATGATCTTACCCACCATGAGAAAACCATGGATCTAATGATGCCGAGCAGGAAGCTTAAGGTATACATGCTCCTTGGAAGATGTTTTCTTAGGATAATATCATCTTATTTTGTTGAGGTATTTTTTTTTTCACAGGAGAATAATATTCATGAAGAAAATGGTTATGGAAACGTAGATGTAGATGATTATCTCCCAAATGATCCAGTACCAAGTTCACAGGCGGCAGCATTAAGGCCTGGGCCAATCGAGCACGGCACTCCGCTTATGCCTTACATCCCAAAGCCTGCACCTCCTGGACCAAATGACCCAAAGTATGTCGGCTTTCCTTAGCCAACCTTGAAAAACTGGCTTAGTTAGTATTACTCGAATCTGTTAAGTTTAAGGTTGTAATAAGCTCGTTCACCTCGTATAATCGGACCCCTAGTGGGCATACATTTGAACTTCTTCTAAGCAGTAGTATGTGGTTAAATGGCAGCATGTTAGCTTTCTGTTTCAACAAGTGGTTGATCCCTGATGTACATTTGGCTCTTATTCTCAACTTAGCTTGTTAATAGGGTGATATAATATTAGGTAAGAGTTGTTGCTTCGGTTTAAACAATGCATAGTTGGGTTGTACCTTGCATCCAAATGATGCTGAATGCAATGGAGTACAAGCTATGAGTGCACATATTTATGGATCCACAGTCTTTGCAAGAAAAGCTGAACCATACATTATGCATCAGGAATTGTATATTAAAGGTGGATGAGACTATAGTTGTATCTTTTATCTCAAGGCCCGGTAAATGATCGGCCTCAAAAAGCCCAAAGTGACCGGTCTTGAAAAAAACGATTGTGCCCTCTTTCACCTGAAAAACCGAGACTTCTTTTTTTTGCTTATTGAAAGACAACTTGAAAGACATGTGCCTCTCTAGACGTGTGACTGATAATATGCACCCCTATGAATGTCGTAATCAAGTCAATTCTTGTATTGAGAATGTAAAAAACAGATTTTGATGCTGATGTGTGTGAGGAGAGAATCACTTGATAAAGCTGCAGTTAGCATTGTATAGGGGTGTCATTAGCCTTGTTATAGATAATGTGTCGATCTCTTTTGAATCACTCTTATAGCGAAATATAGATGTTTGATGGCTTGTGTGTATTATTATAATATTTGATAGTTGAACGATGTTACAAGAGCAAAAGGCATGGAAATAGGGCCAGGAAATAACAATAACATCAGCATCAAAAGTGGGTTATGAATGGTACTTGAATTTGTGTATAAATATTGGTTACTTTATTACCAAATAATAAATAGAGTCATCCCTAAGTTATGATCATTGTCTTGTTTTCCTTCATCAATGAGCATGGCCCCATTGTGTCACTCAAGTGTTTCACTTTGATTAACACTTTGCTATGAAACTTTTTAAAAAGGAAAATATGTCACCTTGACAACGATTGGTCCCTATATCCATCTTCCTTTTCTCATCATACATAGCGATTTGGACGTCCAGGCGGCGTGTTGGGAATAAAAATAAAACGACTATATTGTCTAGTGCTTATACGCAACTATGTAAGGGGTTGTCTATTTGTTCTTTGTTAGGGGTCATTTACTAAATACTTATCCGGGTAAGCGTTTAATGGTATCTGTTGAATATGGGAACAATCGAGAATCTTACCCGGTAAATGAGGAGAATGACTTGTACCCAGTAAGTGTTTACCGGGTTTAAGATATTTACCAACAATCTATTTTAATGGCCGAGAATGTTATACGATAAGATAAGTGAGGGTAATGTTCTTTCCGATAAACATTTGGTAAACGGCCTCTTAGCTAAATAAACTTTATTAGTTTGTTTGTTCCAACCATCAAACAGGGTTATATCTAAATGTAAGCTTGAGTTATGCATTTATTGTCTAAATTAAATTGTACATAATTCTCTAAACTAAACTATCTTATTACTTAAGATAGAAATAAGATAACTTATTAGATTTTCAATTGCTTGTCGAATATTTGGGTGGACAAAATAGGTGATGACTTTTATTTGGTCCCTTCCCTTCTTTCTTACGGCTTTTATATTCATTTGATTTTACACGTAAGCATCAAAAGTCAAAAAGCCTCAAATTGTTGGCAAATCTCTTGGTCCCATGCAAACACTCCCATAGAAAACATTATATCTATGGATATGGAGATAGAGGTATGCAAACATGTCATCTATTCTTTATCCTAATAAAATAAAGCAAGTGTTTCTCTAAAAATCTAAGACCTGCAAAAAGGTTTCATGAAAAAATCTTGTCCAAAAAGTTTGATAAACTGAGAAGAAATGGGAAGTGAAAAACTTGAGACAAGTAAGGGTTTAAAGTAAGAAAGAAAGATGTCCTTGTAAAGTTTTAAACAAGGGTGCTTTATCCGGTAAAGTTTATCTGTAAGAGTCAATATTCTAAATTACTTTACTGGATAAGAGTATAGTCTATCAGAAATATATCCTATGCAACAATTTATCCGGTTAGCGCTTACGGGTAAGAGTCGTGCCCTCATTAATCGTGTAAAAATCTTCATCCTTAACATCGATCTTATCTAGTAAGATTATTGGTCCTTTTTGTGTTTACCCGAAAAAGTAAATGATTCAATAAGTATTTAGTAAACCCATTAAGGTTAGATTTATGTTATCCATATATGGCTATACATATGTACGTACATGCCATTGGAGGGAAAGCATATGGCAGAGACCAGAGGTGCTCATTAGTTGAAACTCAATGGATTTAAGTGGATCTGATCCGATATGATCCAATTATCCAGTTGATGTCGGATTGTGTCATCCGATCCAATCCAATTTAACATTGGACATCCGATCCAATTCAAATCAATGGGATGATTGGGTGGAACCAATTCTATTGATTGGATGTTACTATTGGTTATCCATTGTTTATGATTGAATCCATCCAATACTTTGATACATTTTCAACCGGTTAATCAACTGTTTTAACCATTTTTCATATATTTTTCGTAATTTATTAAAAACCACTATGTATCTAAAAGACAATAACACATTATATAGTTATTTAATGGATGGTATGTGAGAATTGGATGGGTCATTGGACTAGACTTGTGTTGTATTGGATTCTAGACTATTATCCAAAAACTGATCGGTCCAATTTAAATGTTACACTTTTGGATCCAATTAAATCTAATTTCAATTGGATATTATAGTTGACGAGTTCTAATTAGGTCAAATGTTTTCTGCATACCCTAGTAAAGACAGTGTAAAATATTCCATAATATATATTTTGAAATATTATTTTTAGAAATTTTGGGTATAGTAAAATAACAAATAAATATTAAATGTTAATTTGACGAATATATTACAATTTAAAAATAAAAAGAACTTTTTCTCATGCCTTAGCATTTCAACTTTGTCATGATAATAAATGAAGTAACCTAATATCATACATATATATTTATGATATAAACTACACTTTTTAATGTGGAATCATTATTCACAACAACCACAAAATTATGTTAAAGTTGCATCATGCATAATTAGCTGTAACCTTTTCATACAAACAATAATATAAAATTAATTAATGATTTACTTGTTTGTTTGGAGAAATTTGTTTGCTAGACCGATGGTTTTGAAAGAGAGAAAGAAAAAGGGTTGGATTAATCATTTATGTGCCATTTCTAGTAAAATATTATTTGAGATGATTTAATGAGATTAAATGAGGGCTCTTGTGTTGTTTTATGTAGCCACTTTGGCTTAATAACTCAAGGGTTAAATCATAAAGAAATACTTTTTATGTAATTAAGTGAATAAAGCTCTTTAATCTATAAAGAAACAAGCAATAGTTTTTCACAAGCAATAGTTTTATGAAAAACAAGAAGATAAATTAAAAGACTTAGGATCATGTGAGACCAAGCTGTTATCGTGAGACCGCGTGAGACCAATACCTAACATTTGAAACTTCACAAAAAAACACCGTGAATGTACATAAAACTTGATTACGCAGACCTAAAATTCACTTTCGATGCAAAAAAATATCGAAAACAAGCTAAAAAACGAAACCTTCACAGCTCAAGTTCTGTGAAGGTTACATATATATAATGCGAACCTTCACAAAAAAAACTGCTGCGAAGGTTTCGTTTTTCAACCTTTTTTTGGAAAAAAAAATTTCGATAGTGTTTTTTAGTATGTTTTAACGATGAATGTTCAATTTTTTTTACCTTCACAAATGTTTTGATGTGAAGTTTCAAGTAAAATATGTTGGTCTCACCGGTCTCACCAAAAAGGCTTGGTCTCACCAGAACTTAACTCAAATTAAAAAGAGTAGAAAAAGTCACACCGCTAGGGAAAGCCCGAAGCAACAAGCTATGACAAACAAAAAGAGACCCAACCCCGAAATCAGAAGAAAAAAAATAGATAAAAAGACATAAGGCTATCAGTAACCCAACTCTCTCAACCTTCCCAACCTAACTGCCACATCAGCTTTTTTCCAACCTTCCCATTAACCCTCTGAAACCCTCTCTAATTAGTATCCAACCCTCCCAACCCTCTCACACACAACACACACCACACACACAAATTCAGCGGTGTGGGCAACCCGCTTAAAGCCATAACCCGCCCAACCCGTTGTTGGTGTATCCCTACCCTCCCAACCCATTGAAGCCGACGGGCTTCATCCCCCCAATCCGCCAATGCGCTACACATAGCCTAATGCTATTTGTATGAACATGGTTGAATTGAATTTACGCACACCATCATAATTTAATATAATTAGCAACATTTTATTTGCAAAAGGAAAAAACTAAAATAAAGAAAAGATATAGAAAATCTCAACTAAAATTATATAGAGCCTTCTATAGCACATGGATTTGAAACTCAATCTTTCACTATGAGTGACCTAAAAAGTTTATAAACCATAGTGGATCAATTCTAAGCAACCAAGTTTTTAATATGAAAACAATAACATTATATAACTTCTAGAAAAACAATAATTAATCACTCAATTTTTAAAGCTATATATACGTTTTAAGGGGTTTTGAAGAATTAAATTAGCATATATCAACTTTAGAAAACGTATTTAAAACACGTAACTTGATTGTTTGGCCTTTGCTCGGTAATTAAGTAAGCAGTTCAATCGTGCATTAATTAAACACAAAATAAATATTATATATATTTTTTTTCAACCAAAATTTCAAAATATTTTCTCTTTCTTAATTGATATGTCGACTGTGTAGACACTTCACTATTACAAATTAATTGCTTAGTGAGTTATGAATTTGAAAATTGTACAACTTTTTATGATGTGGTCTTTAACATCTTAAGTGGTTTTTAGAAATACACACACTATTACAATTTTTTTGGATTATAAAGATATTCAAAATTCAAAAGGATTATATTTTATAAAATATTATGGATTTTTATTTTTAAGATAAGTATTATATGTGTGTGTTAGGCCAAGGGTACCTAATATCAAAAACTTATTAGCTCACTCATAAGTGAGAGGTTTATCCGGTAAGAAAAATGAGAAAAACCCAGGTTCTTATATGGACTAAAAAGTATTATAAAATAGTCATTGTTATAAGTAAAGGTGTAAATGATTCGAACTTTTGACCAGCTACTCAAGCTCGATCTGGTTTATCTCGAGTTCGATTTTATTAATTCTCGACCTCAAATGTAAAATAGCTAGAACTGGTTTAAATAACGAGTCAAGCTTCATAATGTTGATGTTCAACTCTGCTCGTATGAAAGTCGACTAAAATTTTTGAGTCGAGCCAAACTGAGCCATTTGAACATGCAAATAGGTTCATGTATTTATTAATCATACAATAAAAATATAAAATGAAAAATTGAGTTGAAGCCAATAAACAAGTGAATCGATCGTAAGTTCAAACTCGTAAATGATCATCTAGCTCGAGCTCACTATGAAAACAAGTTAATCAAGCTCGAGCTTGCTATTAATTTTCGAGTCCGACTTCATTAACCTACTACTTAACTCCGACTTGTTTACATGTATTCAAAAGATTAACTACTCTTATGCATCTATTCATTATAGCTACAAATTAAACATATATGTTATCCGATACTAATGTAAAACCAAAAACATTCAAGAAAAATAAACAAATTGATAAAATTGGATTAAACTCTTATGTGATGAAAATTATTCAATTTTATATTTATGAAAACTACACATTTTTCCAATTTTAAAAAGGAAAAATAGGTAAACAATATCCAAAAATCCTAGTATCCTGGCTTATAAGCTGCAACAAATGAATGATGCACAAAGAACTAGTCTTTCAAGATTACGTGTTGAAGAAGGAATTGTGGTCCAAAATCACACAAACCCATGAGACGTTTGTGTGTCTTTCTCTTTCTGTTATTTCTTTTACTTTTTTTATTGTATATATTCATACCTGCCTATATATAGGGAGCTTCTAATGAGAAACATATCAATTTAAGAAAACGTGAGAAGCAATTTCAGCCACTCATCTTGGTCAACAAAGGCGGTTTTGACAGGTCACCCCTTTAATAATCTCTACCCTCCCATGAATCGCGTCAATGCTCCGTGATCACGTCCACCGTAACCGCGAGATGAGTGACTGAGATTGCTCCTCATGCTTTCTTAAATTGACATGTTTTTCGTTTGAATCTTCCCATATATATATATATATACATATAGGGGTGGGTTCAAATGTGAACCACTTTTTGGTTGTGAACGTAAGGACAACCGAGAGCGCGACACGTGGCGGATGACTAGGCGCCACGTCAAGTCCACGGCGGATGACTAGGCGCGATTCATGGGAGGGCATTGAATTAAAGAGGGGGACCACACTCAAAGACGCCACGTGTGGTTCACAACCAAAATGTGGTTCACATTTGAACTTTCCTCTAAGAGGAAAGTTGAAATGTGAACCACTTTTTTGTTGTGAACGTGAGGACAGCCGTGAGCGCGACACGTGGCGACTTTGAGTGTGGTCCCCCTCTTTAATTCAATGCCTTCCCATGAATCACGCATAGTCATCCGCCGTGGACTTGACGTGGCGCCTAGTCATCCGCCACGTGTCGCGCTCTCGGTTGTCCTCACGTTCACAACCAAAAAGTGGTTCACATTTGAACCCACCCCTATATATATATATATCGATTTTATTATATGGGTTTTGAAGAAACGACTAAAAGAATCTTCAATGTCCTTGTAGAATTTAAATCATTGACTTGTTTAAAGAAAACAAGAACTCATACCTTGTTTCTTTTCCTCTTGCAATTAACATTAACCTTATTGGTTATTTTATTTTATATCTTTTATCATAAATCTTCGGTCGTTACTCGTTAGTCTTTGAAATGTTTTAGCAACAACTCAAAGAATCATGTTAAATAACACGTCATGTGTATGTTTGTTGAACCCTTCTTATCCATTTCATGACATCAATATCAAATGATCATTTTTACAATTTCACTGATATGATTTGTACGAAACATTTATGGGTGCTCATGTCACATTAGACCGTCTTCAATCCAATAATTAAAAATGATGCTTTCATTAAAAACTAAAACAATATCAACTTCAACTATACACTACACAGAAACAGACATCTTAAATTTTACAATACTGATAATAATAATATTAAACTATCAATCAATATATATATATATATGTATGTATTCTCATAAAAACTTGATATTATACTAATATTTCATTTATAGATACCATATTTTTTGATCTATAAGTATAGAGGGAGTATCTTCGAAGCCTTTTACATTTTTAAATGTTTTGACCTTAGGTTAGAGATGAAATCATTTTCATACTTGTGTTTTCAGTTTTTATGGACGGACAAAAAGGACGTGTAAGATTTGTTTGTTTGGAAGTACAACAACTAAGTAATCACATTAAAGTATTAATTAATTGATAGTATATGATTTATGTTAAGATGTTGTTTGAGGTTTTAATTTGTGATAGGGATATTGTTGGGTAGATGGAGTTGGTTGGGTTTGGTAGCCCACAAATTGAAAGGGAGATTATTGTAACTTAGGATCAACACAAAGACTAATTATTTATATTTGGAGTTGCCAAAACTCAAAGGGAAAGCTAATTATATCTCACACATTAACATTCATTTTCACATTTTTGTTTTCAAACATGTGTTTTTTCCTTCCACTTAAGTTATAATATAGGCAAATACACACACATCTATATATATATATATATAAGAATACAAGAAGGAAAGAAGCAATATAAACCATATAATTTATTAATTAAATAATATCATAAAAAATTATGTGCATGTTTATTTTATTTATTCTCAGATGCTACATAACGGCTCCCTCGGATCATTGTATCTCCAATCTCTGTCTCGATTGCTAGCACCTATGTTAAAGAAAGGTAAATGAGTGAATGGGGGCATTTGGTTCACAAAATGATTTATGAAGGAATGAAATCTGTCATATGAATTAAAATCTGGAAGGAATTGAGATGAAATGTTATCAGGTTTGACCAGCTTTGGAATGGAATGTTAAAAGGAAATGGAATGGAATCTGTTAAATGAATTGAAATTTGTCTGTTTGGTTAACAAAATCTAGCTTTGGAATTTGAATGAAATAATGATAAATGACCAAAATACTCTTTTATGTTTTTTCTAAAAAAATACTAATAAAATACCATTTAATAATGTTGAACGGTAGTGGTGACCAATGGTGGTCGTGGTTGGTGGTAGTAGTGGCTAGAGATGGTGGTCGTTGTCGATGCTGGCGGTGGTGACCAGAGGTAGAGGTGGAGGTGGCGGTGGTTGCCAATGGAGGCGGTGGCCGGTAGTGGTGGTGGTTGCCGATGGTGGTGGTGGTAGTTGCCAGTACCAGAGGCGGTGGTGGTTGTCGTTGCCGGAGGTGGTGGTTGCCAACGGCGATGGTTGCCAGTGGCGATGGTGACCAAAAGTGGTGGTAGTTGATGGTGGTCGGATAAGGGCATTTTTGTCATTAACAAAATATTAGAAGAAATGAAATTCAATTCCATCTCATTTGAGAAGGAATGACCAAATTTACAAGTGAATGAATTTATGGAATTGAATTCCATTTCTTAGGCAACCAAACAGTATGAAGGAATTTGGTCAATGAAATTGATCATTTTAATTCCATCAGATTCCAGCGAACCAAACGCCCCTAAGTAGATTGGAAAGATTTCCAAGGATTTTATCTATCTCATTCCATTCTAATGTCTCAAACCAATGGTGAAAACTAAAAAAAAAAAATCATAGTTGAGACCAAATTATTTTAGAAGTTATAACCATAAAGAGGAACGGTTTTTGCACAACTTATTTATGATCCATGTTGCACTTATATATCGTATTTGATCGAGTAAGCATCTGGCATATCGGATCTTAACAAATAAACATCGTGTACAAATTAAGAATGGAGGTTCAAGGAGTTTCAGAAACTCACACGATTATCTTTTGATATGAAGATATTTTGAAGCTTTCATTTTAAAATGGGTAATGTGTAAACAATAATAGTGAAAACCTTTTGTAGCCACCATTGTCTTAAAATGTTCTTCAACTTTAACATATCTTCATCTGATTTGTTGATCCATGTACATTTATACTTTTTACTTCAGCCTTTGTAATTAATATGAATATTGCCGTTCAAAAATAAATAAATTAATATGAACATTTGTTAACCCATCCTATCATTTGGTATGCAAATAGAACAATTAATGAAGTATGACACTTGACACGAATAATGTGGTATTTAGAACTTACTTTGGTATTTAGAACCAAATGAGTGTTAGCATAGTGGTAAGGCTTGGGCACTACATAGTGGTGAACCCGAGTTTGAGCCCTGGGGGACGCATTCTGGAGGTACGGGGGCTTCGACCCCGAGCTGCATGCTTTAGCAGTCGGGCTTCGGCCCAAAATTGCCGAGGATTAGTCTGGGTCCAATGTGGTATGGGATACCTCTTCCAAAAAACATTGGTATTTAGAACTTACTTTGGCTAACATTGGTATTTAGAACTTACTTTGGCTAACATGTTTTTGCATGTTCTCATACAAGGATGAGAGTATGGGACAATTGGTGAACCAAACTTTTTGAACAAATTTACACTTCAAAATTCGGTTTGTCAGTAGTAATATATGTTAAACTACTACTTGACTATATCTTGTATCCATTTTCTTTTAGTTAAATAACAAACCAATTCACTTTGGTAACTATATTGACCACTCCAATAGCTTCTCTAAAATTTTCTCAAAAATGGAGAACTAAAACCCAAAATCCCCAAAAAGAATTACATTCATCTTCAACAGCTTCTCCATTTTAGAGACATCAAACATTGCTTATAATATTCCCGTTGGTTCTTTCATATAATAATTATTTTGGGGGTTATTTTTAAAATTTCATATTGGTTCTTTCTATATAGTAATCATTTTTGGGGTTATCTCCATATTGGAGAAAAACCTTCTCTCTCTCCTACTTTCTCTATTTTAGAGAAAGTTTGAGAAAATTGTTGGAGCACATTCTAGCTAAAAATCCTCATTTTTCTCTATTTTAAAGAAGCTTTTGGAGATACTCTTAAACTAGTCTTAGATTTCGTCTAAGGTTTTTACACTTTAATTAATACAGATAGTGGTGGTATTAAAAGTCGTGTACTATGGTAATATTGTACCCTATTGAATTATTCTTTTTTATTGTTTATTTTAAATTTTATTTGATAATATAACAATATTTTTATTTTAGATTGTAAGTTATCTTGTTTTATTCTTTGCTAAGTTATAATACAAATGAACCAGCCCTAACAACCTTAATAAGTCATTCACATTTAGATAATTCATCAACGCTCCTCAATTTATCTTGTATTATGTGAAGGTTATATGAATGCTTATATAAGTAGGTACAATATACATCAACATATTATGTGAATGCTTGAAAGTTTTATTGCATCTAAATCTAATTGGTAAAAGTGTCAAGTTAAATAATTTTATAATTTCAGCTTTTGCAATATTGATACAATACCATACCAACATGTATTAACCGGAAAAGTTGGTACTAATTTAGCTTGCATTGTGGCACGCTAGTTAAGCCTAGGTGGCTATAGTGAAAAAACCTCATCTACCCCAAGTTCAAACTTAAGCCCCGTCGAAGCCCTTCTGGCCATGGAGGTTCACTTGCGATGACTCTATGCCATTCACGGTTAACCAGAGATCAGTCGGTGTGCATAAACTAGACGTAGCAAAAAAACCCGGTCCCAGATCGATCCTGGTCCCAAACAATGTTTGTGGTAATTGGTTCTGGTGTAACCGATCCTAGGCCACGCTAGGTCTTATATCCCATAAACAATATTTGTGACGACTGATACCATTGACAAACGTCATGACGACTGTGGATGGTCTTATAATAATTATTTACTCTTTTATTTAACAACCATAATCACTTGTTATATAACATATAAAGTATAAAAAAAATATAGAAAATACCTTACCATGTTGGCCTCTCCTTCCATCCAAAACAAAGATATATATTAGGGGGAATCACGCGCCTATAATACAAAACACACACGTACTAAGAAGTCGCAAAGGACAGTTATACTCTCCCCCTAAACCCACTCCTCCCTCCCCGCAATCTTCTCACCGGCGAACCTGTAACGGTCATATTCCGATCTCCAACCACCACCACCTCTTCACCCGATAACTTCCTTCTATACATTCGATTCATCAATTTCTATCTTCACCTACAATCCAATTCCTCATCAGAAGCTTCGGAATTCGTGATTTGATCTGAGAAACTAGGGTTTTAAAACTGTCAATTTTGGTTGTATGATGCGAGATAATGGTGGCTAACGTCTCTTCCACCGCTGTTACTACTACACCTAACCCTAAGGTAGCACCAGGCCGCGCTCCTTCTCCGGCCAAGCCCAAACGAGCGCCGCTGTTACCGTCAGAGGCCGACAACAATGGTCCTTCTCTCCCACGCCGCCCGAAATCCAGAGATGTTAGTTCACGGTACTTGTCTTCTACTCTTTCTTCTTCATCTTCTGTCACAACTACAATGACGTCGACGTCGTCGTCGTCTTCCTTTTCTTCCACCACGACCTCGTCGTCTTCTAATTCGTTGTGTACGCCGAGGAGGCGGTTTCCGTCGCCGCTGGTTTCTTCGTCGAATCTGATGACGCCGGCGTCGACGGTGAGTAACAAGCGGCCTCAGTCGGCGGAACGACGTCGTCCTGGGACTCTGAGAGCAGGTGAGATGTCGGCCACGGCGAAGATGTTAACGTCGTCGATGCCGGCTAGGAGTTTGTCGGTTTCGTTTCAAGGTGAATCGTTTGCGCTTCCGGTGAGTAAGCCGTCGAAGCCGGCGCCTACCGCTTCTAGTAACGGATCGAGGCAAGGTACGCCGGAGAGGAGGCCTGCGACGCCAATTAGGAAGTCAGGGAGTTCGAAACCGATTGATCAGCAGAGGTGGCCGGCGAGATCACGACAGGGGAGTTTTATGACCAGGAGTGTGGATTTTACGAATGAGAATGTGAAATTGAGTGGATCTGTGACCGCCAGTGCTGTTAGGGCTTTACAAAGGTCTATGATCTGCGAGACCAAATTGAAACCTACCAAGCCTGTAATTCCGGAGCTTAACAGAAGTATCGATAAAGTTGTTAGTGATTGTGATAAATCCTCAGATCGTGGTGTTTCAGATGCCGAAAGTGTTTCCTCTGGTGGTACTCCGGGTACCATCCGAGGTGGGGCACCTCGTGCCGTTGTGGTGCCGGCTAGATTTAGGCAAGAAACAGTTAATCGTCTCAGGAGGGTACTACCGGAGCCTGGTTCACCGCCATTATCACGGAATGGCAAGTTACCTTCAGGAAATAGGTATCTGAAAGATGGTCCAACACTATCCCCACGAGGATTGTCGCCATCTCCTATTCGAGGAGCTGTTCGACCGTCTTCTCCAAGCAGGAGTGTTTCGTTGTCGTCCGTTTCATCTCCATCAAGGGGTATGCCCAGTCCAACAAGAGCACGCGGTGGAATAGGGCCTAGTAGTAATTTGGGCAACACACCTTCAATTCTTAACTTTGCTGCTGAAGCAAGGAGAAGGAAGGGAGGAGAGAACGCCATTGTTGATGCACATGTCTTGAGGCTGCTACACAATAAATATCTACAATGGCGATTCGTGAATGCAAGAGCAGATGCTGCCATGTTGGTCCAGAGTGCAACTGCGCAGGTATTTTCTAAAATCTGAAGCTCACATAATGAAAACTAGTGGTCTGTGGTATGCTTGTTTTCTCTGTTGTAGTGAGCTTGATACTATTTGCGACTGGCAGAGCACAGACCATTGATGTCAATTAATTAGTATTCTATTGTTATCGTTTTCTTTCATTTGAAATCACTTGCTGTTGGCTTGTTCGTAAATAATGGGCCATCGACCATGGTTAATGTTGGCTGGGGTAGGGGGATACCAGGATAGTAGTTCTCACGTAGAATATCCAAATTGTAAATTACTTATTGATAAAAATTGAACTATGAGTACATGGACACTGGAGTCAGTTACTTGGTGATCTACTGATTGACTAGTGCATTGTCTTGATGTGCTTGATACTAACATTTGCATGCTAGAGAAGTGAAGGTTTACATCGAAGTACTAAGCTACTTGCGAAGCTCGGTGAAAAATTTAATTACAGGATCGTTTTCAAGGACATCAAAGCTTCGTGTATGTCCACAAAGCTTTGCAAGAGCACCAAAGATTTTTGGAGTCTCGGATTTTACTAGGATTTATGTCCAGAAATTTGCATTGTACTTGTAGTGATAGTGGTACTGTGGCAGAAGTCCATATCTGTGTGCTTATCTGCTTAGAAGTTTGATAGGCTATCTGAACATCTCCTGTTACCATTGGCTTGGGTATGGTCAAGTTACTCATGCAATTTATTCATAATGATGATAAATAAACATGGATATTTCTGTGACGGTGTTGTCTATTATTTCATATAAGCTGGTTAATTGATTTTCTAGTCAATGATGGACTATGGCAGCCTGCAGCTTTAGTGGTGTCTAAATGACCTACAGGTTATTTTAATAATTGAATTATAATTTGATTTCCTGGTACGTCTTGGATTAGGATGTCTTTATAAGAATGGCCTGTTATCCCATGTAAAATGTTAACTGTGTAGGTTGGTAGGATCACTAATGGGGCTGGAGAGAGATATGGAATCATGGTTGTGATTGTTAGATGTTAATGTTTTCTATGGATATCTCTGACTCTATATCTATACGTTTATGTATATATGAATGTGAGAGTAAAGACATTTAGTTTCAGGCTAATTCCGTAGAAGTATTCCGATTTCATTGTTATTAGATGTGGATGTCTTTTTTTAAATCTTCCTAACTCACTTTATATCTGTATGTTTATGTATATAAATAAATAAATGTGAGAGTAAAATCCTTTGCTAATTCTGTAGAAATATTATGATTTCAGCTGTGCTGTATTACTCCAACAAACACTTAAATAGATTCAATTACAATTGCTACAAGTAGTCCATTTTAATTTGACCCTGTCAGTCTCTGTGTCACGGAGTTCTTCATGTGTATCTAATTGATGAAAAATGAAGTACTTGATGTATGGATCAGTTATGCACTTGCTACAAATATGACTCTATATATGTTAATAACGTTCAAAACTTTGACTCAGGCAAGGTTTTATTGGATTTCTTGCTCAGAAAATCATCTGAATGCAAACATTTTAGGAAACAAGTAGGTAGAAATTGCACCCCAAGTGCCTTTTTTTCTTTATGTACATTGGTTGCCTAATTTTATAATCTATTTCAGAAAAGTCTATATAATGCATGGGTGACTACGTCAAAACTACGGCAGTCTGTCATATCCAAACAAGTCGAGATACAACAGCTGAGGCAGAACTTGAAGTTGCATTCTGTTCTCAAGAATCAGGCAAGAAAGGATTTTTCTTCACCATTACTTCATTTTTGTTGTTGATTCTTCCATCTCTTTTTTGGCATTTCACTTTCTGGCTATTATAGATAAAAATGACAATACATAAGAGATATGTGCTTACAATTTTTAGTGTATACCTGATCTATTTCATATAAGCAACTTGACTGTTTGATTGACCTTTAGGTGCTTTTCCGATGTTAGGATGGTTCCTCTCGGTTTCTGACCAACATATGAGATGCATACTTGCTCTACAGTTCTTTACATTAGTAGTGATATCCTTTAGTTATCTGCTAGCATGACGCAATCTTGTGATCATATTTTTTTTTACAAATGCAGATACCATGTTTGAAGGTGTGGGATCAAGGTGAGAGGGATCACTCTGTCTCTTTGTCTGGGGCTATTTTGTCTCTGGAGTCTAGCACTCTGCGTCTTCCACTTGTTGATGGTGCAAAGGTATTTTATGTCTTTGCGTTTAGAACGATATAAAAATTTACGGGGTTCAATGGTGCGGCTTCGAAAATTATTTATAAGATCTGTTACTTTTCACAGGCTGATGTCCAAAACTTAAAAGATGCTATCTGTTCAGCAGTTGATGTCATGCAGGCAATGGCATCCTCAATATGCTCTTTAGTAACTAAGGTTTGTTGAAATTCTTTGAAACCCCATTCCTCTCTCTTGCTATTGTATGAAACTTTGGATACGCTACTTGTTGAATACTTTGTAGCACAGCAGATTTTTTTCAAGAAAAAATCACAATTGAACCATATCCTCATATAGATATAAAACTTCATGTTGCAGTTGCAGTAATCAAGTGAATATACTACTTGAAACTTGTAACAGAGATTTTCCATATTTTTAGTTTAATAATCAAAAGTTGTAAGTCTGATAAATGGTCTAATAGTTTGGGAGGCGATAACGCCTAGTTTTGTAGCCTGAATGAGATGTTAGAGAGAAGGATTGGAGATGGTTTACTGGGATGAGCATACTACTTGCCTATGCTACAACAGTGTTCATTCCTGTTTCATTAATGATTTATGGTGAGGGATAAAGAAATAGTTGCATACTAGCATTTGCATGTGGCAAGTCATTAATTAAGCAAGGAGTTGAGATAGAGATAAGTATTGTAGACAAGTAAATAATGTATTATGTATGTATGGATATATATCTAGGTATTTCCTACAAACCTTTGAATCCAAGGGAAAGGCGTTTGAGGGCATATAGCTCTAGAGTTTCGTTCCATGAGAAATCCATGCTTTTTCTCAAGGAAGTAGGAAAACTAGCATGCGGATGATTGAGAACAAAGCAAAGATTTAAGTTAGGCGGTATGAGGTTTGGTCACAGAAAGTAATGAAGTATCCACACTCTCATAGTATGTTTCAAGGCATGTGTACAAATGACAATGATCCAATAAAACAAACATTAGATAGGATCTTGAAGTTGACAGTTGAACTAAACTAAAGATAGACTACAATTTGAGGCCTTAGACTATATAAACTTTTTGATGCAACAATGATAGGCATAAGGCATGCATCACTTATTTTTTTGATAAGTGAGTTCACATGCACTAATCCATCTTGAATGATTAACAAAAGCTCCTCAAGGAAGACTATGGAAGACATGGTTGAAAACATGGGGTGTGAATCTATCGAGCATGGCGAAACTAGAACTAAACTTTTTTGAAGTGAGAATGGCAGGCATGAGTGGCCATCAGTATTACATAGTATCAAGATCTAGGAAGTGAGTTTCATTGTACTAATCCATCTTAGAGTGACCCACAAGTCCATATAAAGGACGATGCTGTGATCTTTATACAAGAAAAGAGTTGGGACTTTATTCTACATAAAAGTATGAACAGAAAAAAAACGTAAAGCTTTAACAAACATTATGGACCTAGAATGCATGCATAGCGTGGGGAGACACACATGCTAGATCCAAGCAAAATGCTTGAGAAAAACTGGTGATGACAAAAATATAGTTGGAAGATCCAAAAAATGATAGAACTAATTCTTTTGTGGACACTTGGGATACTTGTGCATATTATACATTAATACACATGTATATAGGGAAGGGTTTACACTAGAACCCTGTGATTTACGATAACGAAAGAACAATCTTTATGCCAAGTATATCCTCTTAAATCACAATTAAAGAGGATTTAAGGGATTTTGAAGTTTTAAATTAATATTAAAAGGTTTTATAAAACATTATAGACGTGCATAGTTAAAATCGGGAATTAGAATGCAAAATTCAGATAACATGATTAGGATTATTTCCGATTATAGGGGAAGTGTCAATCACCTAATCTTCGACAATCGCAATAGCAGATAGTAAGTCCGACTTAAGGAAGACCGTCTTTCACATTTGTCCATCACACAATTATCAAAAGCGACATTCAACATAGCTCGATAACCACAATGATAACAATGTGGTTGGATTGAGGTGTATCACATATTTATCACATCTGTTCAACACTCTGTGTTTGCAATAATGAGTAGTGAGGTTGGGTTTTTATGGACTTTATGTATATCGCACACTAGTTTATCACACAATTAATGCAATCGCCATTTACACAATTCAATAATTGGATTGACTGTGTATCCCACAACCCGGAATAATATGCATTTCTGAAAAGCAATGAGCTAAAATGAACTTGTATTGACTTCGTCAAATGATAAATTACATTATACCAACTTTGATCAAAACAACTTTAACATCATGTCAAAATTTCACATGATGAAGGATAATACATTAACAATAACTATTATTAAGAAACAACTACAGTCCGGACGTTGAATAGACTACCGTGGTTGTGTGAATATGGTTTACATGATGGTACATCATTAGCATTAGAAGTGATACGTCTGTATGAACTCAAGATAGGGTATGTGTTTTGACCATGAAAGCTGCTGTCAGGTGATCATTAGTTGGATGTTGTCTATTTTGGATGTAAAAAATCAGGTTTCTTCAAAATTACCAACATCTTCTGTCATTTAAGAGCTACAAACATTACTGAGGCATTCAAATTATCAGTTATCTTATTCATGTATATATTTAATTACTCCCACCATTTGGAAGAAAATCCTATAGTACATTTACTTTCTATGCACAGTTTCTTACAATCTATCTTTCCATAACAACTCATTACTTTGGTACCAGGCTACCACAGATCGCCTACCTACCCCGACGGCCCCTTCTCTTCATCACTTTGCTCAGGGCAACATCTCCATTTTGCCCTCTCCCACCATCTGTTTCTGTTATATTATATGGTGGTGTGTCATATGTGTGTGTGTGTGTGTGTGTGTGGGGTTGGCTTCTGGGGAGAAGTAGAGTTAACATGAGAAGGGTAAGAAGGGATCTCCACCTTTGGATGCACACGTTAGGATAAGATGCACCTTATCAATTCCCTATCAAGCACAATTCATAGGTTGGGCTTGAGATTAAAGGTGATCAATGGTCTAGATCTCTTTACCTTTCTCACCTTAATTCTTCTCACATGGTGCCATAATTATTTTTTATATATATAAACATAGTTTGTCAGTTCAATATACAGACAAGCATTAATCTAGTGTTAGCTAAAGAATGAGTCTTATGAGTTCCAATTCCAACTTCAGAACAAGGTTTTGAACTCAGGCTCAAGCTGAAGCTCGAGCTAATCAGTTCAAGCTAGAGCTCAAGCTCATACACGATCTAATTGAGCTCGGCTTCTAGGTTATAACAAAATACAGAAACTGTCAATGGAGCGTTCATCTTAAGCTCAAACAATGGTATAATATTTGAGTTAGAGCTCGAACACAATTATGAAAGTTATTCAAGCTTGAGCAGAATGTTAGCTTTTTGAGCTGAACCCAAAATTTAAATTGCTTGACTTAGACTTGGCTCATTAACATCCCTATGTGGAAGGATTTATTGAAGTGCCAGATACGTTTGGATCCTGTCCAGAATTCAGAATCATCCTAACCCTTTGCAGGCATCAGACACCTACCATTTGGCCATATTGTCCCACTATCACCACTAACCATTAACTTTAATACTTGGATGGTTTACTTGATTTAGAAAACTCTCCATTCTTGAATCTTGATGCTATAACAATTCCTGTTCATCTATTTGTTGATAAACATAGATGGTAAAGGAGCTATGATTGTTGTACCACAACATTGATGTATGCATTCACATGTTCCTCATTGATGGCTGTTATCATCTCTATTTATTCTAATGCTATGCTGTTTTGCTTCCCTTGGCTCTTCTCTTTCTCACTTGTTTGTATGTTTAGTAATCTTGTTATAAAACAAATTGTGAACAGGTGGAGCATGTGAATACATTGGCATCTGAACTTGCAAGCATAACGAAAAATGAACGTTCTGCGATTGATCGATGCAAGGATCTATTGTCAATACTGACACAAATGGAGGTAAGCATGAAATTCATCCCTTTCTTGGAACAAGAAACCGTGACCTTAATGTTTATTTTGTTTCAGTTATAGACCAACCCAACTTAAACATCTTCATTCTTGTCCTTTAACTCCTTACATAAAAAATAAAACCAAAATTGTTCATTGTGCTTTTTGCCGTTTTGCCATTTTGAGGCTCGTGGTTGGTATCCAATAGAATGAACAAAACTTTATTACACGAAGTACATACATAGTTATATAAACATGGAGGTCTTTTACTTGTGTACCACATTTTTTTATATCTATAATGTGTTGTTTTGAAGAAAGAAGTGTGATGAATTTGAATGAAAACAGATGCAGAATTGCAGCCTGAGAACACACACTTTACAACTGCAACGTCTGCCTCCAGAAGTGTAGAGAGAAAGAGAGGTGTTTGACTTGCTGCTTACTGAAAAATTGCTAACTAGGTTTTGGGGCTTCTTCATCAATCATTATGGAGTGAATAATTGGATGGATGGATGGAATGGTTGGGTGGTTTTGTATATGCATAGAGAAGTAGTAGGATGAGGCATATAATCAAAATACAAATGAATTGTGTGTAGGATACAGAAACTATATATATGTATATATGGCCTCTGCTGTTTTACCCCTTCTCTCTCACTCTTTCCCTTCCTTTTAAATGCTTTCTCAGTTCTATCTTATAATTAGTAAGGGATCATTTACTAAACGTTTACCAATATCATTTACCTTATTGATTGATCATGGTGAGGACCAAGAAGTTTACCCGGATAAGAGGCAAAACAAGGAGCCAAGGACTGAGACTCTTACCTTGTTTTGTATAGGAAACGACTTTTACTAACAATCCTTTTTTTATGATCAAAGATGTTACATGATAAGGTAATTAGATGTGGATCTTTTGCTGGTAACTACTTACCGTTGTAAGAATTTGGTAAACGCCTTCTAGATCTAAAAATTTCAAAACTCGTTCATGAAAAATGGACAATTTCATTACAAAAAGCACCTACAAGGACCCAAACAACTAAACGATTATACATTGTTGGACATGAAACCAAAATCTGAAACAACACGGATTGTTGGTTGCTTGATAACATCTTCAATAGTTATGTTAAAGTAGAGATTTAGAAGATTTATTTGTTTCGATATCTATATGTTAAACACTATTTTTTTTTGGGAAGGGTTTCCGGGTCAAAGCCGACTAATCCCTGACAATTTTGGAGGCTAAACATGGTCCCACTTAAATGTCCCCAAGCATGCGTACAGGAAGGCTCGAACTCGGTTAGGGCGCTATGAACACCCGGAACGATAACCAATTTGCCATAACACTCGAAGACTATGTTAAACACTATTATGAAGTAGCGTAGAGAAAGAAATTTTTTGAACTTAATATTGAAGAAGATATATTTATTTTATCATGTTTCTGTTAATAGGACTGAATGTGTTGTAATTATTCATAAATTTTCTTTAAAAGGTGTATTGACATCATTAACATATTTAACAATATAATTAATCATATCATTGTAATTGAATAGATGCTTGAGTTGATGAAATTTCTTAGCAGATATTTTGGATTTTATTCTCTATTTTATAAAAACTAATTGCAAAATTAATTACATCCCACATTTTTTAAATGTTTGCATCAAAATATCCATTTTTCTAAAAATTAACTAAATTTATCTTTTAGATACAAATAGATAAATTAATTAAAAGTAAAGTTGTCATTAATTAACTAAAAATTGTAATATTTATCCATGTTTAAAACCTTGTGTGATCTCTATTGCGTGGATTTATAGGTGGTTTACTAATAATCAGCTTGTTTATTAAATTGCAAATTTGGTGAGGATGCTCGTTGAAAACTTATTGAGCCAACACTTGATTCTTGTTTACGACGGTCAGTTTATGTGTTTCCTGAGTTGCCTTTCACTTGTGATTAGGTTTTTCATACCGCTCGTCACTCCTTTTCCCACCCCCCGTTAACGCCTCAATCGCTCCTTGCATTCTCCCTGTCCTTTGGGCCCTCCTCCCTCATCGCCCTTCTGTTAAACGATTAATGATAGACATAATTACATTTTTATTTAGCGTCCACTTACAAAAAGGGTTATAAAGATAATATTTTGTCGGTAAAAACCTACATAAAAAAAACACACTTAACATTTTTATCTAAACAATACTTTACCTGAACAACATTATCTAGAAAGAGTTGGTTATCAATCCGTTATTTGGATGACGAGGGTAAACAATCTCCATTGCATTATTCATAAAATGGTATTATTGTTGACACAAACATTGGTTATTTCACCAAATTCAGCAAATGGTTTCCCGGTTATTACTAATATATAAGTTCTTTTTAGCGTTAAGAGTTTAAATCTTATAAGAGATGAAAATATACACAATTATATTATATATTTAAAAAAGTTATTTCAATAAATAAGAAAATATTTACATTGCATAGGTACAACAAATTATTCAATATAGTATTTATTTATTTAATCAAGTTAAGAGTATTAGATAAAAATCACAATGTTAAATAACATACTATTATGGTTGTGGGTTCAAGTCTCGTCGTGAACAGTGGTGTAGATTTAGGTGTGTGTAATCTGCCGTTTGAAAAAAATAAAATAAACATACGGGTTGTCTACCATACACATATCATGTGTATGATTTATCTTCCAGGTGAGCATGACATAGACCTAGAATCTTACACAGTAAAAGGATGAACAAAGACTTAGAATCATGCGTAGTGAGTGAAGGAGAAGACTCATGCCTGACAAGCGCTTATCAGATAAAAGATGCTTAAGAACAATCCATTTTGACGACCGATAATATTATCCAATAAAACAACAGTGGCACTTCTGTGGGTAAACGCTTAACCTGGTAAGCGTTGGTCAACTAATGTTATTTTAAAACAATTAAGACTTAAAATGACACAATCATAGGTATGTAACTTCATGTTGACATCTTCTTTTTCTTCATAATTTATCCTCAATAATACATACTTACACTAATAGGTTTTTAGGTAAAAGATCGTGTGAGAAGTGGATCTGAATCATTGATCACTTTTAATCTCAACCCTTCTATGAATTGCGCTTCTGAAGAGAATTGATCTGATACTCTGATATATCTCGGTGCATCTCATCTCAATGCACATCCATTTATCATCCGACGATTGATAACTACTTCTGACGTTAACCTTTTAAATTCTCGTCGGGATCCATTTGTAGAATTTTAATATTTGAAAGTATAACCGCGTTTCATATATCTTGTCTAGTTTTGTGGGGTGATCTTAGTTGATTCAAACGTGGCAAACACAAGTTGAAAATATGCACATTGCTGCAAAGTTGCACTCACACTTGGGTCAAAAAACTTTTGATCTTTGGATGCCATGTCCATGCGTAATTTATTTTTTAGAGTAAATTAAAATTTTGGCCCCTTTTAAAAGTTAGGGGCCTTTATGATTTTCATTGTGCTATTGATCAAACCCCTTTATGTTAATTATGTTTAAAAGGTTTCAAGTAAAGATCATTTTAATTTGGTCTTCTTAACTCGTTTAATTATTAAGTAATACAGAGAACATAACATATTCTTTTTATATGATATATTTATATAACATAAATATATAATCTTAAATTATGTCATCAAAATACCTTTTGTTTGATAAAAAATTTCAATACAAGATAAAATCACCTAGTAGTCTAAGAAATACTATTACTAACAAGCATATCTTGAAGTACAAAGTTGTCTACATCAAAGTGCTCTCTAAAAACATCTTTCCGCCTAACATATTTTTATGCAAGTTTCGTTGTTTGATTTGTCAACCGCAGAATTTGATCATGCTCAAAATACAATCAGAACTTAGAAGTTGTTCATTATAAAAATGCTCTATTAGATGAGCAAAACTCGAATACCAATAAGAGCTTTTGAATCTTTAGCGAAATCCAATGATCCAAAGAGCAAAGGCGACACCTGTTTATATCGAAGGATCTTCTATGATCCGTCTATAACCCCTCCAATATTCCTTGAACATGTCACATAGTTGCTTTCAAGGTCTCTCGTCGCTTCGGTGAATCACTTGAGCCCTGATACACTTTCGGTGCCATGGAGCTAGACCAGTGAGCTATTACGCTTTTTTCAAAGGATGGTTTTTACTTTATCTTTATAACTGTTGCTATAACTAACCACAAAGGTGGTGGTGTACTAGCAAAAGGCCTAGAGAAATGTGGTGGAATATCTGGGTTTGAGTTTAGGTGTTAGCATCTTGTGGTCAGTCTTAATCTCAAACGGTCATATCTTAATTTTCAAATTGTCAAAGAATGTAGTTTAAGCAAAAGATAAATGAACCCTTTTCCAAAACAAAAAACCATTCCTATAAGTAGAAATTTAATTTTGGTGAATTTACAATTATACTCTTTTATAAATTAAAAACTTATCATTCGCAACCTTGAATTAAAACTGATCAATATTTTATTGAAGAATTATTGGTTCCTATTTTTTTGAAGAGACCCCTAATAAAAGAAACATAAATTT
This sequence comes from Centaurea solstitialis, assembly GCA_030169165.1. Classification (NCBI taxonomy): domain Eukaryota; kingdom Viridiplantae; phylum Streptophyta; class Magnoliopsida; order Asterales; family Asteraceae; genus Centaurea; species Centaurea solstitialis. Next base: position 91,273,096 of record CM058040.1, on the reverse strand, counting down.
ACGAATACTCATCTGATTTTTGCTTATTCCATAAAAGCAAATATCAAATAAAAATAAAGTAAATAAGACGTCTTTCTTGCAATTATTAAGGACCGAGAATTGTAGTTTAAATTTTTTTACAAAAGTAGTCAATTTGTCATCTTCGACCCATTGCAACTACAAAGAGAGTTTTAATTTTGTTTGGTTTGCTTTCTTAATCAACCATATCTCCATCATATGTCTACTTTTACACACTTTAAGTGGATAACCATAGGGATGTTTGTATTCCATATGTAGGAAGATTGACTTGAGGTGAGGTTGAGATACAAGTTAATAAAACATATGATCTAACAAATCTTTCAAAACATATTATGATAGTTCAATTGATAAGATGTCGGATTGGTTCTTTATAGATCATTAGTTCAAGTGTTTTCAGAGTTGTTAGAGTCTAGATGGGTTTTTGGCGTTTAATTTTTAGAGTCCTATAAATTAGATAGATATAAACTCATATAGACACCTTACGTTCTTATATACTTTATTTTTATTTGTATTTTTTTTTATAAACAATGTTGCAACTTCTAACCCTTATGTTTTATATTCGTGTTCACATAAGTTCAATTGCAAACTATATTTAAGTTGTGAATTAGTCTTATAAATTTTGATCATCTATATCTATTTAATCTTACAACTCACATTAAATAAAATAATATTTTAATTAAAATAGTCAATGTGCATATGCGCAATACATAAAGTTTATTTCAATTTTTTTTCACGTTTAACAATACGATTTTTTCCTTTTATTTTTTAAATTAAAATTTTACCTCCTCAGCATACTTTTTTTTATTTAAAGTTTTAAATATTTTTACATTAAAATGGTATATATGTGCAATATTTTATAACTATACATATACGTTCAAGTGTATAAAATAACTCAACACCGTAAGTTTGTAACTCAACATCATCTTTTTCAATACTGTAACTCTGTAGTCCAAAAACACTTTCTTCATTGTTGTACGTCTGTAACTAAGAACCACAGTGTTGTCACCATAGCCCAACACCTATCTAAACGGATAGAGACCAATTAAGACTAATCGAAAACCCATCCATCAATTAATATCAAACGAAAACTCTATGATTTAAAGCTACTCATATAGTGTAAACTCATTAGAGCATCCACAATGGAGGTTCTTTCTGAGGTTCCTCATAGGATTTTTACAAGAACTTCCACTGTGAGACAGAGGTTCTTGTCCAGTCACAGGTTCTTAATGGAACCCGGGTGCTTGAACAAGAACCCAGGTTCTTGTAATAGTTTCCTTTTCTGTTATATAATAGTTTACATAAATAAAAAACTATATTATAAATAAGAAGAGAGAAGTGAGGTTTTTGTAAGAACCTCCATTGTAGAGTTTTACGGAGGTTATTGGTTTGTTGAGATGGCAATGACGTGGTAGGAAAAAATATGGTAAGTGAGGTTGTTAGAGGTTCCACCACTGTGGATGCTCTTAGAGCATCCATAATGGAGGTTCTTCATGAGGTTCTTATTGGGGTTTTTATAAGAACCTCCACTGTCGGACAAAGGTTCTTGTCCAGTCACAGGTTCTTATTAGAACCCGGGTGCTTGAACAAGAACCTAGGTTCTTGTAATACTTTCCTTTTCGGTTATATAATAATTTACATAAGTAAAAGCATCCACAATGGAGGTTCTTTCTAAGGTTTTTCATAGGGTTTTTACAAGAACCTCCACTGTGAGACAGAGGTTCTTGCCTAGTCACAGGTTCTTATTGGAACCCGGGTGCTTGAACAAGAACCCCGGTTCTTGTAACAGTTTCCTTTTCTGTTATATAGTAGTTTACATAAATATAAATTATATTATAAATAAGTAGAGGGAAGTGAGGTTTTTGTAAGAACCTCCATTGTAGAGTTTTAAGAAGGTTTTTGGTTTGTTGAGATGGCAATGATGTGGTAGGAAAAAATATGGTAAGTGAGGTTCTTGGAGGTTCCACCACTATGGATGCTCTAAATAAGAAAAAGGAAGTGAGGTTTTTGTAAGAATCTCCATTGGAGAGTTTTAAAGAGGTTTTTGTTTATTAAGATGACAATGCTATGGCATGAAAAAATATAGAAAGTGAGGTTCTTGGAGGTTCCACCACAGTAGATGCTCTTAAAAATAACTCAACACCATAATAAAGGATGCTCTAAAATATAAAAACATGCTTACGAAATATACCAATTAAAAGTAATTTTATTACGAAAAATAACTCAGAAAAGTGTGAAATTAAAGACGGTACGGAAAGCACAAATAAAAGTGACCAACATGCCGTCCATCTTCTTTATTCTCTCTTGCCGGAAAACAGGATCACCCGTCGCCGTCGCCGATCACCGACTCCAAATTCCACCGTGAATTTTTCACACGAAAACGGAGATCGATTTCTAGAACTCATACGTCAAAACCAGAAGATTATAATATCTCCACGTTATAAAGTTTAGGTTAATTATCGTAATTTTAGGTATATATATTAATTGATGATTTTATTTAGGTTAACTTTTTTTTTTTTTTAATAACTACTTACACAAGAAGATTCAACAGCTTTGGCTCTTCTTCTTCTCCATCGCTACTGCATCGAAAACTCATCATAACTTTCGATACGTTGGATGCCGATAAACTTTGTTCTTCATCAAATGACGATTCGATCTTCCGATTTGGCGCGTTGACGATGCTTCCGGTAATATCGGAGACGACGACGGCCGCCGGCGTTCCGCCGGCGAGCACCGTCCTGACCGCCGCCTGACAGAGGTGCCAGTTGCCGGTGGAAAGGAGTCCAATGGCTCCGTTCACCGGATTCACCGTGCGGCCAACGGCTTCAAAAAGGAGCGATTGGAAGAGAGCTGCGAGAAATCGAAATTGAAATGCATAATTTTCTGAAACGAATTGAAATTGTGAAGATGAAGTTAGGGATTTGGATTGATTGATTAGTACCGTTTCGTTTGTGGATGGGGACGGAGGAGATGAAATTGATGAGATCGGTGCGGCCGAAGAACTTGGAGACGAAGAGTGTGGCTCTGGCTTTGGCTTCTGGAGACTGGATGGAGTCTAGGCAAGGTCTTAAGACGCAGCTATCGTCACATCGCTTTCGAAGAACTCGGCAGCCATGGCAGCTCATGTTTTGGTTTTTACTTTTGTTTTGATTTGCAGAGAGAAGGAGAAACGAGAGAGTGTGTGTTGAGTAGGGTTTGTTTTGTAGTGGAAAATGGACGTGGATTTGAAACCAAATATTAACTATTGTTAATAACCGGAAAACATGCCCAATTCTAAACATTATATATACTTGGATTAATTTAAAGGTTGCTATTTTCACCCTTTTAAGGCTACACGCAGCAGAAAGAAATGTGCAGCGGGTTGAGCCCGCCGGGCCCGGCGGGTTCCGGCAGCACTGCTGTGACGTGTTGGTTGCCGACGGGCTACAAGTTAAGCGGTGACCCCAACCCGCTATATTTTGTGTGTGTGTTGTGTGTGAGAGGGTTGGGAGGGTTGGGTAAGAGTTGTAGAGGGTTGTAGAGGGTTATGGAAGGGTTAAGAAAGGGTTAGGAAAAAGCTGATGTGTCAGTTGATGTGACATTAAAAAGTGAGAGGATTGGGAGGATTGGCTGTGTGTAGCCTAATAGAAGTGTGGTACATTAACCGGTTTGATGTTGATATGTGTAATTGAGCAATTCAGTTTATAAAGGTGTGGTTAGTAAGTCAAAGGATGTTATTAGCCTCTTCGATAGTTAAGTGAATTACATATTATGGTTTGGTGTTTTTAACACTTTGGGTTCATTTTAAAAATATCTACGGACTAGATCATGATGGTTTGCATTTTATAACACATCAGGACCTTAACTTTAGTTTTATTTATTGTTTTTAAATTTTTTTATTATAAAACTGTGAATTTGTATTTTATTTTTATCGATATTCAGTTTATGGTGTATCTCTTTACTAGTTTTTGATACACCTTCAAACTTTTAAGTAATGATCAAGTAAAGTTGATCTCTTATAAAGTGAAGTTATTGATTAAAATACATACGTTTAGGATGAAAATATTAACAAAAAGCTATAAGTGAGCATAAGTTACAATAAGTTAACATATTCTAACATGTTAACTTATGTGATCCAGAAGTGTAATTAGTTAATCTTAAAGATGAGAGTTGATAGAAAGTGACAAGTATAGGGGGATCAAAAGAATAACTTTTTTGTAAAATTGATAAAATAGAAAGGAGTGAGTGGGAGTGGGTGAGGTGATGTTTGTGAAGGAAGGAAGTCTTTTTTACGAATGAAGCGGCTCCGTGTTTTCGCGGCTCTCATTCATTACTTTGGACTTTTATTTATTTATTTTCTTTGTGATTATTATGGAATCTATTAACTTTTTCCTTTATGTACTTTCTCATGTTCAATCGGGATGTGTTTTATATTTTATCCCATCGTTAGACATTACTTTATTTTATTTTAACTATATACATAATATCTTTTAGTAGAAGATTATTATCATAAAATGCAATTTATTTTATTTTAATTTCGACTTTATACAACATATCTATTTATATTACTACTTTAATATAATATTCCAACCATTTTGATACTCATATATAAAGCAGGGACGGACCTACTAGTACCTCTGGGGGTCCCGTGCACCCGCTCATTCGGTTAGTGTAAGAAGAAAAAAATTAGTCGTTAAGATGGTGCACCAGTTTAATTTCTGAGTGGGCTCTTATATAAATGAAAAACCATGACTAAAAAAATAAGTTGCAGCTTGCGTGGTGGTTGATGCATTCAATGAAAGGCGCTCCGTTTGTGGTTGGTCTCAGGATCAAGCCTTCCTTCAAACATTTTCTTTTTACAACTTTTAATAGGTTTAGTTTTAAAAGCTTTAAGTTGAGTTAACAAAAGTTTTATTTTTACAACTTTTAATACGTTTAGTTTTAAAAGCTTTAAGTGGAGTTAACAAATTTTTTTAATAAAACTTATCTAAACATTGGGTTTTTATTTTTATTTTTGTTATTCAATTACCATTCATTATAAGTTGTTCATCTTCTCATCTATTTCATATTTTTTCTTATTGATGCTAATACGTTTAATCAACCTATAATTCTTTAAATTTAGTTAGTTAATTTAATTCGTAAAGATTTATTTAGTACAAAAAATCCTAAACGCATAAGAAAGTTTTACGAAAACAACCCAAAAAACATTATAAATCCATCGAGGTCGACCTAAAAACTAGAAAATCTCTCGAAATCAATCGAAAAAACTCTCCTAAACTCAACCAAAAAGAACAAACAAGTCCCTTGAAATAAACATAAAAACTTATCAAAGTCTCTCGAAATCAACTAAAAATCTATTGGGAGAATTCAGCTAAAAACAATTCAAGTGAGTTTGAAGACATTTTATCTAAGTTAAAGGTGCACCAGCTTGGTGAAAATCCTGGGTCCGCCACTGATATAAAGGTGACTGGGTTATGATGTGCCATAGATTATGTTGAAAATCTATAAGTTGCATTTTTATATGGTTTGGTTTCTATTTAGATGTAGTTTCTAGTTCTAATTTCCCTTTGCGTGAGTTTGAGTTAACGGTGCTTACGTGTTAAGTTGATTGGTTTGAAAATATTTGAATAATTCAACCTAATGTTTGATGGTTTGAAAAATCTTAACCCAACCCAATTGAGACCATACAGGCTGATCAGGTTAGCAGGTTGATATTTTGGTTTGGATATGCTATGTTCTCTAAATATTATTCATTTTTCTTCATCGATAATTTGATACAACTTATCTGTATTTCTTAAATCTTATACATATTGCGTTCAACTACTTTCTAAATTTACATGTATTAGGCATTTGTTCAGATGAGAATTGCAAAAAAATGAGTGTAGAGAAGTGATCTTTATCATTCATCTAGTCAACTTTTGCGGTATTGACAGTGAAACACCAAATAATCCCTGATATGGATATGTAGAAAATTTACAACAGTAAATGTGAAACTACTCATCCAACTTCTACAAATCCATGAAGAAAAAGAAAAAAAATGGGTTTTTATCGAAACTAAACCAAAAGATTAGGAAAAAAATTAGAGTTCTATGCTGAGTAGGTGTATGTGAGGTGGACCATGAATAGAAAGGGGGTATAGATTTATATGAATGTAGAGGGGTTATGAAGACATCATTTTGGACCTTCATTTCTTTTTAGTGTTTTTAATATATGGTTGGAGATGATCTTATTCTTTAGGTACGTAAATGAAGGTTATAAAAGTACATTTCACAAAACAAGAAGACAAAGAAATTTTATATCCGTGCGTTTTGTCCTCATATCAATTAAGTCACAACTTTTGGATATTGAGCTTAACCACTGAATAGTTGTATACTCGTAGGATTGAGTGAAATGTATAATTTTTTTGAAAATGAGAATAAAAAAATTAATATGATTTCTAGCTAAAAAGATAAAAGGTGAAACTTATTTTGAACAAAATACCAATTTTAATTTATCGTATAGATGTACTTTAAGAGCTAAATATATAACATTGTTTTTAAGGAAATGATCAATGTTAAGATTTCCAAAACTAATGCAATTTCTCTTTATCACCTATAATATATCAGTGACTTGTATTAAATATTTCATAGTTATTATGCTATCAAAATAAGATACTTTAATGAGTTTCACATAAACCAAAGTTTTGGACTCATTCAGCAGAAAAATCACTTTGATTTTAGTTGCTCTGTTTATGTATTACATACTTTCATGTTTTCCATCAAGTCATCAGTTACTGTATTAAATAGGGGTTCTTATTTGCACTTTTTTTATTAGAGCATCCATAACGTGTAGCTTTCTTAATAAGTTTTTTTATATCTTTTTTTTAAGGCATTATCGTTACCTCAACAATATAAAAATCTCTACATATTTTTATAATGTGAAAAACTTCATTTAAGCTTTTTCAAAAAATTTAGGATCCCATTATTTTAACCTTATATCATTTATATTTTTATTTATAAAGATAAATACATTAAAATAATACAAATATATATTTATTTATATTGGAAAAATACTATTGCATTAATTATGTATTATTATAGATAGTTTCTGTTTTTTCAAAAACCACATTGTGGATGCTCCAAGGAGTGTGATACATTGAAAATCTAAAAAGTGTGCATTGAGAATGTAAAAGGAGGCTTTGATGTTGTCATGTTGATGTGTGTGAGGAAATAATTCACTTTATAGGGGTGTGGTTAGTAAGTCAAATGATGCAATTAACCGTACCCATTATTTACACCCTTTTAATAGGGGTGTGACGCATCAAGAATGTAAAAAGCATGTATTGGAAATGTAAAAAAGTGGGTTTGTGTTGATGTATGTGAAGAGCAATCTATATAATATTAAAAGAAGGTTTTTGCTGATGTCATCAAAATAAAATTGAGTGATTTCATTGGTCAATTAAACAAATTCTATTAAATGATGATGTCATAATCTATTTCCATTTTTTTTTCCAAAATTTACATACCTAAAATTTCTCATTAATTTATTAGTTTCCCTTTTATAATTTACATTTTGTATCCTTATAATTATTTGATTAAATTACTTATTACCCCTTAGCTTTTCAATTTTCACTTTACATTCTTATCATATTAAGGTAATAATGTATATGAATTAAAACCATTTAAGTTTTTTGTTTTTCTTTTTTATAAATTACACCCTTATAATCGTCTCGACGATACCTTCAAAATGAGTATAATATTGAATATTTTTTTAATTTATTTATATTAGTAAATATTAAGAATAGATATAAATTAAGTTGTTTACATTTTATTACAATTCTATCGTTGATATTCTTGAAATTTAAAGATTCCTATTTTTAATCTAAATTTTTTTATAGATTATTTATAAATAATAAAAATTTATTTTATTTAAAACGCTATTGTTGATGTTCTTGAAATTTAAAGATTCCATCCTTTTAATCTTACTAATTCTATAGATCATTTATAAATAATAATTTTTTTTAAACCCCTACAAATCAAAAACACTATATAATTTATTTCAGATTCCCTGTAAGTTTGTGGGGTTCCAACTCAAAACCAATTGGCTATGAGTGGATTAGCACATTACAAGCTCACTTTGTGCCCGATATGGGACATTGCTCAACACGCCCCCTCACGTGTGGCGTTCTTTTCAGCCTAACACGTGGATACTTTGGGTTACGTGGAGTCCGTGCGGTATTTTGACCAACCACGGGTGAACCTTGCTCTGATACCATGTAAGTTTGTGGGGTTCCAACTCAAAACCAATTGGCTATGAGTGGATTAGCCCAGGACCCTTATAAGCACATTAGAAGCTCACTTTGTGCCCGATGTGGGACATTGCTCAACACCTCCCGTTTTAGAATCATTCACGAAATCCAAATATTTCAACAAAAGAATTTCAGATATTTTAACATCTATTAGATGACTAAAATATTTAAAAATAAAGTAAGAGTAATTTTTTTTCATTTAAATCGTTGATTAATTAGAATTATTTTAATAAATAATAATTTTCTACCTACTCAATTTCAAAGAAAGCTTTGAATAAAAAATGAATAAATTATACTATTATAATCGTCTCGACAATAATACCTTCAAAATTAGTTTAATATTGAATATTTTTTTTTAATTTAACTACATTATTAAAATTAGATATAAATTAATTTGTTTAGATTTTATTACAATTATATTCTTGATATTCTTGAAATTTAAAATTTTTATCTTTTTAGCCTAAGTATTTTTATAGATTATTTATAAGTGATTAAAATTTATTTTATTTAAAACTCCATTGTTGATATTCTTGAAATTTAAAGATTATATCTTTTTAATCTAACTATTTTATAGATTATTTATAAGTAATTAATTTTTTATTTAAAATTCTACAAATAAAAAACACTACATATTTTATTTTTGAATCCCTCCAGTTATAAAAATAGATATAAATTAATTTGTTTAGATTTTATTACAATTCTATTCTTCATATTCTTGAAACTTAAAGATTTCATTTTTTAACCTAATCTATATATATTATTTATAATTAATGAAATATTATTTTATTTAAAACTCAATTGCTAATATTCTTGAAATTTAAATATTCCATCTTTTTAATCTAACTATTTTTGTAGATTATTTATAAATAATTTTATTTTATTTTATTTAAAATCCTACAAATCAAAACACTACACATATTTTATTTCTGAATCCCTCCAGTTTTAAAATCATTCACGAAATTCAAATCTTTTGACAAAAGAATAATAAATTTTCAATATTTAAAATTTTAACAGCTATTAGATAACTAAAATATCTATTGTAATAAGCAATTATAATGGCAATTGTCGTATAACATATAATTTACATAAATATCTAAATAGTAATGACAATTGTCATGTAAATGTCTATTCTTATTAAAAATTAAATTAATATGTTTCAAATGTCCCGTATAATATACGGGTACTTTAAACATGTTATTTTAATTTTTAATAAGAATAGACTTTTGCATGACAATTGTCATTACCAATTAATTAGTTATGTAAATTATATGCCATTACAATTGCTTATTACAATAGATATTTTAGTTATCTAATAGCTTTTAAAATTTCAGAAATTGAAAATTTGTTATTCTTTTGTCAAAAGATTCGGATTTCGTGAATGCTTTTAAACTGAAAGAATTCATAAATAAAATATGTAATTTTTTTTCATTTAAATCGTTGATTAATTAGAATTATTTTAATAAATAATAATTCTCTACTTACTCAATTTCAAAGAAAGCTTTGAATAAAAAATGAAAGAAAAGTAATATAAATGTTATATATATAATTTCCTAAATGGTTATGATTAAACTAAATCATTAATGTTTCTTTTATCAATTAATTAAGTCATATTTATATTGTTAATTGGATATTATGTTTGGTTTGTGGTGAATTATTTGTGAACTTTATAATGCAAATGTTAATTCTTAATAGAAACTAAAACAATATGTTTAAATCGTCCGTGTATTACACGGGCCATTAACTAGTTCATATTATAAGGGTGTGGTTAGTAAGTCAAATGATGCAATTAGTCCCCACAATATTTTGTAAACATTGCATTTTTGAAATTTAAATGTTTTGAAAAGATAAGCTAAATATTTTATAAGATAGCATTACTTTTAACAACTAGAAATATTGACTCAATCAACAATTAAGAAAATTTGTATCTAGCTGGTTCGAGTTTCCAATTAGAGGTTCTAACCGAATCAAATTGAAACCAAATTATGTATCATTTTTTTTAAATGCAGAAATTATATTAAACTAGCAAGAACTTAGAAAAACAAACATTACAAAATAGAATAAGCCATCAAGGGGTTTTGTAACCAACCCATCCAATTGATCTTAAACTTATCACTATTATATTAGTAATCCAGAAAAGAGACTAGGAAACAATATTAACCCACATTACCATCTTGATCAGCTTAGAAGGCTTGACCATGATCCCATTTCGATATGATTATATAGAGGGAGGTTCATACGAAAAATGAGCAATCTCAACCACTCATCTCGGTCAACAAATGCGGCTTTGACCGGTCCCCCCTTAATAATCTCTACCCTCCCATGAATCGCGTCAATCCTCCGTGATCACGTCCACCGTAACCGCGAGATGAGTGGCTGAGATTGCTCCTCAACTTTTCTTAAATTGACATGCTTCTCGTTTGAACCTTCCCCGGATTATATATACCAAAGTGTCGTATAAACAACTGCCTCGAGACCCACTTTCTGCAACCTTAAACTAGGTATGGCAACGGGCCAAGGATTGCTCTCCCCGTCCCCGTTTAGGTAAATGCAACACAACAAACTTCATGTTTTACCAAGCCCAAACTTTGGTTCCCTTGTTTTCTTCCATCAATTAAAGTGGATTTATAAAGTATGGGTAAAAAGAGGACAGAGAATTTAATTTATAATGTTACACCACACTGCAAAAACCAATTCATCAAAGAAAAAAAAATCACAACAACCAATCACAAGATTTAAAGCAATTTAAAATAAAATAAAAATAAACCACTTGACGCATCCAACTTGTGCAAAAAAGAAAATTATCCTTAGCATGCTATTTACTGAACATTTACTTTATCTACTTTACCGGATGAGCATGTTTAGCCGTTTAGGACCAAACAATCTCACTTGATAAGTGAAGTTGTTGACTCTAACATGCTTACCGGATAAGAAACATTCGTCAACAGTCTTGTCATGCCATTTTGATAAGCATTTTACGCAGTAAGGCAAGTCCAAGGATAGTGACTCTTACAGATAAAAGCTTACCCTATAAACATTTGGTAAACTAAACTGCCCCTTATTGTTTAAGGGTTTAATGTATGCACATCCAATTTAAACAACATAATAATCAAGGAGCAAGTGCCTAGTATCTCATTCTAAAATCCCTAATACATATACTATGCGATCTAAAAGAAACAATATGCGTATAAAGCCAAACAAAGACTCGATTTGAACCGAGTCACTAGCTTCATATCAGAAAAAAAAATGACTAGCAATAAGCAGATTTGCATCAAAAGAGCCGAAACCCAGAAGAAGATGAAAGCCGTTATTAAGCATGTCCTCGACCTGAATTTTAACTTAAAGCGTCTAATAAGATGTATGCTTACTGGACCGGCTGACCTATACCTCAAATACATTGTTTTTATGAAACTAAGGCTTTGTGAAAAACATGTATATGCAAGAGTAGAAGGTTCCTAGTTCCCCCTTGTTGAATGACATTCGTAACTATAATCATCCCAAGGAAGCAACATTTTGTATAACTGTGTATGCTAGTTGAACCGCGAGAGAACGTATTTGCCAACCCTAACACCTCCAAAACCAGAAAAAAAAAAGTTTCAAAAGAGTTGCACCTTCATATGTTTTACTTGCAGTCTTCTTAGAACTCATCACAAATCCGTTGCAAGAACTCTCAAACCGAATGATTTGGTGGATTGAACTTGAATATTATTACCAATAATCACCACAAGAACACACACCATCCTTGAAATTATGAAAGCGATTAGAGTCCCTCACGATGATCTCCCTCTCAGTAATTTTGGATATGAACTTGGTGGCATTGTGACAATCCCCACAAACCCGCAAGTTCTTAAAGATCCGAATAGGGGTCTTAGAAGGCGTATTAATGATTCCATACGCAATTGCCAATCTCTCACTATGACTCGTAAGAATATGCTGTTTTTCATCCTCCTCAACATCCTGCAACACAAAGCTATAATCTGGAATATACCCAAGAATCGTCATTTTCGCCGTTAAATTTTCCAATTCTTCGTATATTAGATCACATTGGGGATGAGATTGGTTCCCTGTGTAAAAAACCTCCATCTTGTTGTTTAGTTCAATGGAGCTCCACCCCGGAGTCTTCTTTAATCCCTTACTATTCGCTAACGATCTTACTTGATTCACACCCTCCCACTTGCCAGCATTTGCGTATATATTAGACAACAAAACATAGTATCCAACATTATCCGGATCAACTTCTAACAACTGATCTGAAGCCACTTTACCCAACTCGGCATTTCCGTAAATCCTACAAGCACCAAGAAGAGCACCCCAAACTGATGCATCCGGCTGCAAAGGCATGCTTTTTATAAAATGATACGCTTTATCTAACTGGCCAGCCCTACCAAGCAAATCAACCAAACAGCCGTAGTGCTTCAAGCTCGGTTTGATCCCATAATCGTGCTGCATCGCATGAAAGAACCGCTCACCCTGCTCGACCAAACCTGAATGGCTACATGCCGATAATAGGGAAATGAAAGTTATAGTGTCTGGCTGAACCCCTTCATTAATCATATACGTAAATAGTTGCAGAGACTTCTCTCCGTGCCCATGAATACCGAGACAAGATATCACAGCATTCCATGGAACCGAACTTTTTCTGGGTACTTCATAGAATAAAGACAATGCGTCCTCCGCTTGTCCACATTTTCCGTAAAGGTCCACTAAGCAGGTTCCGATGAAGACATCTGAAATCAAGCCTGATTTCAAGACCCTCCCGTGAGTTGTAGCACCTTCTTTTATGGCTCCTATGTGAGCATAAGCCGGTATAACGCTCGCCCAAGTTCCTTGGTTTGGCGTTACGCCATCGGTCTTTACCATCATACGGTAAACTTCAATGGCTTCACTTGCAAGACCGTTTTGTCCGTATCCTGTAATCATCGTGTTCCAAGAAACTGCATCTTTAAAAGAGATACTTTGAAAAAGTTTGAAAGCAGAGTCCAAATCTCCCAGTTTTGCGTACATGTCCACCACCGCGTTTCCAATTATGACGTCTTTAACAAACCAACATCTCCTCAGGATGAAACCATGGACACATCTGCTACTTTGAGAATCTCGAGATTGAGCAATACTCGAAGCAACACTCACAAGTGTCAACAAATCAGGCTTAAATCCATTTATTTGCATCTTATGAAAGAAGTCAAGTGCAGAATCTGGATTACCATTCTGCTCATAAGCAGCGATTATTGAATTCCATGACACCAAATCTCTGGTCACCAAATCATCAAAGATCTTCTGAGCATGCTCAATTTCACCAAATTTCGCATAGAAATTTACAAACGCATTGCCGACGAATAAATCAGATTCTAGTCCATGCTTTATGACATACAAATGGGTCAATCTTCCTTGCACCATGTCATCCATTTGTGCACAAACGGGAAGAATGGTGGACACAGTAACAGAATCCATTTTAATCCCCTCGAATTTCATCTCATCCAAGACCTCCAACGCCTTTTCACCCTTCCCATTCTGACAAAACCCAGATATTATAGCATTCCAGCAAGGCATATCTCTAAAGGGCATATTTCTAAAGATTTGGTAAGCGGCATCAAACAAACCAAAGCGGCAGTACATATGCACCAAAGAAGCAGCAACGAAGACATCCCATTCCAACCCCGTTTTGGATATCCAGGAGTGTATCCTTTTCCCATCGTTTAAATTACGGCATGCTTTTAACACAGGGGGAAAAGTATAGAAATCAGGCTTAACCTCATACTTGGACATTTTGTATAAACAGTTCACAGCATCACTGGGAATGCCATTTCGGACGTATGCAGATATCATGGAATTCCAGGTGTAAACATCTTTTCTAGGGATTTGATCAAAAGTTTGCTGGCATAAAGAGATATTACCAAGATTGGCATGAAGGTTGATAAGCCGTGTGGAAATGAATAGACTTTGGACCTTCCCCAATACAATAAGTAAGGCGTGAAGGCGTTTGCCAAGGTGGGCATTTGCGCATGAGTCAAATAAGAGGTCAACATCAATCCCCCTGTTATTGATCTTGCTGTCATTTAATGAAGTCTGAGAATGATCTGCAAAAGAGGAGTATGATGTATGGAGACACCAACAGGACTGAAGAAGTTCCGGAAAGTAGTTCCTTTTGTAGTTTGGCAGTAATCTAGAAAGAGAAACACAATAAAATCTAGTCAGACAACAACATTAATTTGCAGAAATAATATACTAAACTACACAAATTGGGCATAATAAGAGTTGTAGACGTAACAAAGATGATGATAGCGACACTACTACTACAGAATTAAACTTATGCAATGAAGTTCCTTTATCTGGAAATTTTAAAGTAGAGGCAGCAAACTCGATTTATTTACCTGGAAATGGATAGATTTAGGTTATATTTTATCTCTAACAAGTCAAACGAGTAAACTAAATGAATTAGCTAAAAAGAAAACAAGTCAAACGGGGAGAAAGGCACGCCTAGTGAATTCAATGCTTACGACCTCCTAAATCACTTTATTCAATGACGATCAGATTTTTAATATTGTAACTTTTATAACCATATTTAATACATTAATTATGTATGAAATTCAAAAAATGAACAAAAATGTGTAAACGGGTCAACCCAATCTGATCTTATCTGTTCTCACCTGCGCCTAAAATACACTGTTTAACCTGTAACCCATGAATCATTTTGACACACAGTAAGTCTGGCTGAAAGCACGATCTGACATGCACACCACATGTTAAATCACAATTTAACCAAATAACATGCATAAGAACTAAACGAACCAAGTAAAATATGATTTTTAGACTAAAATTTGAATAACATATAATTAAAAAACTAATAATAATAAGATAAGACCAGGATGTATGAGAAGAATAGCGAGTCTTACCGATATCCAGTTAGAAGCCTGAGCATCGGAAGAATGGTTGTTTGCTCTATAAAGAATACAATCCTTCAGAGCTGGTACATAGTTCTAAGCCTTTAAATGATGCCCTGCAATTTATTGCATAAATGATGATGAAGAACTAGTAAAAGAAAGAGAAACATGACGCTGTCAATTCATACAAATAAAAAGACCCTGTGTTTTTCTGTTCGGTATACAGACATTATGAATTCTTGATCTTTCTTGTTGAGAAGTTTGTATTTTGAAAACCCCGTATCAGATCATATTGCAAAATGGCACAAATTCTCCTAATTAGGCAGTGACAACTGACAAGTGTCAACCCTGTCAGATTGCCCTGTTTTAAAGAAAATGGTCGGTTTACTGTAAAAGCTAAACTTAGAATATTTAAAAGTGGGATTATTCAAGCTAACTGATCGTAGTTTTATAGAATCTATGACTATTGGTCAAATGCTAGAATACCCTTCAATCATGATGACCAAAACCAGTTAATGATAATTAACAGATGAGATGGGCAGAAGCTAGTATTTTTCCAAGAAAGAAATATTGTTGTTAATATGGGACATCCTGAAATAGAAGTTATTAGAGTTCCGTCGGGGTGGAGTATAATCTATAGCTTTGTAGTTTGTACATTAGTATATATATATTAGATCTTCTGGAAATATAAGAACTTAGAAGAACTAACAAGTCTAAAATTTACCGATAAATTAGAAATTTAGAAACATCAATTACTTCCTTTTATCTAATTAATTGCCAATACTCATTTTTATTTATATACTGAATGTTTAGACTTTAGAGAGGCTTGTAATGCAGCTAGAAACAATGAACAAGTTTAGCATTCCCCAAATTGGAATTTTTTCTATGGAACTCCAATGGTGTTGGAGAGGGAAAGCTTATATGGGTAAAAGAGAGTTCGTTAATAAAGAGTTAAAGTTGGAAATCAAGACAAAAATGCTGAAAATCATAACGCTTCACTAAAAAGCATAAGTTCTCCCATTAACTTCAAAACTATATGCTACATCAAAGTAAGTTCCGAAACAAATTTCCCCCTTCAAGGAAGTTCCTCTTCCAATACAATTAAAAACTAAGTCCCGTGTAACTCATAGTAGAAGTCTATCAGTCTATGTAGATTATGGAGTGTAATAGATGCTGTGGGTAAGGAACTTGCTCTAGGTACGTTCTTTCATATCCCCCAAATAGCATCACGAGCAGCCCTTGAGGCATAACATTGCCCTTGCATTTTAGGTCAGCATGCATGTTCGTAATTTGTGGGTGCTCTACTCTAAACACAGTTACTATACCCACACACCAGACACATCCAGAGTCGACACGGAGAAAAGTTAAGGTTCTATCAAAAAATAATAATCATTCTTTTACCCCAGCCATACTCATATTTCATTCCTTTCCTCTTACAAAGAAACTTTGCAAGTTTGAAAGAATGCAAGATTCTCTTTCAAAATTTGACAATGTCTAGTTTTGCATCCCCAAATGTATGCTTATCAACCGAAAAGAGGAAAACCCAGTTTATCAAAGAAAAATCAACCAAGTCATAAACCCTCATAAAACCCTATGAACAATTAAGACCACATTTGTACAAAATCATCACAAATAAAAGCAAGAAGTAATAAATATAGGAACATTCATATCCCATTAAAACCTAATAGCCCACCATTGCCAAGCAAAAATCTGAGCAACAATGAAAGATATGAACATACCTTTATAAAATAAAAATGAAAAAAACACAAAATCTCATTCAAGAATCCTCCTTTCCTCCCGTTTTCGAAATAAAATTTGTTGTAGAAGCGCAGGAATGCAGCTTTATTGTCCACTAGTCAAATCAATTTTTAAAATTGTTTGGCAACATGTTCTGTTGATTGAGGAATTAAGTCGAACAGTTGGTGTGCATAACATGCTTTTTATCTGAAATTATGCGAACAAACAAACCTAGGTGCAAAAAATGAAAAAGAAAACAAAAAGAGATAACTTGAAATCAGAAGAAAAGGTTACCTGAAAAATTACACAATGGAGTAGTAAGACATTGGATGCAGTCAGAGGGAGGTTTATGGGTGAAAGCAGAAGTGAGATCAGTTGAGGGAAAGCAACAAAGGCAGTAGTATATAACTTAATAAGCCAGCCCCTCTGAACGATATGGTGATACCGAATATCTGAACAATTCAGAGGTTCGTCAAACAAAACTTGTCAACTGTTTTTAAATAAATAAACTTATCAGATTTTTTATAAATTCGTTACCTACCTTCTTTAAAAAAAAACAAAAAAGAAAACCTAATATATAATCAGCAGGTAAGTTTTTAGCAGCAAAAAGAAACGGCCAACAGCCAATTGGTGGGCCTGTAGACACCAAAAGTGCCCTCATCTCCAATAACACACCATTTGGGCAAGAGAACTGCATATTTGTCGTTTCTCTTCCATCCCCAACAAAATTGATCTCTCTTTGTCGATCGATTGGAGTTGATAGACGTTAAAAACGCTATTTTTGACGTATGATTGGAGTTGTTCCAAGTTTCCAACACTCTTGCACCTAACGGCATTGGCATACGATTTGGTATGACAAAACTGATTCAGCCTTTTACTTTAAAATCTTCATAGTCGGTTTATTGATAGAGATGACTAAAACGGGTCTTGTCTAGCCTGTGAATGGCGTAGAACCGGGACTGATTGGGAATGTGACCAATTTTGGAGCCGGTAAGGATCGGAACCGGCTTGGCGGTTCTTATCGATTAGGATTTTTAGGAAGATTCACGGCCTGACCAGGGACTAGAACTGGTATACATAGGCTAGATCTTTCTAAAAAAATAATTAATTATATATTTAAACTTTCAATACTCTACAAGATTTTCAAGTTCTTTAGACATTTTTCAAGTTTTTCAAATATTTCTATACTAAATTCCGAAAATCATGATTATAAAAACATCTATAACATTCTATGTAAAAAATTATCTAAAAGATATTTTTAAAAGCGTATTTAAATGACCCTGTTAGAGATTTTAAAGTATATGTCAATAGAATATTATCTAAAAACTAAAATTTTCCACCAATATTTTTATGTTCATGATGGAAAAAATGTCAAAAAAGTTTAGAGATTGGTTTGGGACTTTGGGCACAGCCACACGATTAATTTTTTCTCTTTAATTACTTTTGGTTGTCTTTTTTTTTTTCAAGAGGTTGCTTAAAATTACCATCCAATAAAGCATTAGACCATCCACAGCGGCCTCCATCGGGTTGCTCAGCTTCCATCGGTAACACCACCGTGAATCGCGTAGACGATACCCCCCACCACCTACACCCCCCCACCCTCTTCTTCTTTCTCTATCTCTTTTCTTTTCTTTTCTTTTCTTTTTAATTAAATGTGGTATTGGGCAACCATGTGGATGAATTGGGTTAGATTTGGTAAGATAGTGAAAAAATTATGTGACGCTGATGTGGCGATTGAATTGATTGAGTTGAGAGTCTACAGGTAAGAATCGTCTTCGGACTTAACATTGTGTACAACCAGAAAAAAATTCATGTTAAAACTATGAAGTCATGGAAACATGTTTTACAATGTCAAAGAAAAAACAAATGTGAGATTGATACCAACGAAATACTATTTGAATCAAAAGAAACGTCTACTAATAAAAAAAGAACGATCAATTTAACCCATCTACCACAAGACCCTAAATAATTGTACTCAAAATAGGATGAAAAATCATGAGCAGAACGACACAAATGAACACAAACTAATGATTAACCACCTCGTTTAAACTTACAACACAACGTTTGAAATTCAAAATTACAGCTAAACATTTAATTTAAAGTCTAGCTATATACATCAACTACACTTACGAAAAACTTGTCACATAGATGACGCGACTTTTCTCTTTGGCCGTCCCAATTTTTTCTTCTCCGGTTGACCGACTGGAGTCTTCTCAATCGGTGCCCCGACTTCCATGTTCTTGATATCATCAGGCGCCGTCCAATCTTCCTCATTACCACAGGGTGAATAATCTCTTTATATGTCTCCCTCCAATTCTCTACGGTATAAAACGGAGAACAAAGCGAGTATATGTTCACCCCCCATTTCATGGCTGCAGCCACCGCATGAACACACGGGATTCCAACGATTTGAAACACACCACACGAACACGATCTCGTCAACAAGTTGACTTCAGACTCACTCGTCTCGTCCACCACAAGAAATTCGTTTTGCCCAAAGAACTGAATGTTCATGAACCTTGATTTGTCTGCTATTTTCGTCAAATCGGTCTCCATAAGGTTGGACAGTATCGTCGTGCACTTGATGGCTTCATCTCTCCGTTCACAAAACCATGCCTGCAACGTGAACCGAATGAATTCCACAAAAGTTGTGATCGGGAACGACCTGGCCTCCTTCGTTTTGGTGTTGAAGCTCTCAGCGTAATTGCTTGTCATAATGTTGTACCGAATACCAGGAAAATAAGCACGAGACCACCTATCGAAACCGACACCCTCGAGATACTCGGCCATTTCAGGATTCATTTCTTTTATCGCATCAAAGTGCTTATGAAACTCGGTCTTGCGAAAGGCATGTGCCGCCAAAGACATGGTTTGATTACAGCGGTCGGTCTTGAACTTATGTTTTACGTTCATATTAAGATGGTGGTAGCAAGCACCATGGTAGGCATTCGGAAAGACCATCTCGAGGGCATGAACGATGCTATTATGCCTATCGGAAACAAACGCTAAGTTCTCGACCTCCCCAATCACTTCCTTCAATTTTCTCATGAAATAACAGTAAGAGTTGTGGTTCTCACCGTCAACAATAGCATGAGCGATTGGAAACAACTGATCATTAGCATCCAACGCAACGGCACATAACATGTACCCACCATATTTCGTTTTCAAATACGTGCCGTCCACGCATATCACAGGACGGCACGATTTAAACCCGATTCTCGATGCTCCGAGGGCAAAAAAGGAATAAAGAAAATGACCATCTTCCATCACAAAGTCGGTAATCGTACCTGGATTCCGTTCTTGCAACATGTACAGATAAGCAGGCAGCTTGGAATACGAATCGCCCACCGCACCTCTTACGTACATCAGTGCTTTCTCTCTACATCTCCAAGCCTTTTCATAGCTCATATCGATCCCGTATTGTTTCTTTATATCCCCTCTTATGTCATTTGCCAAATAGCTAGTTCCTTCGTTGACGTATTTGTTCTTGATCAGGTGGCCAACTATCCACGGTGCTGCTTGCCGGTGGTCTTTCTCACGAACATCCATCGAGCAAGCGTGTTCACCACGATAGGACGTAATCTTAAACATCGAGGACCCCTTTAACTTTTTGCCACGCAATCTCCAAAAGCAATGAGGATCTTTACATGTAATGTACCAAATATCAGTACCGGATTTTTTCACCTGAAACTCGAAATTATTTTTCATGGCATGAAGGGTGGCTTTCGTTTTCAGTTCAATCTTGTTGTCAAACGTCTGACCGACAAACAATTCTCCCAAGGGAACGACAGATGTGGATGGATGATTTTGGTTGGAGTCCATTATATCCTCTTTTGTAAAAACTGGAGCACTCCATTTTATCGGCCTTTCAACAATGTTTAATTTTATAGTCTCTTGACGACTGCTGCTTGTCCCCGATGCTTGTTCGATGGCCAGAAATGGGGTCGGGGAGTTACTTAAACTTGCAACACGATCATCATTCAGACCAGAAATGGGGTCTGTTTCTACAACAGATTCGGAAACAAGAGCCTTAGATGCACTTCGCGTCTTCCTAGCAAATGTTGGGGGCGGATCAAGATTCTTCTTTTTCTTCCTCTTCTTTGGAACAGAAGTTGAACCCTCAACTCTAACTTCTTTAGTACTCGGGGAGTTACGCAATTGAGCAACGGGTGCGTCCTTATTCACCAAAGTCACGCACAAAGGGGTCCTTTTTTTCAATGTTTCTTCCATAAATACCGTAACATGGAAATCTCTTTTAATATGAATGGGCTTAAATGGTTGTCCATCCATTGTGTATGCAACCTCCAGTTTGAGATCGTACTTCAGCTTATCGATCTCAAGTGCATCATACAGCATATCGATCAGTTGCGAGTAAGTTACATCCTTTTCTACTGGAATGGATGAACTCTCGGCATCCTTGAAAATCCAATAAGTGCCATCTACTTCCCAAACACCATTGTAAGAAACAAATACGTTCACCTTTGAACCTGGATGCAACATAATAAGGTTAAAAAAACTAAACTTGAAAAAAGCAAAAATCATAGTTAATCAAGCATCATCAAGCAACTACTCAACCAAATCGAACATATAATAGAAAACATTACAATTAACACATAACCTACTTGGTGCACTCAATTATGTTCAAGGCAACCGAAAGGGATTCGAGCATCATCAAACAACACAAAACAGTTTCAGATTAGCTTATTAAATATATTCGACAAACTATGTCGAACTCCCACCGAGCATTATCTTCAACCTAAGTTTACTGCATATGTCAAGGTCTTATTGAGAGCCCCAATCAAGTAAAATAGACCTCAAAAACCAAGTTAAACATATTTAATTAGTAGGATAACAGTACACAGCATATAATTGAGTTAGCAGCAACATATAAGCATAGAAACACAAATTTCCAGGAACAAATCATATCCATATTCCATTTGACATTATCACAGGGAAGCTAATGATAACCTAAATGTGGTGAACCAGCTGAACAATGTTCTGAAACAATTAAGCACATGAAACGAGCACATACCGCTACGATGAGGCAACGGAGAACGATCTTCTGACCTTTCATCCATGGCTGCAGATTCCTAAAACACAAACTAAAAAAATGAAATAAAATCATCAATTGAGATACAAAAACAGGAAGCAAATTCATGTTGAAAAAACACTTTTTACATCATCAAAAGGAAGTAACAATGTATCCAGTGAGTATTAGTAAACAATTTCAAGATCTTCATCAGAATTAGAGTGCAAATGAAACAAATAATTGAAAAGAATAGCAGAAAAGTTGTTTAAGGTGAAATCAAAACTAGGTCAAACGAGAAGACAGCCCCAAATTGCTTTAAAGATGGTGAGAAAGAGAAAGGAATACATACATATGGTGATAAATTAGGGCAAGAAGAGCGATTGAAGTTAGTTGGGAAGAAATATGTAAGCCCTAATGATCAGATCTGAGATGAAGGATGGTGAAGAAGAAGAAGAAAGGGGGTTTGTTGTTCGACGGTTTCCGGCACAACTAGGGTTTCTTTTTTAGGGATATTTAGGTTATTGACCTTTCAAGGATCCCCGTTTTGTAAAATGACCTTCTTTTGTCTTATTTTATTTTAATCATTTTTTTTTAATTAAGAGATATTTTGTAAATGATTAAATCCACCAATATTCCTATAATTTCTTGGGTGCATTGGTAGGAGTAATTGCTTTGCCGAAGCTCCTCGTTTGTGTGATCTCTCGTTGTCGTTCAAAAAAACATCAGCTTTTCACTATCATACCTAAAACATAAGTTATATCCAACTCAATCTTACTCACACTTTTATTTTATTAAATAATAAAAAAAAAGAGGAGGGTGTTGCCGCTCGGCGTGTGGAAGCCGAGTTTGTGGAAGCCGATTGAAGCGTTTTGATGTAGTCGCTGCTACCCAATGAGAAGCCGACACCATCGGCTTGACTATAAAGAATGGTTTAATAAATAAGTAACTGGATTGTCACGTGTCGTTCTCTACTGAGGCGAAATCAATAATTTCGGTTCTTGGTTTTTTTTCGATTTTCGGTTTTTCGGTTTTCGGTTTTCGGTTTTTCGATTTTCGGTTCGGTTTTTGCTCATCCCTATAACTAGATGCATACACACGTAATGCAGCGCAAAACATCTTAAGCTATTGAGCATTTTAATAAATAATTATGTTTCATGTCAGTTTTATTCTCTATCACTCAATTCCAATTTTATGTTTTTATGAGTTTGTAATTCTAAGTCGCATATTCATGTATTAAAAGATCAAGAACCGAACCGAGAACCGAAAATCCATATGGTTCGGTTTCGGTTTTGGTTCCAAAACCGACCCAAAAAAAACCGAACCGAACCGAACCGATATATATACTTTATAAGTTAATATATATAATAATAATTAATATGTTAGTCCCTAATCTTTCAACTTTTTGTTAGTTTTTTGCATGAAACTTTAGGATTGAAGTTTTGATAATTTATACTTATTAGTTTTTAATTTGTTTTGGTTTTCAATTTCAAAGATTTATGTCTTATGTAGTATTTATTTTTTAATTTCATAGACTTTTAAATTTTGAATTATTAGGCTTTCAACTTGCAAGTCTCAATCTTATATGTTTCTATTTTATATACAATAAATTGGTTTTTAAGAATGTAAACAACTAAACATAATTTTTCAACAAATTAAACGAAAATTGTCAAGTTGGAAAATGGAATAAAAGAAATATAGAGTTATAGCCCGAAAACCGGAGAAAAAACCGGGAAAAACCGAGAACCGTGAACCGAACCGAGAAGCGGAAAAAACCGAAAAAAACCGAAAACCAAAAACCGAACCGAAAACCGAACGAGACCGGTTTTCGGTTCGGTTCCGACCAAAAACCGAACCGAACCGAACCATGCTCACCCCTATCTAGTTATCTAATAAAAAGCGAAAATTCAAGTAAATTACTAAAATATCTAAATAATTAACTTTTTGAATTTTTATTTGAACGAAGGAAATTATTAAAAATATTTATTCAGAATGATTAAGTTTTTGATTTATTTTAACAAATAAACTACCAAACTTTTAGAAATTGAATATATATATACATATTTTAGCAAAAAAAAAACTATTGTAATTGATTAATTTAATGTTAAAGTAAAAAAAATTGAAAATCAGTTTTATTGTTTTCAAACCCTATATTATTCAAACCACATTAACCTAATGACATTGCTCCCCTTTACCACGACACCATAGCAGGGGCCGCAAGTAGTTGCTGAATCTTCTACTGGTACATAGACAATGTAGACCTACCATTCGAGCAAGGACGAAAGTCGGCATATAGGTATTGGTTGACACGGATATAAGTCAGCCCAAATCACAGCTAAGCCTACAATGAGCTCAGTGATAAAGGAGGTAGGGGTGTAAAGACAGGAGGAGGTTTGGGAATGGTAAACCAAATTTAGGTTTGTCAATGGCGTATAGCTTAGTTGGTAATGAATGGACGATAAGTTTACAACAAACCCAATCTAGATTTTTGTTACTTCAAAATCTTCTTAGCTAGTTACCAAGTAGTTCCTTTGGGTTAAAAGGATGCGGTTAACTAGTTTCCAAATATTTGATTATTTATTTATTCAAAAACAAGTTTAAGGACTTAATCATTCAATGATAAAATCTAATTGGTTTTGTACCATCCAAAGTTTTGGTAAGAAAAGAGTACATTTCTTTGCCTTGATTAACTTGAGTTATTGTCCAAGATTACTAAACCTCGATGCTACTAAACTCTTGAGGATTCGAGGGCACGAAGCAGGCTAGAAAGGCCAAACTTTAGGCCGGTATTTATCCTAACTTCTAAACTTCTCTTCTACTTTTATGGTACTTTCTATTTAATGGTGGCTCATATTTCTTTTTTTTCCTTGCAAATTAGTTTGTTTCTGACATGATTATCGGTCTATGTTATATTATATATATATATATATATATATATATATATATAACGAGGGAGGTTCATACAAGAACAACCCCATTTGTAGAAACAAAAGAATGCATTTTGAGCCACATGTTATGTGGGACCCATCATTAAATAAATCATATATGATTTAGTGGTGGGACCCACCTGAATCATATATGATTTTTTATTATGTGGGACTCACATCACATGTGATCAAGAATTGTCCCTTTATTCTTGCAAATTGAATTTGTTCTTGTTTGAACCTTTCTCTATAACATGTTTCAAATGCCCGTATTATATACCGGTCATTAACTAGTACTTAATTATTTTATAGATGCCAAAAACTCAATTATGTTGTAATGCAATAAACGTCCTTTTGTAATTTACTTTAATTATTATGATCCAATCTTCAATATTTTTGGAAATATTGCCTTCAAAGCAATCCTTATCCATATCAAGTAATACAACAATAAGAATGCCAATTTATTCATTTATGCCAAAAATTTATGCTTTAACTGTTTCTCCTATGGTATCTTGACTTTATTTTTAAGGATGACCGTAAAAATCGAAAGGCATTGGTGGTGAATGGTGACCACTATTTGATTGGAAAAACACCTGCTTTATAAATGAACCATAAGTTGTATTATTCATCTTGATCCATCATATACAATAATGATAACTTGTATAATTAGGCTATGTTTAGCAAACGTAGCTTATAAGCTAGCTGGTAGCTAATAAGCTAGCGAATAGCTGATAAGCTAGCTGTTGATTGATAAGCTTGCTAGTAGCTGATAAGCTAACTTATGAACAAATTATGTTTGACAAAAACTAGCTTATGAGTATGTAAAATGACCAAAAGGGGTATCTTTAAATTTAATAATTAATATTAATAAGGGTATAATTGGAAAAAGCTACAATAAGCTCCCCATAAGCTACTCAAAGTAGCGTTTCAAAAAGCTAGCTTATAAGGTAGCTTCCTGGTACATGTTTTTGGATGGACTAGTTTATCAGGTAGCTTATAAACTAGCTTATGCTTGCCAAACACAGCCTTAGTCTTGTTCTAGCCATATTAAATATCATACATATATATATATACAACTTATCAATTTGTTATATCGAGTCCTGTCTAATTCTTTCATGTCCAATCTTGTTATACTGAGTGAAAAACTCCGCCTTAAAAATTAAAGATAACTAAACAAATCACAATATTATAGAAAATGTCAATGATTCTTTAACTAGCACAAGTTGGTAGCCATCAGCTGGCTTCATATGCTTTGTTTACACTATTATGTGTTTGTTGGTATATATATAGATAACAAGTGGATTGGAAGCCTGTTTGCCGCCATCTCCATTAAATAATTGAACCAACTTAACTTCTTTTCCTTTAAAAAATGCTTAGGTCATCCATGGGTGGGCATTCACTCATACATATTTTCTAGAAAAAGAAAAGTTGACTATAAAAGATATATACATCTGGTAGCATTAGTAGTTGATCATAGTCCAAAAAAAGTAGTTGATCATAATTAATTAAGCATGTTTACTTTAGGCACCTTCCTTTAATCTTCCAATGTGATCGATCAATTTAGGCCTCCCTTGACTTATTTTTCTTGATACACATCAAGTGTGGAAACCACCCAAACTCACCACCTAATTAATTATTTAACTAAATGCCATGTGTTTGTGAAAATGTTTTTCGAAACCTATAATAGGATATCCTTTCGCTTCGTATACTAAATTCTTATCTGGTAAATGTTCACCGATAAAAAATTTACCTTTATTTATCTTATCGTGTAAAATACTTGGTAATAATAGAGAAACTTACCTGATTAAAGACAATAAATACTTTAGTCATGCTCAATCAATTAAATAAAAAATCTACCTTCATTTATCTTATCGTGTATAAAAAATCTACTTTAGTGAAAGACCCCTTGTATTATATTTCCCCTCTGCTTCTAATATCATGCAATCGAGAATACTTGGAGCTCAATTTAGATTGCTTATATTCGGAAATAGGTCTTTTATTTAATAGGGATTGCTACCCCTACCAATGTCAATATAAAGTCATTACGTGTAATGAGAATGTAAAAAGCAGACTATAATTTGAGAAGGGTAGAGGTGTAATTAGCAAATATGGGGTCCAATTAGTCTCCCATGCGTATGTGTGTGTATATTTAATACAAATATAACTCTCTGCCTGTTAATTCGTTGGTTTAATTCGTTGGTTGACTTTTTTATTTTACTTTTAGTTCTTTTACGTTTTCTAAACATAACTTAATTTGGTTTCTATTAAAAATTAAATTGGTAGATTTATAATTGCACACAGTAAAGCAAATAATTCTTATTTTCATAAAATAATTGAACAAAAAATAATATATTATACAAAAAAAAATCAACAAACTCAAACCAATTTCCTAATTAACAAAACTGCATCAATCAAACACCCACAATCGATGTTTTAGATCGTGAAATTAAACTAATACTCCACCGAGACCCGGACCTTCTCCGGAGCAAAAACCCGGGATCTTTTGACCGGATGAGGACTTTCAACCTCGTCGTCGGGCAAGTATTCCGGCAAGGCCGGCAGGTTCAAGTCAATTAAACCGCGTTGACTATGGCTTGACCCCACACCCGACGACAAGGTGACGTGGCCTCCGTCATAGTGGCACCTTTTATGTCCACCCAACGCTTGCCCGGTAGGAAAAAACTTGTGGCAGATGGAGCACTCATGAGTTCTCCCACTACCGGTGGAGGTATTTGAGTTCGTCCTCATCGTCGTAATTGCGATCAACTGTTCTTGGGAGTTGTTTTTGCGGTGGCTAGCTTTGTGGCCGCCGAGAGCCTGATAGGAACCAAAACCCTTATTACAGGCGCTACACCTGTAGTACTCATCATGTTTCTTCTGATCACGTGGACGTGGATCATTAATGGACTCGGAATCTAAACCTCGGCCACGAGCAAGAAGCATGAGGCAGAGAGCAAGGTACTCTTCTTCTTCTTCTTCGTCGGTGGGTGGGTGATCACGTAGACGTTTGGATCGTTTTCCTTTACTCCATGAGTGCTCCAAATAATTGAAAAAAGGCATGGGTTTTGCAGTTGGAGAATTCAAAGCTTGAAGGGCCATTAGATTAGAGAGAGAGTTGCAAACTAATGGAGGTGTGAATATAATTGAGTGAAGAGAAACAAGTAGTAGAGATATTATATATGAATGAATGGATGGCTGAATGGGTTAAGTTGTTATAGGAGGGAAGTTGCGTGAGAAAAGTAGTAGGGAATTAAGACGTTGAGTGGCAAGTGGTGGAGAGTGAGGTCGGTTGGTTTATGAGTCTTTGCGTGTTGGCTTCACTATCATCACTTGTAGACGACCTAGCTTAACCATCAATTATTAATTATCCACTAAATTAATTAAGCCGCATTTTGCACACCCACGAGCCTAATATTAAAACCTAGTGTTTACATTTATCATATTCATAGGCTTTTGTTTTACAAGTAAAGTTAGTTGTAAACGTATTTTTATATATATATATTTTTTTTTGGAACAGCAAATATTACTATTGGAAGTTTGTTGTGAGAACTAATAAATCATTCACATCACATAATTAAATGTCTCATGTGAAAATTAGATTAATCATCTTCGCATAATATACATTATACAATGTATTTACTTATCACTATAATAAAATTGAGTTTATAGAATATCTAGAAAGACACTACTTTGTAAAATTAGGCGTCACAATAAAACTTTTAAAACATTTTCCAAATAAAGAATCATATTAACTATTTTATAAAACACTATTTGTTCTATAAACATAAATGTTCTCTAAAAAGATGGTTTTTTGGAACATTTCTCAAATATGTTCAATAAAATTAAATAACACTACACTTTATTTTGAAATTGTCTTTAAAAACTTGTTAAGATGCTCAAAATTGGCTTATAAATTTACTGTAACACTTTTAAATAGATCGTTTTTTTCATTTGATACTTTAAAATACTATATTAGGACACTTAGTTATTTTATGCGTCCTATACACTTATTTTGGATGTAGTGTGTTTTAAAGAAGATTCACCTTAATAAAACTTCATAATAGAGGCTTTTGTTTGAGTGTTTCTTTCCATCTTTTTTAAAAGGGAGAGGTTTCCATTTGAACTTGTTCCTATACATATGTGTGTGTGTTCTAACAACCTTATGCGAGTAAGAAATAGGACACGATATGAATAGTAACCCCAGTATCTAAGGCAACCCGTACCGCCATGAGGGTAGGGACGGGTTCACGCAGGTAGAGAAGGATGGTGGTACTGGTACCCCCGCGCAGATAGCAGGGGCGGGTTCGGCCACGGGTTCACGCGGGTAGCGAAGGGTGGCGGTACGCCCTGCGCATGTAGTAGTCGACGGGTAGAGGGGCAGGCGTGGAAGCCGATTGGATTTCTCTCTTTCTCTCTCTTTAGACTTTTAGGGTATCAAGGTATGACAAGTTGCGGTACTCGAGTTGAAGGTTGTTCAGATGGTAGGAAGAGAAAAAATGATACGACATTTTGACAATGAGGATACAAGGGTATGAAAAGAGGGGAGACGGTACTCATGAGTCACCAAAGGGCTTAACTGAGACATCAATCATTCAATTGCTTCCAATCCTACCAATTGGAGTCCAATCAAGTAAAAGGAAGAAAGAATTGTGTAAAATTTTATGATTACAATTTAACACGTACTGTATAAATTTACCAAATTTATCCCCTTTCTCATATTTTTGTTCCACTTATCTCGCTCGATCTTTTGTCGTGGAGGACGCCAAGCATAAAAAAGAAACCGTAAAAAACAAAACCAATCAAGTTTTGATTAAAAAAACAGGTCCTTAAGCACAGAAGCATGCTTTTGTAACACAGCAAATGATCAAGTAACCAAAGGAAAAGAATCCCAAATTAACTGTCTGATAGTAAGTAATTTATATACAATCTATTATTAGTAACTTACAGAACCCACTTAATTTGCTACGAAATGGTACCTGGAGTCCACATAGCTCTCAACATCCCACAGGAACGAACCAAACGTCACAGCCTCCAACACCAGTCTCCTCAACCCACCAAAACTTATCTTAATCACCTCGTCTTTGGAAGAATCCACCGTTCCTTCAGCCGTTATCACAATCTCCGGTCGACCAAATAACGCTTCCGTGTGTTTCTCGATGATGCTAACAGCCTCCTTCGACCTTATGGTTGCATAACGCTGGAGAGACTCCCCATCGAACGACATCACGTAGTTCCTTAATCGAGAGGGCTTCACAGCTTGCGCAAAACCACCACCCGAGTTCGGCATTCCCGACCATGAACTCACTTCAGGGTGGGTTTGTGTAGGATTTGGCACCCTTTCGTCTCCCGACCCCTGCTGTTGAATGTCTTCTCTTTCCACGCCTTCAGGGAGGATTTTTGTTGTTTTCTCGAGCTGGAAGCGCTGGTCAACTCGTTTGAGGAAGTAACCATACATCACGGACGCTGCATACACCTGGCCAACCCTGAGTTTGCTGATCTCCGCAATGGATGTGGAGTCACCTACACGATTTCCAAGAATCAGAGCCAAGTGGTTGTGAATCATCTCTAGAGCTTCTGGGGAGTGAAGCAGCTCAAGTTTGTCGTCTTGGCTGGGCCATGCGTCGACTGGTTTGAATGATGCGGAAGGTGAGGGGGCTACAGATGGAACCAGAGAAACGTTGGCATCCATGAACTTTTGCACAACCAAAGCATATAAAATCTCCTCGAGAGTCTTTTTCCTTTCGTTAGCTTTCACCTCAGCAATTCTCCTGAAAGTGTTTAGGATCGATAGACCAATCAGACTCATGATTTTCACCAATGTTTCCTAATAACCCAATGTTCAACAATAAAAGAAGCGACTAGAAAATAGAACCCATCATCCTCCATATGACTAAATTATGCAGAAACTAACAATAACTGATAAGACAGAATAAATATTTTAGAGTCATAAGCACAAAATAAAGCATGAAGCCACCTTAACGACACACATCAGAGAATCATGAGCAGTTAACACAAGGGAAGAGGCAGCAAAAGGTGTGTATGTGAGCAGTTATCACAAGTGAAAAGGCAGCAAAAGGTATATATGCACAATGCAATTCATTAAACATGACCTCCACCTCCAGGCAGGATACATGATGTAGGTTTGGTTTGTAAATAATTAGACATCTAAATAATAAAATCTTCCTGTGTTAGGTTTACTAGGTAAATCAGCGAATGCCAACAAAAATCACTTCACCAAACACTCTACTTACTTGTACAAGACGAGATCAGTGCTTGGAGCAGCAGGTTCCTCATTTTGTTCCTGAGCATCGCGATCAGTTTGAAGCTGTTCAAGCTGCTGTTCAACTGCGGCAGGTAACAGGTGTGGGTGGCTAACCAGAATTTGTGAAAGGAATTGTCCGATTGGAGACTCGAGCTGAAGTGGAGCAATTGGTGAAGTAGGTCCAGTTGAATCAGAAGATAATGAAGCTTTAATTGCACTTCTCTTCTTTTGACTCTGAGAATATACACTTCTGAGTCCTACTCTGGGATAAGAAAGTGAAGAGAATCGCTGTTGTGCCAACCAAACATGGAAGTTTTAGTTAGAATGCTTACGTCAGGGAAAAAAACACATCAAAATAACACAAGAGAAAGAAATAGAAAACATGATATCCAATGCAGGCAAGTCAAGTTGCATAACTGCATTTCACCTGAGCTAATCAGTTAACTGCCACTAGTATAACAAAGAGCGGCAAATGGTGATTGCTAACAGACAACCAGTTTTGTCATTTCGTTCCACGAAGAACAAAAAAGCATGGAAATCTAACAACTAATCCTGGCCTTTAGGGGTGTGCACATTCAAAACCAGACCAAAACAAACAAACAAAGTGTATAAAATTAAAACCGACGACCAAGCTGTTAACTAATTGTTCAGTCCTGATTTACCACCTGGTTTGGTCCAGTGATGACCTGCTGCTAGTGATATGCACTTCTCACATCAAAAACAAAATGCACACAATGTGGGTATTGGCCTAATATAGTAGGCAGACATACTACACAAGTAGACAGTTTGTCAAAAGAAGAGTTTAAAACTGCAGTAGCAAAAGCCACACATAAAAACATCCTAAAGGCTACATGAGAAAAGGGAGGTGCAATGTAAATATCAAAATCAATATTGATTAACAGTAAATTTTACAACTATAGCCAAAGAAAAAGTCACAAGACAGTGCCATATTTGAAAGGGTTCTTATGAAAAATAAATAAAACGGTTCAGTTTCAGCTTGATCGGTTTCAATCTGTTTTGCACAGACCAGACAGAGAACCGGTATTTTGAAAATTCAAAGAAACAAACTCTTCTTTCTTTTATCACTTAGGAGCCGTGTGAGATAAAAGTCTCATGAACAAAGACTGTATCACCAGTTGATGTTCGATCAGTCCAATTCCAATTCAGTTCACCAGCACATCCTTACCTTCCCTTGTCCTAATTAAACTACTTACGTTTTCAACTAAAAGGAGTCGTCGTAACATTAATATCAGAGTCTGAATTAGTGTAACTTTCAATGACTAAGCTAAACACTTCTCTCCATGGACCATATAGCAGTATTCACCAGAATAGTATTGGTGACTTGTATCAATCTCATCAAACCCAAAAATATACACCTTACATGGAAAGAAAACCATACCTTATTTGGGAATACACATAAACATAATTGATCTATCTACTCTACACCCCAATCCCCAATAATCACTTTTTACATAACCAAACAATTGAAAATTTACTAATATTTTGATTCAACTAAACATCCTGTCGTGCAGAAATAAAGTTTCGTATTTAATTTATAACACGCAACAATCGATACTCCATAATTGAAATTGACGTTTATAACTTTTAAATCCAAAACCTATTAATAACATCGAAGATATTTTCTCCTACAACCAAAATATTTGATTTTAAGAAGCAAACCGTTTCCGATTTCCCAGTAACAAATTGATACCGATTGAAGAAAAAACACAGAAAATCAATAGATTACATAACAAAAAATATGTGTAAATAACTTATCAAACAGATCCATCTGAATCACATAAAACTTCCATATCTCGTAAACTCGAAGTAGCACATGGATATATATATATATATATACCTTATTTGAAAGAGTAGCAAAGGCGATAGATCCATTGGGAGAGCGCCCTAAATCGGGTCTATTGGATGGTCTAATACAGGTACCAAAAGATGAGCGTAGAGCAGTTGCTGTTTCCATCTCCAATCGAAACAATCAGAAACCCTAGATTCCCAAATTAGCTGTAAGTTAAGAAAGAAGGAATTTGTAAGAAGAGAAAGAAAGAAAGATGATGAGTTGGTAGGTAGCGACAAACGCACACGATAATCAACGAACGAGATAATGAATCATATCAGCTAGAGAATACTATTATTTATAATGCTCAATTGCTTGAATGTATTTTCAGAATTTTTCACCCACAACCCTTAACTATTATATACTTACATCCAGTCCCTATAATTTATCGATATTGAGCGCCTGATCAATCCTGATTTCGAACCAGTAACTCTTAAAGAGCGGACCGTGAGAACCAAACCAAAGACCGGTTACGGAAGATCCTTATGCATCTTTAGATTCTTCTTGAAATGCAAAGCTAGATCAGCCTCTGGTGTGAAAATAAACAGATCGAGCTCTTTTAAGCATCTTTAGACGGATCTTGGAATTGGCTTTAGCTTGACCTAGGTTTGTGCTTGGGCCTACTAGGATTGGGTTAGAGCTTTTTTGTGCATCTCTAAGATGTTGCTTAACTTTTTCAAGATTAGAATTATATAATTTGGACTAACTTTCTACTTAGCAAAGAAGAAATGAAATTTTCCAGTCATAGTTTGATAATCCAACTTGTAAAAGTGCGAACTATTAGAACAACAACAAAAAGACATTAGGGTTGAGCAACCGGTATTGAACCTAAACCGAAAATTTGATAATATGATAACTAAGAACTAAACCTTTTGATATTATTGTTGCTCCAAATGAAGCTTGAACTTTGAGTTCGATAAGAACTAGTGATTCAATTCAATCATAATTCCTTATATAGACGACCTTTTATATAAGTAATGAGTTTTGGAGAAAGAGTTAATTTATTATTTATATATTATTGTTGAGTATAAATTTTGGTTTAATTTAGTTGAGGACGATTTAGACTAAGTTCACCAGTTTTATGGTTTCATGCAAGTTGTGCACACTCTTAATAAACATGTATAAAAAGGATTTGAGACATAGGAATCTTGACAACTTTAGCATAAAATTAAATAAAAATCGAGATAATGTAGTTTTTCGTAAATTGCTTTTATATATTGATATTGATGAATAATTGAGGGAGAAAATGTGTAGTTTAATTTATAGTCGATATCTGGTCAAATGGCAACCATGCCATTCACATTCTATTTATTTATTATATTATATAATACATCATATGTCTTTCGTTTATTCGCTTATCGATCTTAGAAAAATGAAGGTGTTTGGAATTGGTTATTAAAATTTGTCATTTGTTTATTGTTGATTGAAACAGTAAATAAGTAATTTTTAATGTTTGGATTGAGAGAAAAAAAAAAGTTTAGTGTCAACCAGTTAATTAATAAAAAGTTTTTAACAAGTCATGTAGTTTTAATTTTTCCATTCAACAAATAAGCATTTTTTTAAACATAAGTTGTTTTAAATAAACAATCTCAAACACCTCTAAGTGTTAATAGAAATTTTATTAACACTGAAAGAACTTTTAACTTTCAATAAATGAAGAGATAATTTATCTTAAACAATATAATTTGTTATATGGCTAAAGCTTTTCATGTAATTTATCAACTTTTGCATTCACGATTTCTATAAGATACATGAAAATTTAATTTTGGTACAAAAAACTTAAAAAGATTGATCAATTTAATTGTAGACAAACACTTTGCATATAAAATGTATAATTACATGCAATTATTATTTTTAAATTTTAACTTATAATTATAATAATATTTAATCAATCTCACTTATAAAACTCAAATTATATTATCAGATAACAAAAACATTCAAACATAAAACGTTATAAGAGTATTCAATAAAGGCTAACTTGTGGTTCTTTGATTTTAGTACGATGATACAAAAAAAGAACAAAGAAAAATGGAAAAAATATCTTAGAAATGAGGCTACACAACGTGGTACGTGTCCAAGTTTGAACAGGACATTTGCGTTTGTGGCTCCCAAGTCCCATACAATATTGAAGGTTCTAGCGTCTTCTAGCTTAATTGCCACTTGTTTTATACCATGTGTCAATTTATTGATCACAATAGACTTATTTTCGTTACGCTCTACAAATTTAATATGTAGCTTACATAAATTAGAGTAAGTGATTGTTTGGCATATACCGGATAATTTAGTGTAAGATGATCACGTGGTTAGAAGGTAAACAGAAAAGATTGAATTAATAGCCTTTGCATTTAGGTTATCCGCTGTCGACCCACTACTACCCAATGGTTTCAACTGCCACATCAGCTTTCCACTATATTACCCAAAACTACCCAATCCATCCACTATCAACCTACTATCATTTAATTAAAAGTAAAATAAATAAGAGAGACAAAGAAGAGAGAGATAGAGAGAAAGAATAGAGAGAGAAAGAAGAGAGAGAAAGAGGGGGGTGGGTGGGGTGGGTGGGGTGGGGTGGGGTGGGTGGTGAGGGGTTGTTTGCACCGGCTTGGAGAAACCGAAAGCTACCTACCCGATGGGAGGCGCGATGGTGTTCCCCTCCTACCCGACGGGTTGGAGGTACCCGATGGCTACCCGATGGCCTAAGCCGCTACCACAGCGGATGGCCTTATGTAGTGTCAGATAAAAAATGGTTATTTAGAAACAATTTTGAATCAATGGTGTGAACGAGATAAAATGACCATTTTTTCCTGTCTTATGTTGATTGAAATTAACACTTGACAAAAGTTCGAAATAAAATTTGTAAATGAAAAATAGAAAATATTTAATGATCCAAGCCAATACATGATATCATATCAATTAAAAAAACAAACATACCAGTGTATGTTCAAGTTTTGGCAAAACAAAAATCACATAAAATGCAACTTCAAAGACAATATTGTGCACAACATGTCTTTCAGTGTTGTGGCGGATTGGTTATCGCTCGGGGGGTTGATAGCATCTTAATCGAGTTCGAGTCTTTCCGTGCGCATGCCTAGGGACATTTAAGTGCCCTTAAAAAAATAGTGCACAACATCTATAACGAATTATTTATTTTTATATATTTTTTACATCCAGTTACCCTAAATTAATGAAATTATACCCTTTAAATATGGCATTATCTTTTAATGGCAAGAATCTAAAAGGAAAAAAAAAAGTTAATATGGTTTTACCTCAATCTATGTGTAGCCACAAGCCCACAACCGCGAGCTAAGAAGTAAGAAAGACAAAGAAAACAAACGTGTTTTCCAGATCGAGGCCCAACCCACGTGATAGGAAAAAAATAGAAAGAAAAGGCCCAAGAGAAGACATCACAAGGGGAGTCTAGGAAGAAGTCCAATAACGCAGCAACATTTCGTGCTCTTACATGTGTTGTCAACCCGATAGATTTCTTTATGAGCTTGCTCATGCTTTCCCATTTTCTATTGACAGCCCCAGTTACCTTGACATTATTCTCCTCAGCAACAGTCGCCATTTCCACAGCTTGAACAAACGTGGTTGGTTTTGTCACATCTACATATTATTTTATCTCTATCGTTGGATCATCCTTAAATCGATCCGACTTTATTTGTTCAATTGCCACTTGATAACTAGCAAATCTGGCCTTTTCCAAAAACTCGTTCACATATAGTTGAACCGACGACGATCCTTGCTCCAACATCACAAACTCTGACTCCAACTTCTTCAACTCTGATTGTTACCATATTTATTTGTCAGCATTTTCTTCATTTGCTCCCAGGCTAGGGTCGCAAATTCGCAATGTCCTCATTCCCTCGAACGGGGCATTCTATTTCCCACTACTGGAGTGTCCAATCAAACGATCAACTAATCAAACGAAAACTTACAATAACCTTTGTGGAAGCAATTAAGAACACTATATGCATCTAATTGAACGAACCGGCTCAAGTAAAAACCAATAAAGCACATATACTTAATGAATCAAATAACACGATTGGAATTAAGATTTCATACACATATACATCAATCAAATAAAAGTAACCAGAGTTAGCACATGAGCAACAATTATGGGAGGAGCCAGGAGGGGGGCAGAGTAGGCAGTTGCCCCCCTAACATTTTAAATTTTGTTAGTTTTTCTTTTTATAAATTAGGAATATTTGGCTAATTGCCCCCCTTAAAAATCAGCTTCACATGGAAATTATGATTACTGTTGACGTTTTGAAGGTTTTTTTGTGTATAACAAAATATTTTTTAAAATTAAGATTGTTGTTCAAACTTTGCCCCCCTACAAATTAATTTCTGGCTCCGTCCTTGGCAACAAACCAAACATACCTAAAAGAGGGGAACATAAGAAATTCTTACCTTTGTTAACCTCTAAAATTGCTAAGAATCTCCATCAAACTTCATCCACGAGCCTTTCAAATTCTGAACACTCTCATTTTCCCCTTTAATTTGTTTCCCTTACATGTGAAAGAAAGCAAAAGATCCATTTATATTCATTTATTTAATTATTTTCTATTAACAAAGATAAACTAAAATCTTAATTTTGCTTATAAGCCACAACCCGGACTTCTTCGTCCATATGGTTATCAAAATTTCTAAGTTTCACTTATTAACAAAAATAGCCCCTACAATTTTATAAGGCTTCCAATTTCGAATCAAAACTTTTATTTCTACAACATTTTATTGAAAAAATGCGGCGTTGGGTTATTTAATAGAAAATGTTTGTTTATTGACAATGTCATATATATATATATAACCGTACAACCAAAGGCAACAAAAACCATTTGAAAGACTGAAACTTTTGTGAATCATCCGTATTAATCTTCGTCATAGTACTCGACTTGACTACTTTAAACTATGACAATATGTCGGGGAGTCTGGTAAACGATTCCTCCGCACCCTTCATTCTTTAAATTGCATAACACTTCGCTCAATACCCTTGCATGTAGTATATTAACTCCGTATTACGGCTTGATATCATGTACGATGTCATTGGCCCGATATGCTCTACTATTATCATTGAAAGGTGGACTTAGTAAATGTCCCAAGATTTTTTTTGTTTGCCTGCTGATGATTAGGATTGAGTTGGGTTTTAGAACACGTGTGCTATGTCTTCCAATATCATAACCTGGAACAACAAAGTAATTGAAACAATGGTAACCCTAATACTCCATTTACAAATTTCATAGACACATTTTGCCTCGAATTTTCTTTGATGATTGAGTGACTTTAAACTCAAACCCAACTTCCATAAATTTCAATCCATGGTTTAACTTCAGATCTTCTTTGTTTTCAAAGTTCTGGCCATCTTTAATGCGCTTACTAGGTTGATAATAAGTTGTTTCTTGTGGGGTGTGAAACTGAGAATTTTTAGTCGGGATGGATTGGGCATACATACCCCAAAGATTATTTATGTATTCGTACGTACCCTTTGATTCGTCGTCATTTTCTTCTTCATTCGATTCATCTTAAAAGTCTTGATTGTCTTGTGCTTTTTCTTTAACGTGCCTCAAAGGTGTGTCCCCACTACGAAAATTTTATGGATTCGTCGCTGTTTGTTAATAAATTATCTTTTCGTCCATTTAGTTAGAAAATTGAGTTTTTCATCCATATCATTTTTAATCATTGCTATTTATGTCACTAGTCTATTACTAACTAACAAATAACAATTTTTAACATAACATATCCAACTTGTGGTTTTGCTTACATGACTTGAGGTTTCATATTTATTATAAAGTTTTTCTTGATAAAAGTTAAAAGCGTTGGAAAATGACCGACACTGTAAACAAAAATAGGCTTACGGCGTCAACCTTACATGAATCTAGCCTTTCTATAACTTCTTTTTTGTTAAAACATAAAACCATCTATCTACCTAACCCACCCACATGCTCATTTTAATAACTCATATCCCACGTCTTGCCCTATCCTGTGAATCGAGACAAAAAAACCCAACCCAGGGCATGATGGATACGCTTAAAATCTTCCATTCGAATGTCGTGATCCAAAGATCCTTTTACAGTGGCAATTTCGTCATTCCGCTAAAATTACCTTCACCTACCCCTCCTTTTTCCTCCACTTGCCCAAAAAAGCGTTCCATCTCCGCGTCAACGGCACTAGGAGGACGACCAACCGGTGGCCGCCATTTCCACACTCCAAACCCCAGCACCAGCTCAAGCTCCAGCTCCACTTCCTTCTCTCCCATGGCGGCTCCTACTTCCGACGGCGGCCATAAACAAGATGATCGCATCTCTCGAATCACGTCCGCCATTCGCGTCATCCCTGACTTCCCCAAGCCAGGTATTAATCTACTAAGTTTGGATTTGGAGTTTGATTTCTGTTAATAGATGCATTATGAGGTTTTTTTGTTTGTGTTTAGGGATTTTGTTTCAGGATATAACGACCTTGTTGCTTGATCCGGTTGCTTTCAAGGATACGATCGATCTGTTTGTCGAGAGGTACAAAGACAAAGACATCTCGGTTGTTGCTGGTAAGAAAAGATCGATCTCTCTTTTCATGTATTATTTGTGGTCCCTTGTTCACCTTTTAATTGGTATGCTAATTAGGATACATGTGTTTGAAGAGGTGGATGTGATTTTGTTGTGATTCAGTTAGGTTGCATTTCATATAGGAAAGGCAGGATCTGTGAACATTTGTTGCAATAATAATGGTTATGCATAGGTGTTGTTTCAGTTTTTTTTACATAAGCTTGAGATTGATGAATTAGCATAGTTCTCATACAGATCTGTTTGGGAACATCTAACATTCATGAAAAAGGTACTCCATGTTTTGGTTTAGTGATCAATCATGCCAGCTTTCATTTTGAAATTGATATGAATTTAGTATTACGAAAATGCGATAAAAATGTTGAGCTTCATATCACAAAATCTGCATAAGGGGAAAATGGTGTTAGGTTTTACGAAAAGTATCAATTTTAATGGGGAACAGAACAGCAGGAGTGTGTTTTAGGTTTTTCATGTTCTTTTTAGTTTTTGTTCTGTTTTGATCTTTTCTTCACAAGATAAACTAGACAATGACATTCCTAACCAAGAATGGTTCACATGATGTGCATTATTCTTGTTGTTGAGCTGACTTAATGGGAGAGCTATGATAAAATTCTTCTACAATGGGATTGGGATCGTAAAGGATCAAAGCTATCTGTGCATTTACTGTAGTATTCTGTATCCAAGGGTATTGATGTGTTAAAACAAAGTTACAGCGTCTGGTAAATGGAAGGACCTAGAAGTTAGTTAATGAGCCGAACGAGCTTGTTAATTGGGAAGGTTATGAAAGCCCATATTTCTTTTGTGCTCACATAACATAATTGAGGATGGTTCAGGTGTCACAAAGTTTCATTCATTGGGATTCTGTCTCAAATGCATAACTTTTTGCATATTTCATTATCCTAATTGATAGCTGTAAATTTTATGGGCCAATGTAGTATTACATTACAGCTTAGTATTAGCTCTAAGAGAAATATTGCAGTATCTGTATTATCTCGGATTTTTTCTACTAGTTTCAGTGTTACCTGCCTATTTAGCTGTTCCCTGTGTATGTGTATTTGCAAAAAAATTCACATTTCATTATTCTACCAGAATCAATCCTTTCCCAGATTAAGAAGGTGATTGTTTGCCTGGGAGGACCTGTTTTTATTAGAAAATACAGTAGAATGTACAGTTACCTAAATTAGCATGTTCAGTGGTTAGTTTATATGATTTTTTATTGGTCCACAGGAAACCACTGATAAATCTATAATATGGGTTTATTTTGGTTTTTTTATTGCAGGCGTCGAAGCAAGAGGTTTCATATTTGGTCCTCCTATTGCGTTGGCAATTGGTGCCAAATTTGTCCCCATGAGAAAACCAAACAAGTTACCCGGTACATCATCTCCCCCATCCTTTGCAACTTTACCCATGAACTTCAAGTGTTTGTTTTTTTGTGATTTGGTCGCCTATGTGTATGTGTGTGTGTATGTATCCTTGGTTTCTATGTTGCACACCAGCAAGGCCATAAGTGTTTATATGAAAGACCATAAGTAGTGTCCTTGGCTATATCTGTTAAAGGCAGATAGGATATATGCTTCAGGATTTGGGTCTTTCAGATGCAAAAAAAAAAAACATTATATCTAGATTTTTGGCTTCATGTAGAGTAAGCAACTTTTATGTTACAGTCGCGTTGATGTAAGTACGAAGATGGAGGCTGTGTTTGTTAATTTGTTTTATTATTTATTATCCACTGAACTAGTACATTTTCCTGTTTGCCACAGTTTTTATCTTATGTGAGACTCCCACATGCACATCTTGTTTGAGCATACTAGCAAGTGAAACATATTCCAGTTAGTAAGTAGTGACATGGCATCTATTGTTTAGGACATTGTGAGTGTAGCCAAGAAGAGTAAATACACCTCATTGCAAGCACATATGTTTCAGGATATGAATCCAGTGGAAATATTCGTCTTCTTTTGCGCAACTAGGTGGTGTCCTTTAAGAGCTAGAGCGTCATCCAAAATATTCTGAGCTCATATATATATATATATATATATATTTGCGTAGGTTTATAGCTTGCAATATTGAAGTTGTTCCATTGTGAATCTTGATAAATCTTGCCTTTGCCTGACATAAGGTTTGGATTCAAATGCTGAGAATGGAAAGGTACAACTTGTGGGCTTCTAACCATGAACTGAAATAGTAGTCTAAAGGAAAGTGAAGGAGCTTTTGTTTGAAGCTCAAGAATCTGATCAACTGAAAACAAGCAGCATAAAATTTATGAATGAGTTTCAGAAACTACAACCATAATATTCAGTTCAGTTTACAATTGGTTGTGCTACGTGGCTCCTCACCATTTCTACTAGCAGGATGCATAAGTTTTGTTGCTTTTGAAAGGGTTTCTCAACTCCAAGTGAACATAGTTCATAACAAAGTAGAACCTTCACTTCTGCTTTAATTTCATATTCATATTTTCTAGGTTTTTAGATTCTTTCGAATTTGAGTTATCAGTATTCCTGGGCCATATCTATATTATTATAGTTTGGTAGAGTCTCATTCTTCTGTGATATGCACGTATAGACACAGATATCAAGTGTTAATCATTTGTTGTTATTTCAGGAGCTGTTATATCACAAGAGTATTCATTGGAGTATGGCACAGACAAAATTGAGATGCATGTTGGAGCAGTACAAGAAGGAGAACGTGCTCTTGTAATAGATGATCTAATTGCAACCGGAGGAACCTTGTGTGCTGCAATCAGTCTACTTGGTAAATTTTTTGTGTTACCTTTCTTAATGTCAAGTAATCAAGTTCAACACGCTAGAACTAAATGTTATGTTGGATCTCTTCGTATTTTACAATTTTAGCAGATCTACCGGTCCTCACTTTTATGGTTTTAGATGGTTGGGTGTTTGATACTTTGATTCTCTTTGCATTCAAACCAAAAACTGAAAAAGCAGAGGCATCACATGAAATCAAAACCTTGATCGCTATCCATGTAGGCAACATTTCACATCATAGTTTCATAGTGGACCAAGGAAATAGAATCAGGCCTTATTTCTGGCTACACATATATTGGCAAAAATCACCTTTTCACTTTGCAATCTCTTATCTCTTGAATCTACTTTCCATTGCAGAGCGGGTTGGAGTCAAAGTAGTCGAGTGCGCTTGTGTTATTGAATTGCCAGAACTGAAGGTACAGTTTTCTATTTCAGTGCATTGAATTTGAACTTTATTTTATCAACCAATCAATATATCTGCTGTGAGCTTGAGCAAACAGTTACAATCCACCCATCTCCAGTAATCCCTGCCACTCAAGTTCATCTTCGAACAAAAACTTAGTTTTATCGCAATTGGCATGCACCACAACACCAGAAGGGCCGTTATTTCTTCTTGTATAGAGATTGAAAGCATGCTTAGATTAGATTAAAAACATAAAACACCCAGTAAAAGGGAGGAGTTTTTCTAATGCGAGATCAAAAACATAAAACACCCCAGTACCGGGATCATGAGATTTTGATTTGCATGGATAACGGACTTCAGGCTTTTTGATCTGTCTTCTTCTTAAAACTTCGGAAACCACACAGGAATGTGTAAAGTATGAGGGGCATGGTGAAAACTTTTTCTACCAATTTTATTTATGCACTTTTTTTTTAACGGCAAGCTAACACACACACACACGTGTTCCCGGGGTATCCGGGCTCCCACTTAAGGGTGCCACCCGACTAATCCCCGTTGACCATGGTCCAGCCCAATTAAGGGGGTACCACTATGTGGCAGACCACTGATCTGGATATCGTCTCATGCTCACCACGGGGTTTGAACCTGGGTAGTCAGGGATACCATCTACTGACCCTCCCAAGGATGTTACCTTATCACTGAGCTGGACATGATTTGATCCAATTTATGCACCTTTGGTAATTCACCAAATAACATTTATAGTGTCGGATTCAACTGACACCACAAAATCGTTTGGTTTCAATGATTCTACCTCTTTACCTTCCATTTTTAGCATTCCCTAATTGGTTAATAAAAAAACTTGCATTATGGACAACATTCATCATGAATTACCATCTCATACTTGTGTTGGGGTGTTTAACTTATGCTTTGTGACTACAAAATAATCATCAACTTGCTATTAATATGTATATCATCATCTTTTTGATTTTAGGGCCGGGACAGATTAGGGGACAAGCCGCTGTTTGTGCTCGTAAGTTAAATTTGATCTTCATTTGTTTCCTAAAAACTTGGATTGCTATTACTGGTTCTAGAATGGTTTCATGTAACCAGTACTCATGTCTTGACTCTTGTGATTTTAAGACTCATTTAAAATAATTTGATCAATGAGTAGCATTATTTGAGTTTTTGAAACTTGAATCAGATGTCATTTGTGTTTATGATTATGCGAAGCAATTAAATTATATTACTATGTACGTACCCCTTATGCCTTTACTGACGCGTTTTATTCAAGTTAACATATTCAGAAAATTTGTTGTAAACCCAAAAAGATATTCCCCCAAAATAAAACAAACAATTGGTTATCAACTAGACCTTCATCTTCCCTGTGTTACTTGCTTCTGGGATTTTGTCTGCCTGAAATACATGTCACTCTCTCTCACACAGTGGTCTTTCAGTGCTGTGGCAGATTGATTATCGCTCGGGGGGTTTATGAGCTCGAGCCTTCCCAAGCGCATGCTTGGGGTCATTTAAGTGGGGCAATGTTTAGCTCTCAAAATTGTCGAGGATTAGTAGGGCTTTGGCCCGGACACCCTTTAAAAAAAAGTAAAAGACAGTGAAACGGTGGTGTGATACTGATTACTGGGTAAAGTGATGATAAGTTGATAACGTTGGGTAAAAAGAAAGTAAAATTACGCTTATTTCTTCCTACTTTGGTCAATATTTTATAGTAGCCTTAAATATTTTGAAATCATGACAATGTAATGCGGTTTATATAAATGTTCTTTTGATTCTAGTCTTTATTTATTTATGTTGGCTTCACAACAGATGAACAGAATGCAGATAGATTGACATTGTTTTCGATTTAAAACTGTTGATTTTTAAAATAAATATTGAAAAAAAATAGCCATCTAATCTTTTATAACATAAGTTGAATCCTTAAGCTGTTGATTATATTTCGCTCTTAAATTGTTTAGTGATTGTAATCCATAATTGTAACTAATTCAATTTTAGGATACCCATTTTTGTTCATTTATGATTTTAGTTAA
This sequence comes from Centaurea solstitialis, assembly GCA_030169165.1. Lineage (NCBI taxonomy): Eukaryota > Viridiplantae > Streptophyta > Magnoliopsida > Asterales > Asteraceae > Centaurea > Centaurea solstitialis. The sequence continues at coordinate 91,228,381 of CM058040.1, read as the reverse complement.
GTGAGTACATTGTAGTGAGTGATATATAGAGAATACATCTTGTCATACGCTGTTGAATGTGAGTTTATTTTTTGTAACCGTCTTCTCTTTCATCATACTCATAAGGTTTAAATAAAAGAAATTAGAACTTTGACAAGATGTATATTATTCATCATATGCATATTCATTATTAATGTTGAATTATTGTAAATAGTATAATTTTATTCATCATAAAAAATCAATCAATATTCAACTTGTTACGAGGTTCTTAAAATATTTATGGTTCATATATACAGGGTCATATTTGGGGGAAACCTATTAAAAAAGTAAAAGAAATAGAGAACATCTTGGTAATTGTTTATTTAGACGGTATGTACATGTGCATAAAAACCAAAAAACAACTTCAAGTAACTGTGTGCACAATGCACATATGTCTACCATCAAGATGAAAGTTATCAAGGAATTTCCCAGTTTTTCATCTTATAAAATTCCTCAAATAAGAACAATAAAAGTTACAGAATAAGAAAACGACTAAACATCTGCAAATTAGAAATGATTTTACGCTGACCGTCAACTAAAGGGTATGCGGACGACGTAGCCCACGACCTCAGTTGTAGACAAAGTTGTGTGAATCAAATGTGAATGTACTTGTGATTTCATAGTAAAATCACATGTGATTTGACCGTTTTTGTTGTCTTATTTAGTTACTGTTGTCATATGAACTTGACTCTCCCTCCCTCCTGCCCTCTCTCTCTCTCTCTCTCTCTCTCTCTCTCTCTCTCTCTCTCTCCCAAATGATCTCAATCGCTAATGAGATACACATGATCAATTCCCTTTAACAGTTCTCGATTCATAGGTGAACATGGGATTAAAAGTGATTAATGATCCAAATCATTTCTTACACTTCTCACTTTAACCCTTATTCACACGATCCTTTGCGTCTCTATATAACCACTACACAAGTATTTCAGTTCTACATACTCTTTTGTTTACTTTTTGGACAATTCCAATTCTTCATGTTCTAACTATCAAAATTCCTTCTATTTCATCTACATGTTTTCGACTTTACCCTTACCTTTCCCTTCTAAGTTCTAAATTTTGTCATTGCTTAATTTATGCCTTAAATTCTCGCTATTGTTATTGCTTTTACTGTTGTGAATTTTATTAGCTTCTTGAGGTGGGTTTCTATAATATTAACTAGTTAATTATCCGTATATTATACGGGCATTTGAAATATGTTATTTTAATTTTTAATAAGAATAGACATTTGCATGACAATTGTCATTACCATTTAAATACTTATGTAAATTATATGTTATACGACAATTGCCATTATAATTGCTTATTAAAATAGATATTTTAGTTATCTAATAGCTGTTAAAATTTTAAAAATTGAAAAATTATTATTCTTTTGTCAAAAGATTTGAATTTCGTGAATGATTTTAAAACTGGAGGGATTCAGAAATAAAATATATGTAGTATTTTGATTTGTAGGATTTTAAATAAAATATAACTATTTATAAACAATCTACAAAAATAGTTAGATTAAAAAGATGAAATCTTTAAATTTCAAGAATATTAGTAATTGAGTTTTAAATAAAATAATATTTCATTACTTATAAATAATATATAAAAATAATTAGGTTAAAAAGATGAAATCTTTAAGTTTCAAGAATATGAAGAATAGAATTGTAATAAAATCTAAACAAATTAATTTATATCTATTTTTATAACTGGAGGGATTCAAAAATAAAATATGTAGTGTTTTTTATTTGTAGAATTTTAAATAAAAAATTAATTACTTATAAATAATCTATAAAAATAGTTAGATTAAAAAGATATAATCTTTAAATTTCAAGAATATCAACAATGGAGTTTTAAATAAATTTTTTTTAATTACTTATAAATAATCTATAAAAATACTTAGGTTAAAAAGATAAAATCTTTAAATTTCAAGAATATCAAGAATAGAATTGTAATAAAATCTAAACAAATTAATTTTTATCTAATTTTAATAATGTAGTTAAATTAAAAAATATTCAATATTAAACTCATTTTGAAGGTATTGTTGAGACGATTATAATGGTATAATTTATTAAAAAGAAAAAACAAAAATTTTAATACATTTTAATTAATATATATTATTATCTTAAAATGATAAAGATGTAAATGAAAGATGGGAAACTAATGGATAAAAAGTAATTTAATCAAATAATTCTAAGTATAAAAAATATAAATTATAAAGATAATTATGGTATTAAAATAATAAGAATAATTGATGACATCATCATTTGATGATTCTTTTTTAATTGACCAATCAAATGGCTCAATTTCATTATCATGACATCAGCAAAAACCTTTCTTTAATATATATAGATATAGATTGGGAAAAAAAAAGGAAAAGAAGTAACCGAACTAATATTGTCTACTTGTTTGGCAAAACTAACCACTCAAAAACCGAATAACCCAAATTTGTTTCGGTTCATAAAGGTTATCCGAATCAAATTTTTTGACCCCCTTATAAGTGTCCTCCAAACCACAAAGGTGTGGCGTATTGGTTAAAGCTTGTGGAAGAAGTGACTTGTTAACCCTGATCTATTCCAGGTTTGAATTCAAGCGCTTCTAGATTGTAGTCACTGAGGATTAATTCAGGGTAGCATGCTTAGCTGTCGGTGAACCTTGCCGGAATTAGTTGAGGCAAAATCTCGAATACCCTTTCAAAAAAATGTGCGATATGGAGTACACTGAATAAAGAAGGGTCGACTTTGCAACCCCACACCTTTATGATAAAAACTTGTGAATTATCGTTGCTAATTTTATTACACTTGCTATTTTCAGAAAAATAGCCCCTTCGATTAAATAAATGAAGTCAATATATATGTCTTCTCAATTTCTTCTTTCATTGGAGGTGATGGCATCATAAATTTGATCGGCTTAAACTATTAGATGCATGATCCATGAAGCTAATAATTAGGTTAAATATTTTAATAGTAAATATAATTAATTGAAGTTTATTGACTAAAATGATGAGTTAAATTCAACTCTTAACTCTTAAGTGAGTAGATAAGGCACTCATTCAACGTTCTTATGGAGATTCCAAAGGAGGAAGAAGAATGAACAAAATTAATTGTTGCGTTTAAATAATTATTGGTATAAAATCCAACACCTAAAAAACTAAAATTGTATTAAAGTAGTCAAGGATTAATTCAAACATAGAGATTTTTATCGAACTATTTTACCCTTAGTCGCTTTAAATCATATATATTTATGGATATCGGTCCGTTTAGGATATACCATTTTTTCTAAATATTATGTTTTGAGTGTGGTTATAGAAAATGTCACATTATACAAGAACATACAATATTCTCCACAAATGTCCCTCAATTATTCACCGAAGATGGTGGGCTAAGCTATCTGCTGAAGCTATGGGCGTTATCCGCAATGATTGGGAATAAAACGTTTGTACTTGGCTTTTTAAGTCCAAATTGAATGATCCACAGCATTTAGAATCAATAGTTCATCATCTATTTTTTCTTCTAAATAATAGTCTAAAAGAAAGATCGATTCTTTGGTATCCTTTCTTTGACATGACCTCAAAAAAACATGGGTCAAGGTAGGTTGGAATGCTGCCAAGATATTAATATCTTTGGTTTATAGATGGTCTTCATAAACATGTCTTTTATTTGCAGAATTTCGAGCAAATCACGCACCACAATATACTAGGTCTTCTAATTTGCTATTGCGTTGTTGGATGCTCAATTTTATTTTCTCATTGAAGCTAAACCTAAACCTGTGCTCGAGAGACTATAAAGTATAATATAAGAAGTGGTGGACAAACAAAGGAAAGACACTACGGGTATGATCGATTCCACTGCGCTTGAAGTGAAGGTCACTCCAGGTATGACTGACCCGCTTACAGATCCTCCGGTGTACGTTTACCTCAAAGAGGCTAGATTAGTGGTAATTTTTCAACAACCATTACTTTTATGTGTGCATGTGTATGTGTACGTATGTGTTCTATGTATCCGTCGACGAGTATTATAGGGTCAGGTTCAAATGGGAACTCATCTTTCATTGTGAACATGAGAACCATCAGTATTGGTCAAGTGACAATGTTCGGTCTGAATATTCATGTATTATTCAAGTTTTATTCAGTCTGAATAAATAAAGCTTTATTCAATCTGAATAAAGCTTAGGCATGCGATCGAGAGTGTTTGCGACTAAGCTTTATTCACTCTGCATGCGCCTGCGTTAGAGTGCATGATATTTATACTGAATAAAGCCTAAGTGTCAATTCAGACTGCCATGTGGCGCGATTTTAGTGGTCCCCACGTTAACAATGAAAGATGAGTTCACATTTGAACTTTCCTCGAGTATTATATATATATGTATGTATGCATGATGTATGTGTTCTATGTATCCATCGGTTAGTGTTATATATATATATATATGTATGTATAAATGATGTATATATGTGTTAATTGGTTGCTAACCCGTGATCCGGTCTATGTAGTCCTTGTTCTAGGAGCGCTTTGACAACTTAGGGAAGAGAGAGGCCCCTCCTATTGGAGGAAGGGCCGTTTTTGGGGTTTGGGACGACCTAGGATCTTCTAGGCATTGACATCCCGGATTAGCCTTCATCTTTGACCGTCCATCTTGTCGGGGATGATAATTAGTATTATAAAAATGGTATGCGTTAGTAAGTGGAAATAGAGTAGAAGAAGTAGATACCAAATAACCCGGTTCCACAATTGTGTTTGATAAACCGAAACATGTGCCACACATGTATATACACTTGGTAATGATCTTTAATGTATTAAGGATCTGTTAATTGGGCTACCCTTACATAAATACTACTGTAAATGTTAACAATAAACAAGTCTTTTGCACATTACTTTCTATACAACAATAATAACATGCCCTTGTAAGAGATAAGACATTTAAGTTCGACAGAAAAATAAATTTTACATGTGAGCAAAAGCGGCATCAATCACGTCTTCGATCATGATAGATGAAAAAGACAATGATGTTACAACAACAAATTAATACAAAACAAACAGGGATTTGGGACACCCAATGTAGCATCGACTCAAACTTTGTTACGTATTCACACACACACACACACACGTGCGCATGCATACACACACAAGTGACAAGTCCATTAATCATGCTTCTCGGTTTCTTCTAAAGTCGAAAAGTAATGTTACTTTTCCTATAGTTTTACTCCGGAAGAAAACTCGTTACGTTTTAAAATGCGGTCGAAACTCGAAAGTAAGCAGAATCACCTAGAAATAAATTATTGTAGTTAATTAATGTTTTTGGTGGTAGTTCGAGACATAACTAGCTGTCTCCTATAACTCTTGTTTTGGGCCAAAGGGTACGAATTGAACCCTTAATTTTATAATCTTGATTAGTTGATTAATATATATTAAAATACATTAAGTGTGAAGATCCAAGTGACAGCTTCGATTTTTGCTTTTATTAAAGTTGAGAAAGACACACGTACACCATAGAAAACCCCTTAAACTGAGGTCGTGCAAAGCCGGCCATAATTTAATTTAACCAACAAAATCTGATAAACCAGTGGCTTCAAAATCTTTGAGATCTTCGATCGATCTCCCTAATTTTCTTTTTATGGTTTTTTAATTAGTATATTAATTTTCTTAATTTGTCATATAATCAACGTTGATAATGGTTTTAACGTTTTAGTCTATCGTGGTGGTTGAATCATTTGTTTGGAATATACAAAAATCGTTTGATTAATGATACGTTTAGAGAAAACTTATAAAAGTATATATGAATTACATTATATTGGGTTTAAGTCAACCTTATTTGTAATCTAATTTTAGAAGATATCAAAGATACAAATTGTGTTTTATTGGATTTGGATCTTCCATTACTTTTTATTTGGAAACATAGTTGTTAACTTAGAAAACATAAAACTTCACTTTTAAATTATAATTACTGGATTACATGTTCTTGAAAATTTAATTAAAAAAAAGGGTTAATTACATGGGTGTGTATCGAACTTGTCACGTTTTTTCATTGTATGTATCCAACTTTTAAAATTGTCATTGTATGTATCGAACTTGCTAAACTTAGCCATTGTATGTATGTTACCTGCTTAGAAGGTAAACCGATACATACAATGGCAAAGTTTAGCAAGTTCGATACATACAATGGCAAAGTTTAGCAAGTTCGATACATACAATGGTTACGAAAGCTAAACTTTGCCATTGTATGTATGTTGCCATTGACCGGTTACCTACTTAGAAGGTAAACCGATACATACAATGGCAAAGTTTAGCAAGTTCGATACATACAATGGCAATTTTAAAAGTTGAGTACATACAATGAAAAAACGTGACAAGTTCGATACACACCCATATAATTAACCCTAAAAAAACAACATTCAAAACACAAAAAACATTATTGCAACATATAGGAAGCTGTTATATATTTTGATCAACACAATTTACTGTGAATTGGAAACTTATAGTTAAGCTTATACACGTATAGTTTGTTATTTATCATTTAGAAAAAAATATAATGACTAATGTTCTCTAGTATGCCACTAGGGCACGTTATCGGTTGTCTTTACATTTACAAGAAAAGTGGGTTTTAGAGAAGAAAGTTTTAGAGAAGGATTTGGAAACGTATCTAAAAGTGACTTTTAGAGAAGGAATTACATGACAAATGTGAAATTTGTAACTAATATAAGCTTTTCCTCCTAAAACTCACTTAAAATCCTCCCTAAAACCTTTTCATAACGTTACATAAGGAAGGTTCTTGACGAAAGTAAAAGCTTCTAAAACTTTTAAATACAAAAGAAAACCTTATCTGAAGGTCATTTTTTTTTCTTTTTTTTTGGAAGGTTCACCTGGACTTTGGCCAGACTACATCCTTGGCAATTTTTACCGAGAGCTAAAGCATGCTCCCCTGAGATTAACACTACTAAGAAGGTAATTTTTTTTTGTAAGATTAAATTTGAGTTTCCATGTGAACCGACATATATATAATATCAAACTAGTTATTAAGAGCCCGGGCTTTGCACCGGGTTATAAACTGTGATAGATTTTATCATTTATATGAAACATAAACTTTGTACGTATGTTGTCGTACGAAAGGTTAGTATGACGGACTTCATTCATTGTGTTGGATATTTAGCTATATGCTTGCAATAAAAAAAGGCATATGATGCATCTGATGTCTATTTTATGTGGTTGTTAGCATGTAAATAATATGTAGATAATGTGTATGTGGAGGGGGAGGGGGTTTTATAAGCCAATGGTTATTTAAAATAAATAAAAAGATTTGATACAAATAAGTTACATGGTACAACTGATGTCTATTTTACGTAGTTGTTAGCATGTTAATAATATGTAGATAATGTGTGTGTGTGTGTGTTGGGGGGTTGTTATATGTCAATGGTTATTTAAAATAAATAAAAAAAGTTAATAAATCAATAAAAAATATTATTTATATCATAAGAACCAAATATGTAATTTAATCAAATATGTTTTGGATGAGGTAACCACTTAATTTAATAAAGTTGAATGAAGAGATTAAAATGGAATGGAAATAAAATCATAGGGACCAAAAAGCAACTTTTAAAGATGTTATATATGTATTTTTACCACTTGATTATAAACTTCAAACTATAAAGACTAAAATTGTAACTTTGTTAAAAGTTACGGTTCATAGTTCCTCACAAATGTTATATATTATAATGTGTTTTCTTTACAACTTTCAATGTTGTTGACTTTATCTCAATAAAAAATTGCATAACTTCACCCTTTTCAAAGACGTTATTGAAGCTAAAACGAGGGTGAATGTATACATCAAATTGATTAGAATTATAATACACATGTACATTGTTTAAATCTAGATATTATATCGTATATTGCTAAATGAGGTTGGGTATAATGGTGGATTTCATAAGGTTATTGTTCTTGCTATTTTTTCTAATTATTGGTTTGTCCTGTTTAATCAATCCATTTTATTGTTACTCCAAACAAACACGGTTTCCAGGATGTTTAAGCATGGTTGGATGATGTTATCTATATGTGTGTGTCCTATTTCAACAATAAGGTTGTCGAGGGGTTTTATAATGCGACGTACTAAATACAGCTCACCGACTCCCGATCTTTTTGGAGTCCAATTGTACTTTTTAGATTTCTAATATTTATCCATATATTACAGCAAAATTGAGTTTATAAGACACCTAAAAAAACATTTTAACAGATTGTTTTATAGAACCAAATACAAAAGCATGCTTGCTATTTAAAAGTGTTACAATAAGTTTAGAGGATGCTATTGGGCGTCGTAACAAGTTTTTTAGAACATTTCCAAAATAAAGTATCGCATTAACTAACTAAATTTATAAAATACTTTTGAGAGGTAACAATCCTATAAAATTATCTTTTTAGAGGACACTTATGTTTTTAGGACATTTTTTCAAATAATATCCTATCATATAGTTAATAGAACGTTTTTTTCCCAATGTTATGAAAAACCTTTAGCGACGCCCAAAAGCGTCCTTAAAACCTTCGTAACACTTTTATATAGAACGTTTTCGTGTTTGTCCTATAAACTAGCGTGCTGTAAAGCACTCTATTATGACACTTTGCTATATTAGGCATCCTATAAACTCAATTTTGTTGTACATAGTATCAATTTTTTTATGCTTTTACTCATCGACTTGGATTTATATCGTAACGTTATAGTTAATCATAATAAGATTCAATTTTGAGTATCAATATGCGAAATGAAATTAATAAAATTAATTGATTTCTAATATATTGATCTTGAGATCGTGCAGTGGGCGGTGTGACTCCCAGGCGCTGGAATGGTGTCAAATATTTTCTTGCCATTAACAAACATGGAAGCTAATTCTAGTTTTATTTACTAATTATAACTTTGTCGTATTATTGTTATATTGTATCATCTTTATACTATAGAATAAGAGACAAGAATATCTTCATCCAAGTTATGTTCGAATTGACAATATCACGATTGGCCGGTTGCATGTTATATTTATTATATATCAGTTTCACTTAATTTGGATGACCATAATGATATATTGTGTGCCATAAATGCGCACTATAGAAATAAATTATAACTTAATTAAAAAAATAATCACTCTTTTGTACTCAAGGGTTATGTACCTGTGTTTAGTATATTAGATTGGACATGATAGCTACTTTTAAGATAAATGAATTTGTAAAATGTTAAAAAATTTTAAGCTTTTTAATAATATATTTTATAAAATCTCTTAACGGAGCTTCTTACAAAAGTGACGATCATAATGACAAAAAATGTAACTAGTTTAAAATAGAGACAAAAGTGTAAATTACCAAAGTGTAATTTAGTCTATTTAGGATTTAACCACTAAGTTTGATTTGAAGATTCATTTGCTACAAGTTGGATAAAAATGGCTCATCATATTGCCATTCATCATAGTCAATTAGTCATTGCTAAATTAATGGTACTTAATCATCATTTTTACGTTAATTCTCTAAGGATATAATATATATATATATATAGACCGAAATTATTTTACGGTTTGGACATAAAAAACTAATAAAATATTACTTCAAATCTTGATTTTTAATGATCGCACACATAGGCATAACTATGGAAATCGGTTGAATATGTGGGAGTTGAATAATCAATTAACGACTAACTTCAACTGATCTGTGAACTCTTTTACTGTAATTAAACCCGGTTTTTTTAGCATTTTCAGGGTATTTCTAGTGTTTGTTTTTTTTATTAATTTATTTCGGGGTAAACATATTCATCATTACATGATGAATGCAAAGATATCACACAGCTAGGTTTTATTCATGTATCTACGGATTCCATGGGACATATCATTTTCTTTAACTTTAACATGATTTTGATGTTATTATTTTGCATGTGATGTATTATACATCCTTTTTTGGCATTATTTAGCAAACATAAGCTAGCTAGCCTATTTTTTGAGTATTTATTTGGATGGAGATAATAAATATACTCGAATTTATGCCTTCAAAAAATGAGAGTGGATTTCCTCGATTACCCTATACTAATTTCAAGAAACCTGTTTATGTAAAAAATTACACAAGTCGATTGTCGTGTGAAAATGTGTGAGGCTTAACCGTCGAGAGAAAGAAATTACAGTCGGTAAGAAGTGCGATAAAAAGTAAAATAACACAAAGAATTTGATGACGCAGGAAAAACCTCACGACGGAGGAAAAAACCTGCGGTCGACCTAAGATTAAGTCGACAATGCACTATGATCACCAAGCAGGGGTGATATCCTTTATAGTTACAGCTTCAGTCGTACGATTACAATGGAATAGACAACAGAATCGAATGTAAATTACAACTGATTATCAAAATAGTGAGTGTGTAGCTTATAGTAATCAAGAATGTTCCAATGTCCCTCAAATGAAGGCTTGATCTTCCTTATACAGGTGCTTGATAATAACCGTCCAACGGATTTGTTGATCATTAATACTTAAATCGTAACTGTCGCGTGAATCTCGTTCGTAACGGTCGACCTCTTGATGATTGTCGTTAATGGAAGAGTTATGGCTGGATTATGACCGTTGTAGTGATGAACTCCAACGATCATGGCATAGTATTCGATCTCAGACTTCTTCAAAGGTGTACAATTGTTAGATATGATAATCTGCAATAAGAACAAGTTCTTCGTACGTTTAGTCGTTAGTATCGTACGACATATACAATAATATCGTTCGACTAATCAATGGTTTTATTCGACCAATTGTTATATTCTTTCGAGGGTACTATTAAGTTTATTTTAGGACCTTATCTTAATATAGGATTATCATTATGAAATATATCTTACGATTATAGCTAATCGTCGTGTGATCACAGATTTTTACCCAAACAGTTTGCCCCAAGATTTAGAAAATATACTATATTTACTAAATCTTTTTGTTTACCGGACGAATGATTAACGAACGTTGGATAACGGCTATTATTAATCGTTGGTGCGGATGACGTCATGGAGCCGTTGCATGACAGGTGTCTCTCTAACGGCTAATTGAGGACGCATGGCTTGATTTCTTTCGATGACTCATCCTTGATTCGGTCACTATAAATATGACAATTTAGATTAGGAATAAATTTTACAAAATCTTCTTCTAATTCTCAACCGATTCGCGAGTTCATTCCACAATCGTAATCCGTTTCTAAATTCGGCAAAGATTTCGTGCGACTAGGCATATAAGGTACCCCTCTCTTCCCTAGTTCATGCGTCTGAAGTCAATTGCAAAGAAAAGCAATAGAGGGTCAGACGTTCTTAGGTTTACTAGGTTAAGAAATAGTTTAAGCCGTTTAGAATTCGTCATGTCGAGTGAAGTCAGTAGTTCGACAACGGAGAGCCTAGAGGTAGGAGAATTAAGGGAACTTGCGGGTTTGCCAGAGGGTACCCAGATTAGGGTGGCCGGAGAAATTCGGCCGGCAGAAACTCCGACGGGGTTCTTTGCCCTGTTGGAATATCCGTTCAAAATCGGATTTCGATGGCCGTACTCCCCTCTCTCTCGGGCCTTCATGACTCAATTCAACTTATCTCCAGGGCAACTGATACCCCAATTCTGGCGTGTCATCCAAGTGATCGAACGGGTGACTAGGGATTGCGGTCGTCGTGCGTTCTCGGTTCACGACCTCCTCTCTGCTTACAACGTGACGAGACTGCCCTACAACCGCTACGGGTTGTTTCCTAAGGGTAGGAACGACTCCATGCTCGTTCATGGTACCCAAGTAAATGATCGAGGGTGGAAGTCCCGTTATGTCTTCGTCCAGACGTCCTCGGTCGTTGGTGACGGGTCTTGGGTCGTTCCTGAATGGAACTCAAATGGTAATTAGATTTAGCTCTGTTTCTTGTATTTTTTGCATAATTTTAATAATTAACTGTGCATTCTTTTGCAGCTGTCAATTTTACGTTCAAGACCACTGAGGAGTCGACCACGTTGATCTCACACTTTTTGAGTTATAGTGTGACGGATCGTACGTATCGAACGTCGAAAGGCGGTGAGGAGAGCGACATCGAGCCGGAGGTACAAGTGATCGAAGAGGAAGAGATGGAAGGTAAATAGTTTAAATCGTACGTTTTAAGTGCCTTTAATTTGTCGAACGTTTTAATAAGTTTATGTCTTTTACAGGGTCTGCGGGTAAGTCGAAGAAGACGGCACAAATGGAAGCTGCCGCTAGGGCTGCTAAGAGGAAGGCTGCAGCTAGCGAGGGTTTGGTGGCCAAGAGGACCCGGTCGTCATTTGTTGGGGAAGCCCTCCACCTAAGGATGCCAAGCGAAAGGCTGAAGGGGGAGAAGACGCAATTCCTCTGAGTTTCGCTCCTCTAGAGGGAGCTATAGGTCAATCCTCCTCGGGGGTTGACAAGGGAAATGGTGTCGAAGGTCCTGGTCTTACGACCATGACCATCAAGATGCTCTCGAGCTTCATGATGGATGATGTTATCAGGATGGCGTCTATCTTCCCAGTCCTGGATCAATTCCACTGCCCTGCTCAGAAGGCACGAACGGGGCAGGTAGAAATCGAAGACCTGGATGCGTCGGTCACCGGTCTATCTTTCTTGTTAAGCTTTTTTCTTTTGATCGCTCGACTTCGGTTCTGTTGGGAACCGGAGGCACAAACACGCAGCGGAAAAACAAATCCGATTCCCAATCGAGGATCCAATCCTAAAACCATACAAATACAATAAAGGGGGTTTTGGGTGTTTTCCTTTTAGCGCAAAACAAATGGAATGCAAGCAGGGGGTACACCGCTACTGACACAATGCGAGAATAGGTTGCTAGACCACCGTGGATTACACCCGAAAAACCGACTGGTTTTGTACGTGTGTGTGTTCGGCCGAAGAGAGAGAGAGAGAGAGAGAGAGAGAGAGAGAGGAGAGAGAGCGGTTTTCTTGATCAAAAAGCAATCTACTGAATTATTAGGTTAAGCCTTTATTTATAAGAATAAATTAGGCAGTATTCGTAACCATATCTAATTCCTCTATAATTATCTCAATAATTTAATCAAACTGATTAAATATATAATTCCTATAATTATCTTAATTAATCCATCTGATTAATTAATTAATTAATTAAATAATTTCAACCAATTATTTATTTCTTCTCTCTCTTTTAATAATAAACACATAATCCAAATCGTTCTCAATTTAGTGTGCAGCGGTGTGACCTACTAGTGTCTTATAACATTGGACACGGTAACCCTGTTACTGTCTCGCACATAATCCTAACAGACTCCCACTTGTGCTAGACATGTAACTGAACTGTCACCATTAGCCTAAGGAGGTCCCTAGCCAGACACTTAGGTTTTTTCCAGGTTATAAGATCTCTTATATCCAGAGATACAATTCACGCTTGAATTTGTACACAGGTTCATTCCTTTTGCACACGGTATTTCTAAAATGATTTTGAGACATGGAGTGGAGGATTCATTTCTCAAAAACAAGTATTTCTTGACTCTAATTCAGATTGCCTGCAGTAACGGATATTACTAAATAACAATTGTTATTCTATCCGAGCGTGGCCACGCGTTTTCTGCAAATCTTAATCGTCAAGGGGCCCGGAAATATCTCTCTACTGAAAGAGGTGCAAATCCCTTCTTGACTATCTGCATTTGGATCCACGGCTTCCGCTGCATCTAGTCATGTCCCGTATGGCCGCCCTGTTACGGTGCAGCGTTAGAACGTGCTAAGAGTACAGTAGTCCTCATGTTCCCAAACCAAATATCTCAGGTCTAAGGACAACCTATCATCAAGTCAATGCTTATGACTGGGGCTCCATGAAGCAGACTTGAAACTGGTCACTTCCAATACTCAAACACTCTGATGAGTATCTATAAATACTTGGTCACATCGCTTGTGCTTTTACTCTCTACTTTGAATAAATCATCAAATATTTATAATAGCGTTAAACTCCCTATTGAAATTCCCATCTCAATAAGTGGCTACGGAAATTTAGATTCTATTGCAAAACTTTGCATAAATCATGGATATGTTAAATATACGAAAAATAGTTAATTTAAAACAATCATGTACTAAAAACCTCCATTTATTTCCATCACACTGTGAAATAAAACTTTACATGATTATTGATAACTCCAAAATTATACATATTTTGCTAACATCATTTCCCCACTTTTGTCTTTATTTTGAGAGCAATTATGATACAATTTGACTAAAAAAGGCTTGAATTCTAGTTTTGCAGGTTTTGGAGGCACTTTTGCAGAAAAGTAGAAAAAGAGGGAAAAAAGCGTCAAAAGTGGATACTTTGTGAAGAAATGGAAAATGGCAATTTAAAATCCATTTATGATCTTTCTTTCCTTCCAAATGAATGGCTTCCTCTCAAAGAAAAGATCCATCAAATCTGGAATATTCCAGAATCCTTCCAAGTCAGTTGCTTCCTCTCTAAGAAAATATCTGATTAGATTTGGAAGAGATTTCAGTTCCAGATTATTCCGGAAAGTTCCAAGATCCTCCATCAAATTGGAAGACTTCTTCCCAAAGCAGGATCTTCAGCATTTAAGGAAAAGATGATCAAATTGAAGATTTTGGAGATTCAGTTGCCGTTTCGCGCCGCCAAGCTGCCCATTTTGCACCGCTAAAGAAGTCGATGGAAATCCGGAAGATTGAGTTACCCGTTTAGTGCCGCCAAACCTGCCGTTTCGCGATCGCCAAACGGGGCCTGCCGATTTTATTATAAATACAGCCTAGGGTCATTCGGTTTTATACATCTCATTATTCAGTTTTCTGTAATTCTCTCATAGTTCAGTAGTTAGGTTAGATGTTGGGAGCCGCTTAGGGTTTCCAACCCGAGAAGATAGAGGCTCGATGTGACGACTACGGAGGAGATTCGGGGGAATGCTACGCCAAATCGACCGGTCTTTAGTTGGTTTGTCTAAGCATTCATAATTAGTATGTCTATGTACTGATTCCTCTTGTGTGTTTATTATGGTTTGAATACTTTGGATTTTAGTTTATTAATTAGATGCATGATTTGTTGAATGTTGTCTTTGATTCCGTTCTGATTTATATTGTTTGGTTATTTGAACTCATTGGTTGGGTGTATCTATTTGACCAAAATAGATAGACTCCGATAGGATAATCAACCTACCTTAACCTACCCTTTGACCAAGAGAGTTGTGTTAAGTGGTTACTCGGACCGAGAGCGACCTGGAGGTAGAAAACCATGCAATAGAAATAGGATCGGATGACCGGTACTAGATTATCTGACAAACGACCTATGTATTGGGATTAGGAGGACCGAGACCTAGTTGATAATCTTAGATATACATGTTCGGGTGCTTTGTGCTTAAATTCTGACAACAATCATAAATCTATGTCTTATGAAAGTAAACCATAATGGATTCACTTATCTCCAATGTATGTCTGTTCATCAGTTTTCCACTTCTTGGTTAGGTTAATTTATTATTTGTCTTTTATATTTAAAAATACCTTTTCAAAAGCAAACCCCCCATTTTTCTAGATTTACTGATTATAGCTCTAGTTGACATCTAGCTTAACCGTTCCCAGTGGTAGATTCGATACCTGGACTTTCCTACACTATATTACTCACGATCAGGTACGCTTGCCTGTATATGTGGTAAGATAGTGGCTAGGCATTAGAGGTTAAAACTTGTTACGCTTTTTATGTATGATAATTACCGCATCAATTATATTGTTCAAAACTAAACTATAGTAATAATAATAAACTAAAACTAGCTACTTGTGTCCAGGTACTGCATCCCAATGGAATTTGCATGAGCCTCATGCTTCACCCTTGCTAGCGGCTTTGTCAGCGGATCTGCGACATTGTCTTCCGTCGGAATCTTGCATATCCTTACATCTCCTCTTCCAATGATCTCTCGGATGAGATGATATTTTCTGAGCACATGTCTTGACTTGTGATGCTCTCTAGGTTCCTTTGCTTGCGCCACGGCTCCCGAGTTATCACAGAATATATCGATCGGTCTAGAGACACTGGCAACGATTCTTAGATCCGATAGAAAATTCCTCAGCCAGACAGCTTCCTTTGCCGCATCAGATGCTGCAATGTACTCTGCTTCTGTAGTTGAATCTGCAATCGTATCCTGCTTCGAGCTCTTCCACGAGATCGCGCCTCCGTTTAGGGTAAAGACGTACCCTGACTGTGATCTAAAATCATCTCTGTCGGTCTGGAAACTAGCGTCAGAATATCCGATGACACTAATTTCATCCTCAGAACCTCCAAAGACCAAGAACATATCCTTTGTTCTTCTCAGGTACTTGAGAATGTTCTTGACAGCCACCCAATGAGGTTCCCCTGGATTCTGTTGATATCTGCTCGTAACACTTACTGAGTAAGCAACATCGGGCCTAGTACATAACATGGCATACATAATCGATCCAATTGCCGACGCATATGAAACCGATTTCATCTTGTCCTGATCTTGACTAGAAACAGAACACTGTGTTTTACTTAACACTATGCCATGTTGCATCGGGATAAATCCTTTCTTGGATTCATCCATCCTGAATTTCTTCAGAATTTTGTCAATGTACGTACTTTGGCTAAGTCAGATAAGCCGCTTAGATCTATTTCTATAGATCTTTATGCCAAGTATATAAGCGGCTTCTCCAAGGTCTTTCATCTGGAAACATTTGCTTAGCCAACTTTTAACACTCTGTAAAGTTGGTATATCGTTTCCTATGAGTAGAATGTCGTCTACGTACAAGACCAAGAAGGTTAATATGCTCCTACTGAACTTAGTGTAAACACACGGTTCAAACTCACTTTTCGCGAAACCAAACTCTTTAATTCGCTCATCAAAGTGTAAGTTCCAACTTCGAGATGCTTGCTTTAATCCATAAATGGATTTTAGCAGTTTACACACTTTATTAGGATTCTTAGGATCTTCAAATCCCTCTGGTTGTTCCATATAGACGTCTTTTGTTAACTTTCCATTCAGAAAGGCTGTCTTGACGTCCATTTTCCAGATCTCGTAGTTAAAGTACGCTGAAATGGCCATTAGAATCCTAATTGACTTTAACATGGCTACTGGCGAAAAGGTTTCATCATAGTCGATACCATGAGTTTGCGTGAATCCTTTTGCGACCAGTCTAGCCTTGAAAGTGTGTACATTCCCGTCCATGTCGGTTTTCTTCTTGAAAACCTATTTACGTCCAACAGCTCTACAGTGCTGGGGTAAATCTGTCAACTCCCATACTTGGTTGTCGTACATGGACTGCATCTCGGCCTTCATGGCTTCTTGCCATTGTTCAGAATCACTGCCTGACACAGCTTCTCCATAGGATGTTGGTCATTCAAGTCTCCACTATCCTGAGAGACTAGAAACCCAAGATACCTATCTGGTTCTTGTCTTACCCTATTGGATCTGCGAAGGTCATGTGTTTGCACTTCCTCAAACGGCTCTGATTGAGGTTCAACATTTTCATGTTGAATTTCTGGCTCAACAATTGGTGTAGTGTTTTCTTCGTCTACTACCTGTAGATCTACATCCTCTCTGGTGTTCCCGGAACTGAGAAACTTTTCTTCCAAAAATATTCCATTTCGAGCAACAAAAACTTTGTTCTCTTCAGGGTTGTAGAAATAATATCCCACGGTGGTCTTGGGATATCCTACGAAGAAACACTTGTCGGATTTAGGCTTGAGTTTTTCTGAGGTAGGTCGCTTGACGTAAACCTCACAACCCCAAATTTTCAGGAAAGACATTTTGGGTTTCTTACCCTTCCACAGCTCGTATGGTGTCCTTTCCACCGACTTTATTGGCGCTCTGTTCAGTATATGTGCTGCTGTTTCGAGCGCATGTCCCCAGAATGACACTGGTAGTGTAGAGTGACACATCATCGATCGTACCATGTCCAGCAATGTACGATTCCTCCTTTCTGACACACCATTCATTTGAGGTGTATACGGAGGTGTGAGTTGTGATACAATCCCACATTCTGTTAGATGATTGCCAAACTCTTGACTAAGATATTCGCCTCCTCGATCTGACCGTAAAAACTTGATCTTCCTGTCAAGTTGATTCTGTACTTCATTATGATATTCTCTGAATTTCTCAAAGCTTTCAGATTTATGTCTCATCAAGTAGACATAACCATATCTACTGAAATCGTCAGTAAATGTGATGAAGTACCGGTATCCTCCTCTTGCCTCGTGACTAAATGGTCCACACACATCTGTGTGAACTACTTCTAATAAGTCAGAAGCCCTTTCATTATCCTTGTTGAAAGGTTCTTTTGTCATTTTGCCAGATAAACATGATTCGCAGTTGTCAAAAGGTTTGAAATCGAAAGTGCCAAGAAAACCTCCTTTTAGGAGTAGTTCAACGCGTTTCTTGTTTATGTGGCCTAAACGACAATGCCAGAGGTAAGTCTGATCCTCAATATCTTTGGATCGTTTACTTATATGATAGATTTCACTATTATTGTCTTGCAGATTTACTGTATATAGACCATTCACAGGTGTAGCTTTAAAATAGAAAATATTATTTTTAAAGACAGAAAGCATTTTATAATCATATTTGTAATAAAATCCTTGGTCTACCAATAAATCAAAAGACAAAACATTCTTAATCATCTTTGGAACATAATAACAATTTTCTAGTTCCAAAACTAGACCCGAGGGTAAACTAAGACTATAAGATCTTACAGCTTCAGCTATCAGCGGAGTGCCTTCGCCAACTCGTAGGTTCGAACGGTCCTTCCTCAAAGTCTCTCTTCTAGTGAATCCCTGTAAATGATTACAAATGTGGTTACCACTGCCTGTATCAATTACCCATGATTCATAAGAAGTGATTAAGCAATCTATCATAAAGATACCTGGAGCATCGGGTAAACCGATCTCTATCTGGTCGATATTCATCGAGTGCTCGCAAATATCCTGGCTACCGCATTCTGGGCAACTCAGATCTCCCAGCTCATCAATCCAATCAGTGTCCATGAGATTAGCAGGTGCTGGTTTCGGCTCTAGACTGGCCAAAATATCTTCATGTAACATTGCTACGTCCTTCCTTGGTTCCTTCATGAAGGCACTAGCTGTGTCACATATCTCCTTCGGGAGTGAGTACCACATGAGATGCATTAACTCTTCCTAAGCCATCTTGTATCCCAGACGTGTCAAGCATTTAAAGAGTCTTCTCATTTTGATAAGATGATCTTTAACTGATTGGTTCTTTCTGAGCTTCAGTGAAAGTATCTCTTTCATGATCAGAAGCTTACCTGTATGCTTATAGAAACGTAACTGGTTTTCTATGTCTTTCACGACCTCGTGACAGGATTTAACCCTTAAATCTCCTGAAGACTCAGGTGATGTAGAGAAAATCAGAATCGACATAACATCAGATTCATCTGTCAGGTATTTAAAGTACTGAGCAAATTCCTCTTCAGGAGAATTGCTCTTGGGTCGTGAAATAGGTTTCTCTAAAATGTACAGCTTACCTTGTGCATCCAAGACGTTGTCAAGGTGCATTTTCCAAACTGAAAATTTTGTCATGTAAGCTTCCATTTTCCATTGATGAGGCGGAGTGATTCCTCAGGTGTATAAAACGGGACTACAGATTTAGACATCTACATAAGAATAAAATTCCGATTTAGTTTAAAATTATAAAACTTCTAATAAATTACAACCCTTAAATTAATTTATTAGACTAGAATCCATATCTCACATGTGTCGGCAAGCATGTGATCATGTCAGGTCGACTCATGTGATTTACGGTAGGTAAAAACTTATACCAATCGCATTTTAATACGACTTCTAGATCGTCGGGACATCGGATATTCAATCCGTGCATATTTAGTCCCTCTAGTGCACTTTGGCCCGGTACCACCCAGTGAATAAATAATTACCAAAACAGATCGCACCACCCGGGGCCTGGACATACTCTGGCCGGTACCACCCGGAGATAATTCGCAGAGTTTTTATCCCCTCCAATTTCGGTTTGAACGCGGGCGATTGAAGTGTGATCACTAGCAATACCCTACGTACCTTACACCGGAGGTGTCCCTAAAGTGGGTTGCACTTACTGATCTATGATTTTAAACAATGGTTTCAAAATTGCCAGTTTTTCAAAAACTTGGATCCAAACACAAACTGTATTTGTATCCATCTTTGTCTTTTAAAAACATTCGGTTTATATTTAATTCTAAAAACGTTATCGGACATATACACTGTTAGGGTAAAAATCCACAATCGCACGACAACCGACTATAATCGTAAGATAAATGTTAGGACAATAGTCCTGTATTAAGATAAGGTCCTGAGATAAAACCTAAGAGGACTATCGAACAAAGATCAATAAGCATCGAACGTATACAACGAATAAGACGCACGATGACTATATTGTCGTACGACGATACTAACGAATAACATACAAAGTTTATATGTTTGATGCAGATAAGCTGATTATCATATCTAACAATTGTCCACCTTTGAGAAAGTCCGAGATTGAGTACTATGCTATGCTCGTTGAAGTTCATCACTACAACGAACAAGTCGTAAGTTATGTATCGTTCGACAGCATCAAGATCGACCGTTACAAGCAAGATTCTCGCAGCAGTTACAATCTGGACATTAACTCTCAGCAATACCGTTGGACAGTTACTCTCCGAGCATTAATTGAAGACAATAACGTTGGAAGGTTACGATTCAATCATTGATGAGCCACAATACCGTTGGACCGTTATTCTCAAGCTACTATATAAGAAGAATCAAGCCAGCATTTCAGGGGACGAAGTCTATCCGAAGCTCACAAGTTCTATAGCAATTATTCTTGAGAATCATCTGTAATTTACATTCGATTTCATAGTTTTCTCAATTGTAATCGTACGACCAAAGCTGTATACTTGAAGGACATCACCCCTGATTGGTGAACATAGTGCTCTGTCGACTTATCTTTTAGGTCGACCGCAGGTTTTTTCCTCCGTCGTGAGGTTTTTCCTGCGTCATCAAATTATTTGTCTCATTTTACTTTTCCACACTTATCATTGATTGTAATTTCTTTCTCTCGACGGTTAAGCCTCACACAAGTTTCTTACGACATCGAGTTGTGTAAATTTTTTACATAAACAGTTTGGCGCCCACCGTGGGGCTCCGTTTTGAGAAAAATTTCAGTCGGTGAAAAGTGCGCCTTAGTACTAACTTTTTCTTTGAGTTCTCTTTGAGCTATTTGCGCAGGATAATGGATAACGGATTCATAGCATCACTCCAACAACAATTGCAAGAAGCTAACAACGAAATTCAACGTCTTCGAGCTTTGCCAGGACCATCGATGTCTATTCCAATGTCTATTCCTCCTCTATATCCTCCTCAGCATCTAAGACCACCACCTCGACCACAGTTCAATGCCTCAGTGCCATTTTCAACTGTGAATCAACAGTACAACAACGTACGACCGTCTTTACCACAGGTTCCACCACCAATACCTCATGGCCCGCCACCTATGCCTCGAGTTCCACCTCCTATGCCTCAAGGAGCACCCATGTTCACGTTCGAGCCTTTTAACAATATATCTCAACAAATTCCTATCCCTGGTCATATACCCACAGTTGCTAGTTCCACCGTTCATACGACAATACCACCCAGTACCGGAATCTCTTCTAGTTATATTCCAACAATCCCAATAAACGTTGAAGATCCTCTGAACGTACGACTGAAGTCCCTGGAAGAACAGAATCAAAAATTGTTCGCATTACTCACAAAGCTACCCGGAGCAGCAGTACCCGTCGAAGTCGAACCTAAAACAGGATTTCAGGCCTCACCGTTCGTTGATGAATTAGCTCTTGTTGACGTTCCCAAGAAATATACCATCCCAGCTTTCACAACAAAATATTCTGGAATCACAGATCCAGTCGAACATATAGCACAGTACAAGCAACTCATGTGGACAGTTCCTATACCGGCGCAATATCAAGAAGTTTGCATGTGCAAAAGCTTTGGATCAACTTTAACAGGAGCAGCATTACAATGGCTTATCAACTTAAAGCCAAAGAGTATTGGATCATTTGCAGAATTGGTGAACCAATTCACTCGACAATTTGCTAGCAGTCGTAAGATGGAGAAGCAGACCAGCGACCTGTACTATATCGTACAGAAATCTGGAGAAACAATCCGCGACTACTTCAACAGATTCAACGCAGCAATGATTGAAATAAAGAATTGCGACGTGAAAACCGCAATCGAGGCATACAAGCGTGGATTAGAAGATTCCTCTGGACTATATCTGGAATTGACGAAATATCCACCAGAAAACTTCGACGACGTACGAGCTAGAACACTAGCTTTCATGAGAATAGAAGATGATGCTCTCTTCCGACGAAAGCATTCCGCAGAAAAGAAACCTCTTGGTGCTCAAAAACATGACTTTAAGCATAAAAGAGTAAACAAGATTGGAAATCCCCGATATGAGTCAAAAACTCGACCAGGCAAAGGTACTGTTAAAATACGATATCCAGAGTTATCTACTTACAATTTTACAGGTACATCAAAAGATTTGGTGGATTCGCTACGAAAGATTGATGCAAACGTACGATGGCCAAAGAAATCTGATAAACCAAGCAAAGACAAAGATCAGAACAGATGGTGCGACTTCCACGACGATCATGGTCATACGACGGATGAATGCATCAGTTTAAAGAAGGAGATTTCATATTTGAAATCTAAGGGGCATCTAAAAGGCCTCATTCCAGAAGAACAAGGACGACCAGCGTCACCGGTTCACACAAAAGTCGTAAACTGCATCACTGGAGGATCAGAAGTTTGCGGACTTACATATTCAGCTGCAAAGCGACATGCACGAAATGGTCCAGACGAACATCCTATCCCCGGAGAAGCCAAATCAAAAACAGAAGAGGGCTCGATGCAATGGCAATCACGTTCGACCAAGACGATACACAGGGGGTCCATCATAAACATCATGACGCTCTAGTCATACAGTTGACAATCGGAAACTGTTCGACTAAGAGAATATTGATTGATGGAGGTAGTTCGGCTAACGTTATTTTTGCAGATACTCTTAAAGTCATGGGAATTGAACGGTCAGAAATCGTATGACGAAGTACTACTCTGATTGGATTCAATGGAGACCCGATGAACACTCTCGGAGAAATCATCTTGCCTGTCTTCGCCAAAGGCATCAACAAACAAACAAAGTTCAATGTTGTGGACTGCCAATCAGCTTACAATGTTATTCTTGGAAGACCATGGATCCACGAGATGAAAGCAATTCCTTCGACATACCATCAGAAGATCAAATTTCCTTCTCCATGGGGAATTCAAGAAATTGCTAGTGAGAATAAAGTCGCACGAGAATGTTACAAGATTACGATGAAGACAAAATCGCAGGACATCTAGCAATTACAGAGCCAGGATGAGAGGAAATCGAACGACGATCTTCGGCTAGAAGAAGTCGTCCTTGATCCTAAACATCCTGATCGAAAAGTCTTCGTAGGAGCCTCGCTCCCCCTTGACATAAAAAATACAATTATATCTTTTTTGCAGGAACATTCAGACTGTTTTGCATGGTCGCACGAAGATATGGTTGGAATAGATCCAAGCATTATATCGCATAAATTGAACGTGGATCCTACTTTCAAGCCAATTAAGCAGAAACGTCGCAAGTTCGCGCCTGAAAGAAATAAAGTGATCAACGATGAAGTCGACAATCTGCTTAAAACAAGGAAGATCCGAGAGGTCAAATATCCAGAATGGTTGGCTAATGTAGTCGTCGTACAAAAGAAGAACGGAAAATGGCGAGTCTGCATTGATTTCACAGATCTAAACAAAGCTTGTCCAAAAGATCCTTTTCCTTTACCTCATATCGACGCCATGGTTGATGCGACAGCAGGACATGAATTGTTAACATTCATGGACGCATATTCAGGATACAACCAAATATTGATGCACACGGACGACCAGGAGAAGACTGCATTCATGACAGACAAAGGCGTATACTGTTACAAAGTTATGCCATTTGGTCTCAAGAATGCAGGATCAACATATCAAAGATTGGTTAACATGATGTTCAAGGAACATCTTGGTCGAACGATGGAAGTTTATATCGACGACATGCTTGTGAAATCAGAACGTTCGATCGATCACGTCGCACATTTAAAGCAATCCTTCGATATCCTACGACAATACAAGATGAAGCTCAATCCAACAAAATGTTCCTTCGGAGTACGAGCAGGAAAATTCTTGGGGTACTTGGTAACGCAACGCGGAATCGAAGCAAGTCCAGAACAAGTCAAAGCTATCACCGAGATACAATCTCCAAGGAATGTCAAAGAAGTCCAGAAATTAACAGGACGAGTGGCAGCTTTAACCCGATTTATTTCACGATCATCGGATAAATGCCATTTGTTCTATAATGTCCTACGAAAGAATCAAGGCTTCTTGTGGACAGACGAACATGAGAAAGCTTTACAAGAATTGAAGCAATATATGACATCACCTCCACTGCTGACAAAACCAGTCGAAGGAGAAAGTCTACAGTTATACTTGGCAGTGAGCAAAAATGCGACAAGTGCAGTACTCGTACGAGAAGAAGATCAACGACAACGACCAATCTATTATGTCAGCAAATATTTCCTCGACGCAGAAACCAGGTACACATCAATGGAAAAATTGCTACTAGGTCTTATGACGGCAGCAAAGAAGCTAAGGCATTACTTCGAGTCACATCATATCATTGTTGTGACCAATTATCCACTCAAGACGGTGCTTCGAAAACCAGAACTGACAGGACGGCTAGCCAAATGGAGCATTTATCTCAGTGGGTTTGACATTGAGTTCAAATCCAAGACGGCAATTAAATCGCAAGTATTAGCAGATTTCGTGGCAGAATTTTCTCCAGGATTGGAACCCACGACGTGCGACGAAGTTGTGATGATTTCAGACAACCAGCCTTGGATACTCTACGTTGATGGTTCCTCGAACGTACGAGGATGTGGATTAGGTATTGTCTTAAAATCATCACAAGGGGAAATATAGTATACTCCGTACGATGCGAATTCAAAGCCACAAACAATGAAGCAGAATATGAAGCTTTGATCGCAGGACTAGATATTGCTCTTAGACTGGGGGCAAAACAATTGCACGTTCGAAGCGATTCTTTACTGGTCGTAAACCAAGTAAATGGAGATTTTCAAGCAAAAGACTCAAAAATGATGAGCTATCTCAAAGCAGTTAAAGATCGAATCGCACGATTTGAACAGTTCCTGATCGAGCAAATACCAAGAGATCTAAATATGCAAGCGGACGCACTGGCTAATCTGGGATCTGCATTTCATGATCCATTTATGGAAAATATCCCAATACTTCATCTCACAACACCAACAATTGCGGCAAACGATGAAGTACAGATGAACGAAGAAATTTACAATTGGTCGCTCGACATATGGAACTACCTCAAGTACGACCAACTACCTGAAGATAAAATGGAAGCTCGAAAGACAAGGTCGAGAGCTTCAAGATATACAATTTTTGAAGATCAACTTTATCGAAGACCCACGACAGGACTTCTCCTACAATGCATCACAAGTAAGGTACGAATCAATCAAATTCTCCAAGAGATGCACGACGGAGAATGTGGGAATCATACAGGGGGCAGAAGTCTTGCTAACCGAATCTCACGACAAGGTTACTATTGGCCTACTCTACGAGAGGATGCCATAACGTACGTCCAACGATGCGACGCATGTCAAAAACATTCGAGTATGGTCCATCGACCATCTGAACCTTTACATTCTGTTCTAGTTCCATGGCCCTTCATGCGATGGGGAATGGACATCGTGGGAAAATTACCTCCAGCCCCTGGACAAAAAGTCTATCTACTCGTGCTCACCGATTACTTCTCGAAATGGATAGAAGCTGGTGCTTTCTCACAGGTCCGAGATAAAGAAGTCATATCTTTCATTCAGAAAAATATCATTTATAGATTCGGAGTACCAGCTGAAATCATGTGCGACAACGGCTCACAATTTATAAGTGATAAAACTCGTACGTTCTGTGAAAAACGAGGAATCAAGTTAATCACTTCAACTCCGAGATATCCACAATCTAACGGATTAGCAGAGTCGAGCAACAAAGTCATCATCAATTCAATCCGAAAAAGGTTGAAAGGAGCAAAAGGAAAATGGGTAGACGAATTGCCATCTGTCTTATGGGCAAATCGTACGACACCTAGAGCATCAACTGGACAAACTCCATATTCTCTGGTATATGGATGCGAAGCAGTCTTGCCAATCGAAGCTCAAATACCAACTGCCAGAAGTCGTACGTATGATCAAAATGCAATAAATTTATCTTACGACCTTGACACTTTAGAAGAACTCCGAGAGAAAGCACTACGAACGATGGCTGCACAAAAAGGAATTGTCGAAAGACACTTCAACAAAAAGGTAAAGGCAAAAATTTTTCAAGTTGGAGATTATGTCTTACGACATGTGTTTCAAAACACACAAGAGCCAAACGCTGGAAAACTTTCCATCAAATGGGAAGGACCATACATAATTTCCAAAGTCATTGGAAACGGAGCATATAAACTTACGACGATAGAAGGTATGGAAATCCCACGAAGCTGGAACGCCCATCACCTTAAAAGGTATTACTTCTAAACCTATTTACATATGATTTATTCCTTGAACTGATTACTGACTTGAGCGTCGGAGCGCCGTTGGTCAAACCAACGGCCACCCCTAGCAACCATGTTTGTTCGCAGGTATCGCACGATAAATCGCATGGATCGCACGATTAACGCAAGTATCGCACGACTTAAATGCATGCTTATCGCAGGAATCGCACGACAAAAATCGCATGGATCGCAAGAAAACCGCTATAACGCACGATTATATCGCAAGAGCGCAAGTCAACTCGCCAGTCGCACGAATACTCTCATGAGTACAAAAGAAACGTTTCTATAATAAGTCTAAGGACTTTAAAACAAACGCATGCAAAAATAAAAGCTAAAACGCACGATAAAAGCTAAAACGCACGATTACAAGCTAAAAACGCAAGATACAACGCACGATATGTAAGTCATAACAACAATGATAACGCACGATATTCAAACAAAATTTCATTCATTAAACATTTTTTGCCTAAAAACGGCAGAGTACAAAATTTTTTTTACGATTACAAAAAAAAACTACTCTAAAGGAGCGACAGAGGAAGATGGATCTACGACAGGAGCCTCTTCAATCTCTTGAGGATGCGCAGGAACGGATCCAGAGGTTTCAGGAACCTCCTCCTCGACACCTGCATCCTTGACCTCAGCTGTTGCTTCTTCGTCCAAGTTCTTCAGATCCTCCTCGTCGAGAAGATCTTCAGAACCCATCACTTGGACAAAAGATGCCACCTCGTCCTTCGCCATCTGAGAAGTCACGGTCCCAGCAGCCACGCGTCGCATGACCGCAGTACGTGCGACCACACGGACTAAGGCCGCATCCTCTTCCAGTTCTTGGATCTTGGACGATAGAGCTTTTTTCTCTCTCAGCCTTCTCCCGTCGAACGGCCAACAGCTCCTTCTCCAGCTCCTTCACATGGTCCAAGGCCAATTTCAGCCGTTCTCGCTGTTGGACCTGAAACCCTTCGCTGAGTTCCAGCTTGGATTCCAAGTCCCCAATCTGGACCGACTTAGCATTAACCTCGTCGGTCAGTTGGGCCAGCTTCTTTTTGGCCTTGTCGGCCTCCTTTTTGGCCAATTTAGCGTCGTTCTGGTTCGACGCTAATTCCTCCTTGATCTTAGCCATTCGCGTATGAAGGCTAAGACTAGTTTGGAGAGCCTATACAAAGAAAAAAGAAAAGATTAGAAGAAGCTGTACAAATAAAGTAAAGTGAAAGCAAACGTACGACAGGGACTTACCAAGAAGGAGATACCCGCGATGGAGGCATCTAGGTCTTCGATGTCGGCCTCCTCCATGCGCGCCTTCTGAGCAGGAACGTGAAACTGCTCAAGGACTGGGAAAGTGGCTGCCGTCCTGATCACATCGTCCACCATGAAGTCAGAGGGGATCTAGATTGTCATGGTCGTAAGACCAGATCCCTCTCTCCTTCCCCTTGTCGGCTTTCGACGCACCTGCTCCCTTTGCAGGAGGAGCGAAGCTAAGAGGAATAGCCTCTATCCCACCTTCAGCCTTGCGTACGGCATCCTTAGGTGGGGTGTCCACAGAAACGTACGACGACCTCGTACGTTTAGCCACCAAACCTTCCTGGGCAGCAGCCTTTCTCTTAGCAGCACGAGCAGCGGCTTCCATCGTCGATGCCTTTTTAGAAGCTGAACCTGCATAAGAAGAAAAGCCAGAGTTAGAAACATGCAACAAAAAGAATAAGATTAATTGTCATTGAAAAAGTGATTACCTTCCATATCTGCTTCTTCGATCACCTGTACCTCTGGTTCGACGTCACTCTCCTCACCACCCCTCGGCGTCCTATACGTACGATCTGTCACACTATAGCTTAAAAAGTGTGAGATAAGTTCTTTTGACTCCTCGGTGGTCTCAAACGTAAAATTAACAACTGCAAAAGAAAAACGTACGATTAATACATGAAGATAAACGAAAAATACAATAAAAATCAATGCCTAAAGTTACCATTTGAGTTCCACTCGGGAACAACCCAAGATTCGTCATTGACCGAAGACGTCTGGACGAAGACGAAACGAGACTTCCACCCTCGATCATTCACTTGCGTGCGATGAACAAGCATGGTATCATTCCTACCCTTAGGAAACAATCCAAAGCGATTGTAGGGTAGTCTCGTCACGTTGTAGGCAGAAAGAAGATCGTCCACAGAGAACGCACGACGACCCCAACCCTTGGTCACCCGTTCGATTACCAGGATGACACGCCAGAATTGAGGCATCAGTTGCCCCGGAGACAAGTTGAAACGGGACATGAAGGCTCGAAAAAGTGGAGAGTAAGGCCATCGAAATCCGATCTTAAACGGATATTCGAACAGGGCAAAGAACCCCGTCGGAGTATCCGCCGGCCGAATCTTTCCGGCCACTCTTATTTGGGCACCCTCTGGTAACCCAGCTAACTCTCTTAACTCTCCTATCTCTAAACTTTCCATAATCGAACTCCTAACTTCCGACGACATAATGAACTCTAGTCGGCCTAAACTATTTCTCAAACGGGTGAACCTAAGATTATCTAAACCTCTATTACTCTTATTTGCTATTGATTTCAGACGCATGAAACAGAGAAGAAGGAGTACCTTATAAAGCCTAGTCGCACGAAATATTTGCCGAAAATAGAATCGGATTACGATCTCGCAAAATCGATCTGGAAATTAAGAAGATTTGTAAAATCTTTTCTAATTATCAAACGCCTTATTTATAGTAACTAAATCAAATGAGTCATCAAAGATAATCGTGCCACGTATCGATAATTAGCCGTTAAGAAGAACACGCGTCCAGGATAACGGCTAGATAACGACTATTTTCTTAACGTTAATTCGACCGTTTACCAACGTATTTTTACTCCTTGTCCAGCGAACTAAAGATTTAGATAAAATTAGAATTATTTTCTAAATCTTGGGGGCAAATTGTTAGGGTAAAAATCCACAATCGCACGACAACCGACTATAATCGTAAGATAAATGTTAGGACAATAGTCCTGTATTAAGATAAGGTCCTGAGATAAAACCTAAGAGGACTATCGAACAAAGATCAATAAGCATCGAACGTATACAACGAATAAGACGCACGATGACTATATTGTCGTACGACGATACTAACGAATAACATACAAAGTTTATATGTTTGATGCAGATAAGCTGATTATCATATCTAACAATTGTCCACCTTTGAGAAAGTCCGAGATTGAGTACTATGCTATGCTCGTTGAAGTTCATCACTACAACGAACAAGTCGTAAGTTATGTATCGTTCGACAGCATCAAGATCGACCGTTACAAGCAAGATTCTCGCAGCAGTTACAATCTGGACATTAACTCTCAGCAATACCGTTGGACAGTTACTCTCCGAGCATTAATTGAAGACAATAACGTTGGACGGTTACGATTCAATCATTGATGAGCCACAATACCGTTGGACCGTTATTCTCAAGCTACTATATAAGAAGAATCAAGCCAGCATTTCAGGGGACGAAGTCTATCCGAAGCTCACAAGTTCTATAGCAATTATTCTTGAGAATCATCTGTAATTTACATTCGATTTCATAGTTTTCTCAATTGTAATCGTACGACCAAAGCTGTATACTTGAAGGACATCACCCCTGATTGGTGAACATAGTGCTCTGTCGACTTATCTTTTAGGTCGACCGCAGGTTTTTTCCTCCGTCGTGAGGTTTTTCCTGCGTCATCAAATTATTTGTCTCATTTTACTTTTCCGCACTTATCATTGATTGTAATTTCTTTCTCTCGACGGTTAAGCCTCACACAAGTTTCTTACGACATCGAGTTGTGTAAATTTTTTACATAAACATACACAATTAAATATAAACAACCACGCAATTTAAAAGACTTGTCATAGCCTAAAACTCTTAACACTATTGTCGTTTTGTGAGCCAACACAAAACGACGGTCTTAACCCTAAGTGACTGCAACACACAAGGCATGAACTTCTCGGCACTCCCACTGGTTTCAAGATCCATCTTTTGACTCCGTGCTCCGTCTTCGGTTTCTTCGGTTATTATTATTTTTTATTTATTTATTAAAATTACATAATAAAATCGGGTTGTAAATGGCACGCAGGCCTCCCGTAACCAATAATAAATAAAACACATGTACAAATAAATAAAAACACAACCACGGGTCAAAGGGTTTGACTATGACATTAACGGATAATTTAATTTCTAATTTATCAAAAAGATTAAAATTAAGATTAAAATTATCCCTAGGGTTTCAAACCTATCTGGTTTAAGATAACCCTTATTCGAAACTGAAGCCTATCTGGAAACGGATCTCATACGGGACCCGTTAACGATAATGCTTGGGAGAACATTATCGTTTCCAGTTTCGGCACCGATGGTGGCAATCAAAACTACCACCACCGATATCGATCTGGATCCATACACCAAACGGTCACCACCATAGATTGCCGGCGACAGCAGCGGCTCAAAAACCACCGCCGCCTATTGGTTCGGCAGTGGCCGACGCCGCGACGTGGAAGCAATCGACCACCGCCACCGTCAAATCACCGGCAACAGCAGCGGCTTGGCGCCACCACCGTCGCCGCGTCCGGCGGTCTCAACTAGAAAATGCCATCGCCGCCACCACCACAATCGGTGGTGTAGCGGTTGATTAGGAACACGACGACAGCAGCAGCAGTTGCCACCACCACCGCCGCCTCTTCGGCGCAAACGACAAAAAACACCACCATCGTCGACGACAGTGGTGATAACCACCGCCGCCGATCGGCGGTTAAACAAACAAAACGCCACCACCATCACAATCGATGGCAGCGGCTGCCGTTTGGTGGGACACGATAGCGGCAGTAGCAACTGCCACCACCACCTCCGCCCCGTGACCATCATCGTCGACGACGGTAGCCAAAACTACCACCGCCGAATCAATCGAACCAGCCACCACCACAGGCTGTGGTGTGACCGGTGGTCTTAACGCCATCAACGCCGCCGCCACCACATACGGTGGTGTGGCGGTTTGTTTTTTGTCCGACACCACCACCACCACAATCGGTGGTGTGGTGGTGTTTCCTGGCCGTGATCGATGCCGCCACCACATACGGTGGTGCGGCTGGTGGTTTGGTTCGCAAAGACAGCCGGCGGCCACCACAAACCGTGGTGGGCCGTCGTGGTGATCGAAGGGCCGGCGATCGGCATGGTGGTCTGACCGACTAATAGCCGCCGTTCCACCGCCGATCGCATCGATTCGTTAGGTTTTTCAAAAATCCAATTTTTACAAATATCAAGCATATAAAAATCAAATTTTTAGCAAACCTAATTGTCAAACAAACCTGATCTGCAGGTTTAGGAAGTGGCTCTGATACCACTGTTGGGAACCGGGAGGCACAAACACGCAGCGGAAAAACAAATCCGATTCCCAATCGAGGATCCAATCCTAAAACCATACAAATACAATAAAGGGGGTTTTGGGTGTTTACCTTTTAGCGCAAAACAACTGGAATGCAAGCAGGGGGTACACCGCTACTGACACAATGCGAGAATAGGTTGCTAGACCACCGTGGATTACACCCGAAAAACCGACTGGTTTTGTACGTGTGTGTGTTCGGCCGAAGAGAGAGAGAGATAGAGAGAGAGAGAGAGAGAGGAGAGAGAGCGGTTTTCTTGATCAAAAAGCAATCTACTGAATTATTAGGTTAAGCCTTTATTTATAAGAATAAATTAGGCAGTATTCGTAACCATAACTAATTCCTCTATAATTATCTCAATAATTTAATCAAACTGATTAAATATATAATTCCTATAATTATCTTAATTAATCCATCTGATTAATTAATTAATTAAATAAATAATTTCAACCAATTATTTATTTCTTTCTCTCTCTTTTAATAATAAACACATAATCCAAATCGTTCTCAATTTAGTGTGCAGCGGTGTGACCTACTAGTGTCTTATAACATTGGACACGGTAACCCTGTTACTGTCTCGCACATAATCCTAACAGGTTCAACTGTACGTTTTTCTAATGTTTTGTTTCTTTTTCTTCGCAGGCTCTCCAGACTAGCCTTAGCCTCCATTCGAGGATGGCTAAGATTAAAGAAGAGATGTCGGCCAACCAGGCCGACACAAAACATGCTAGGAAGGAAGCTGAGAAGGCCAAGAAGAAGGTGGCCCAACTGACTCAAGACGTCGACTCCAAGAATGTCCTTATCGGGGATTTGGAGTCGAAGGTCGACGTGATGGAGCGCTTCCACGCCGAACAACGCGAACGCATGAAGATCTACATGGATCGTTCGAAGGAGTTGGAAGCGGAACTGGCGGAAGTTCGTCGAGAGAAGATCGAGAGGGAAGAGTCTCTTTCGTCGAGGATCCAAGAGTTGAAGAATGATGCTGCATTGGTTCGAGTGGTCGCACGAGCCGCAGTCATGCGTCGTGTGGTTGCTGGGACCGTTACTCAGAAGATGGCATCCGACGAGGTAGCAGCTTTTCGAGATCTGATGGGGTCTGAAGATCTTTTGGATGATGACGACTTGAAGGACCTCGACGAGGAGAAAATAACGGATGACGAACCGAAAGTTGTCGAACCTTCGGTTGTCGGGGAGGGAGATATTGAAGAGAAGGCTCCTGGATCCCAACCTGTTGGTGAGACTAATGTTGAAGAAGTTTCCGTTCCTGATCCCTCGTCGTCCGACGTTCCCGTTGTTTGATTTCTTTTTCTTTGTAATCGTACGGTTTTTAATTTTTCTTTTTGTAATTTGTCGTGTTAGGCATTTAAACAGTAATCAATGACTTTTGATTTTATATCGTGCATTTATAACTAAGTTTTTTACGACTTGCATCTTAGCTTTATGACTTGCGTTTTAGCTTTGTGACTTGCGTTTTAGCTTTGCATGCTTTTTGTTTTGTCGTGCGACTTAGGCCTTAGGAAAATTAGAAACGTTTCTTTTGTACTCATAAGAGTATTCGTGCGACTGGCGAATTGTCTTGCGCTCTTGCGATGTATTCGTGTGTCATCACATTTTACTTGCAATCCATGTGATTTTTGTTATGCGATACTTGCGACGAGCATGCAATTAAATCGTGCGATATTTGCGTTGATCGTGCGATTCATGCGATTTATCGTGCGATACCTGCGAAGAAAAATGACTAAGGGGTGGCCGTTGGCTTGGCCAACGACGCTCCGATGCTTAAGTCAGTAATGGATAATGAAGAATAAATCGTATGCAAATAGGTTTAGAAATAGTACCTTTTGAGGTGATGGGCATTCCAACTACGTGGGATTTCCATACCTTCCATTGTCGTAAGTCTGTATTAGACCTGGCAAAAACTGACACGACACGTTAACCTGACACGAACTCGACACGAAATAAACGGGTTTGGGTAACAGATTTCAACCCGTTTAAGTAAACGGGTTGACACGACATGACACGAAAGTTAAACGGGTAAGGTCAGGGTCAAGCATATCAACTCGAAAATGACCCGACTAACCCGTTTATACATATATGTGTGTGTTTGTGTGTATATATAAAGTTTTCTTTATACTTTTTTATTACTAACTAACAATTTATTTGGATATTTAATATAATAATGTTAATGGATTTGGTTCAAGCTTGTAAGTTTGAATTATAAAATTTGGATTCCTAAAGTTTTGTGAATTTTAGTTTTTAATTTTTAATTTTATAAATGTTAAACGGGTTAAGCGGATCAACCCGTTTATTAAACGGGTCGGGTTAGGGTTGGGATTTCTGACCCGTTTATTAAATGGATCGGGTTAGAGTCAAGCATTTTCAACCCGTTTAACTTTGAACCCGACACGAACTCGACACGACACGATACGTTTGCCAGGTCTAGTCTGTATGCTCCATTTCCAATGATTTTAGAAATTATGTAAGGCCCTTCCCATTTCATGGAAAGTTTTCCAGCGTTTTGTTCTTGAGTATTCTGAAACACATGTCGTAAGACATAATCTCCAACTTGGAAGATTTTAGCCTTTACCTTTTTGTTGAAATATCGCTCGACGATTCCCTTCTGTGCAGCCATCGTACGTAGTGCCTTTTCTCGTAGTTCTTCTATAGCATCCAGATCGTAGGATAAATTTATAGCATTTCGCTCAATCGTATGATTTCTGGCGACCGGTATTTGGGCTTCGACTGGTAACACAGCTTCACATCCATATACTAAAGAATATGGAATCTGTCCTGTTGATGTTCTTGGTGTCGTTCGATTTGCCCATAGGACGGAAGGCAGTTTTTCCACCCATTTACCTTTTGCTCCTTTTAGCCTTTTACGGATTGAGTTGATTATAACTTTATTGCTCGATTAAGCTAAACCGTTAGACTGAGGATACCTTGGAGTGGAGGTGACTAATTTGATCCCACGTTTTTCACAGAACGTGCGAGTCTTATCACTTATGAATTGTGAACCGTTGTCGCACATGATCTCGGATGGCACTCCAAATCTGTAAATAATGTTATTTTGGATGAAGGATATAACTTCCTTATCTCTGACCTGTGAAAAAGCAGCAGCTTCTATCCACTTCGAGAAATAGTCAGTAAGCACAAGTAGATATACTTTTTGTCCAGGAGCAGGGGGTAATTTTCCCACGATGTCCATTCCCCATCGCATGAATGGCCAAGGAATTAAAACAGAATGCAAAGGTTCAGACGGTTGATGAGTCATACCTGAATGTTTTTGACAGGCGTCACATCGTTGGACGTACCTTATTGCATCTTCTCGTAAAGTTGGCCAATAGTATCGCTGTCGTGAGATCCTGTAGGCAAAGCTTCTGCCCCCTACGTAATTTCCACATTCTCCGTCGTGCATTTCTTGGAGAATTTGATTCATTTGTGCTTGACTTACGATGCATCGTAAGAGAAGTCCAGATGTGGATTTTCGATAGAGCTGATCTTCAAAGATTGTATACCTCGAAACTTTGGATCTTGTTTTTCGGGCTTCCATCTTATCTTCAGGGAGATTATCGTGCTTGAGATAATTCCATATATCGAGCGACCAGTTGTAAATTTCTTCGTTCATCTGTACATCTTCTTTTATTTCGATTGCTGGCGTTGTAAGATGAAGTATAGGGATACTTTCCAAGAATGGATCGTTGAATGCAGATCCCAGATTGGCTAATGCATCGGCTTGAGTGTTTTGATCTCTTGGAATTTGCTCTATTGAGAAATGATCGAATCGTACGATTCATTCCTTGACGATCTTGAGATAACTCATCATCTTTGAGTCCTTTGCTTGAAAATCTCCATTTATTTGATTTACCACCAGTAAAGAGTCGCTTCGTACGTCTAGGTGTTTTGCCCCCAGTTTATGAGCTATATCCAATCCAGCGATCAAAGCTTCATATTCTGCTTCGTTGTTCGTGGCTTTGAACTCGCATCGTATGGAATACACTATATTTCCCTCTGTTGAGGATTTTAAGACAACACCTAGCCCTGCTCCTCGTATGTTTGAGGATCCATCGACATAGAGTAACCAAGGTTGGTTGTCTTGAATCGTCACAATTTCATCGCACGTCGTTGGCTCCAGTCCAGGACTGAATTCTGCTACAAAATCTGCCAATGCTTACGACAATAATATGGTGCGATTCGAAATAATGTCTTAACTTTTTCTCAGCAGTCATCAGACCTAGTAGCAATTTTTCCATTGACGTGTACCTGGTTTCTGCGTCGAGAAAAGATTTGCTTACGTAGTAAATCGGTCGTTGCTGTTGATCTTCTTCTAGTACAAGTACCGCACTTGTCGCATTATTGCTCACCGCTAGGTATAACTGCAAACTTTCTCCTTCGACTGGCTTAGTCAATAATGGTGGGGAGACCATATATTGTTTCAAGTCTTGTAGATCTTTCTCATGGTCGTTCGTCCACTGGAATCCTTGGTTATTTCTAAGGACATTGTAGAATAGGTGGCATTTATCTGATGATCGTGAGATGAATTGGTTTAAAGCAGCCACACGTCCTGTTAATTTCTGAACTTCATTAACGTTTCTTGGAGATTGTATTTCAGCAATGGCTTTCACTTGCTCTGGACTTGCTTCGATTCCTCGTTGTGTCACCAGATACACCAAGAACTTTCCTGCTCGTACTCCGAAAGAGCATTTTGTTGGATTGAGCTTCATCTTGTATTGTCGTAGGATATCGAACGATTGCTTCAGATGTGCTACGTGATCGATCGAACGTTCTGACTTCACGAGCATGTCGTCGATATAAACCTCCATCGTTCGTCCTAGATGCTCCTTGAACATCATGTTCACCAATCTTTGATATGTCGATCCTGCATTCTTAAGACCAAATGGCATTACTTTGTAACAGTATATGCCTTTATCCGTCATGAATGCCGTTTTTTCTTGATCGTCCGTGTGCATCAGAATTTGATTGTATCCAGAATACGCGTCCATGAATGTGAGAAATTCATGTCCCGCCGTCGCATCGACCATTGCATCAATGTAAGGTAACGGAAAAGGATCTTTTGGACAGGCTTTATTCAAGTCTGTGAAATCGATACAAACTCGCCATTTCCCGTTTTTCTTTTGTACGACGACCACGTTCGCCAACCAGTCCGGATATTTGACTTCCCTTATCTTGCCAGTTTTAAGCAGATTGTCGACTTTATCGTTGATTACTTTGTTGCGTTCAGGTGCGAATTTACGACGTTTCTGCTTTATTGGCTTGAAAGTAGGGTCTACGTTCAATTTGTGTGATATGACGCTAGGATATATCCCGACCATATCTTCGTACGACCAAGCAAAACAATCTGAATGTTCCTGCAAAAAAGATATAATCGTATTTTTTATGTCAGGGGGGAGCGAGGCTCCTACGAAGACTTTTCGATCAGGATGTTCAGGATCGAGCACGACTTCTTCTAATCGAAGATCATCGTTCGATTTCTTCCCATCCTGGCTCTATAATTGCTAGATGTCCTACGGCTTTGTCTTCATGGTGATCTTGTAACATTCTCACGCGATTTTCTTTTCACTAGCAATTTCTTGAATTCCCCAAGGAAAAGGAAACTTGATCTTTTGGTGGTACGTCGAAGGTACTGCTTTCATCTCGTGGATCCAAGGTCTTCCAAGAATAACATTATAGGCCGATTGGCAGTCTATAACATTGAACTTTGTTTGTTTGTTGATTCCTTTGGCGAAGACAGGTAAGATGATTTCTCCGAGAGTGTTCATCGGGTCTCCATTGAATCCAATCAGGGTAGTGCTCCGTCGCATGATTTCTGATCGTTCAATTCCCATGACTTTAAGAGTATCTACAAAAATAACGTTAGCAGAGCTGCCTCCATCGATCAATATTCTCTTAGTCGAACAATTTCCAATTGTCAACTGTATGACTAGAGCGTCATGATGCTAATGGTAGACCCCCTGAGTATCATTTTTATCGAACGTTATTGTCATTGCATCAAGCTCTTTTTCGGCCTTCGACTTGACTTCATTGGGGATAGGGCGTTTGTCTGGACCATCTCGTGCATGTCTTTTGGCTGCAGAATATGTAAGACCGCATACTTCTAATCCTCCGGTGATGCAATTTATGACTTTAGTATGAGCTGGAGATGCTGGTCTTCCTTGTTCATCACTGATGACACCTTTAAGATGTCTCTTTGACTTCAAATATGAAATCTCTTTCTTGAGGCTGATGCATTCATCCGTCAAATGGCCATGATCTTCGTGGAAATCGCGCCATCTATTTTGATCTTTGTATTTGCTTGGTTTGTCAGATTTCTTTGGCCATCGTATGTTTGCATCAATCTTTCTTAATGAATCCACCAACTTTTTCGATGTACCTGCAAAATTGTAAGTAGATAATTCTGGATAACGTATTTTAACGATACCTTTGCTTGGTCAAGTTTTTGACTCGTGTCTAGGGTTTCCAATCTTGTTTACTCTTTTGTGCTTGAAATCATGCTTATGAGCACTAAGAGGTTTCTTCTCCATGGAATGCTTTCGTCGAAAGAGAGCATCGTCTTCTATTCTCATGAAAGCTAACGTTTTAGCTCGTACGTCATCGAAGTTTTCTGGTGGATATTTGTTGAGTCTGAAAATAACACTGCTGAGGTTACCACTGCTGATTATCACTGCTGGAAGATTACCACTGCTAGCTTTGGGATTACTACTGCTGAAGAGATGATTTGAAGATACCACTGCTAGTACGTGAGTTAATACTGAAGAACAACTTACCACTGCTAGTACAAGAGTTACCACTGCCAGTACAAGTTACCACTGCTGGAACAGAATTGCCACGGCTATTGAAGATTACTACTGATTCTGTTTTGCCACCGCTGAGGAGATAAAGATAAGGAAAGGATTCTGTTGGAGAAGATATGGGATAGATACGATTGTTTTGGAGATTATCTAGAGTAGATTTACTTTCCTTATTGTAATCTGTAACTTGTATAAATAGCTGCTGGTTATTCAATGTTAGACACGAGTCTTTCATAAGTTTTTGTTTAGAATTAGAAGCCTCAAGATTATTCTTGAATCCCTGCACTAGAGAAGTTGTGCACGTCTGTTTGAGTCTGTTCAAGCAGATTGGGGCTTTGGTTGTAATCATCAAACTTGTGATTCAATATAAAAGTCTGTTTTACAAATCCATTGTTTTCATTCAATCAAAGTGTTATTCCGCAAACTTCTTTGATTTGAGTTTTCTGTTCTTGATATATTGATTTATACGATCCTGTCAAGTGGTATCAGAGCTTGTTAGATACAGAAAACATCCAAACAATGGATACCCAGGAAACTGTCTTGGTCTCGAAGGTTCCCATGCTCAAACCCAATGAGTTTGACTTGTGGAAAATCAGGATCCGTCAATACATGCTTCTCACAGACTATGGTATGTGGGAGGTTGTTGAAAACGGACCTGGCACTGATGAAGTAGCTGCTGAAGGAGGTGCAAGACCCCACCCAGATCTGATGCTGACAGAAAAAGAAGGCAAATTGAGATGAAGGCATTAAGTACTTTGCTGTTGGCTATTCCCAACGAATACCAACATCAATTCAGTACATACACAGATGCCAAATCTCTTTGGAATGCACTTGAAAAGAGGTTCTCAGAAACCAAAAGCACAAAGAGGAACCAGAAGGCCATTCTAAAGCAACAATATGAGAACTTCACATCCCTGAAGAATGAATCTATGACTCAAACCTTTGATAGATTCAACAAGCTTATTGGAGAACTTGCAACTGTAGATGTGAAGATGGACAAAGATGATGTGATTAGAAAGTTCCTCAGATTCTTGGAGAGGAATGGACTATGTACACTGTTGCTTTCAGACAAGGAGATAATCTTGAAGACAAAGAACTGGAAGATCTATACAATGATCTAAGAATCTTTGAAGCAGAAGTGGAGAAGAAGAAAAGACCCATTGAATACTCTCACAATGCTGCATTACTTTTCTCTGAAAACCCTAGTTCTTTTAATACTACTGCTTTTAATAATACCACTGCTACTTATAATACTACTGCTAATGAAACTGTTTCTAACACATCTCAGGAAACCAATGAAGATATTATTCTAGAAGCTTTCTTAGCAAGTCATGTTAAATCATCATTGATCAATGATGATTTGGATCAAATCAATGCAGATGATCTTGAAGAGATGGACATCAAGTGGCAGATGGCTATGCTGACTCTGAGGATGAAAAGGTTTATCAGAAGAACTGGGAGAAACAACTTTGATGTCAAAAGAGGAGATAAAGCTGGCTTTGATAAGTCAAAAGTCAGATGCTACAAGTGCAATGAGCCAGGGCACTTTGGTAGAGAATGCAAAGGTGGAACCACAAACCATCAGAACACTGGAAGTGGTTCTTCACAAGCCCCAAGATTCAACAACAGGGGAACCATATCAAATCCTAGTTCATCACAAGCACTTGTCTCATAGGAAGGACAAGGATTTGATTGGAGTGACCATGCTGAAGAAACAGTTCAAAATCAAGCACTCATGGCTGAAATGAAGGAGTCTGAAATCCCCACTGAGGTAACTTCTAAACTTTGTTCTGATTCTTGTTTAGAAACTGTGAAAAAGTATAGGGATCATAATCAGACCATGAGTGATAGTATTAAAAAGATGGAGAGAGAAAGAAGAGAGTATGTTAAGATCATTGACAATCTGGAGGATCAAATAAAGGCCTACAAAGCCAATGAACTTCAGTTTGAATATGACCATAACTACTGGAAGTGGGAAAAGAAGGAACTTGAGAAAAATTGTCAAAAGAAAAGGAGGAATTAGAGAGTGCTAGGAAAGAGTTGTCCAAAGCCAAAGAAGACCTAGATAAATTTTCAAAGTCCTCTAAAGCTTTGGAGTCAATTATCAGAGCACAAGTGACTGATGACTTAAAAAGGGGAATAGGATACAATAGTACCCCTCCTTCTTACAATCAGAACTACATTCCTCCCACAACTGATCTTCTTGATAGTGTAGACAGAGGTGAGTTGAAAGAAGGTTTGGATAGGATAGATCCAGTTGACTCAGAGGAGGAATCTGATAAGAAAAACACTTCTGAGACCATTCCTGAAGAAAACCATCTTCTCACCAATGAGAAAGGTGGTATGCCATTTGTTCCTAGCAAACAGATAGATACCACTAGGAAAGATAAAGGGAAATCTGTCATGTCATTAGACAAGAACAAAAATAAAAAGACTAAGACACCTAGAAAGAAGAGTAAGAAGGACCACTATACTCAAAGGACAGTAGTTGATCCTGGTACTTCCTCACAGTCTCAAAACAAAAATCATCCAAGAGGGAACAAAAGGAACTGGAATAACCATTGGGCACAATGTCATGGTATTGATCTGAGCAAGGTAAACAGACCAAAACCATGCTTCATCTGCTGTAAGACAAATCATCTAGCAAGAGACTGTTACTTCAATCCAGTTAATCAAAGAAACAGTTTTCAAGCCAGAAGATTTGTGCCTACACACAAAAAGTTTGTTCCTAAACAAAACAGATCTAGTCAACCTAAAAGAAAAGTTCAAAAGAAAAAGGTTGAAAAGAAGTCTGTTAAGTTGGTTACTAAATGGGTACCAAAAGCTTCACTCATTAATACTACTGCTTCTACAAGCAGTGGTAATAACAGTGTTGCTTCTGATAGCAGTGGTAACAGCAGTGGAAACTCAAACACTGTTACCACTGAAGTGTTCTCACTAAGAAAACCCATTATAACCAAATATTCCAGTCATGAGATCCCAAATAAAGACTATCTTTTGAAGCTCAACAGATTGACAGAGGTCAATTATGTTAATGATAAAGGAGAACCCAAGACCATATTGGCTTGGGTTCCCTCAAGACACTAACTGTTTCATCCTATGTACAGGGCAACCAAGGAAGAAGGAGTACTCTTTGGCATGTGGATAGTGGTTGCTCTAGGCACATGATAGGTATCATGTCTCTACTTGAAGACTTCAAAAGGTTTGAAGGTGGACATGTTGCCTTTGGGGATAATCCAACTGGAGGTAAGATTAGTGGTAAAGGTAAGGTATCAAAAGGTAGGATGACCTTTGATGATGTTTATTATGTGGAGCAGTTGAGATACAACTTGCTAAGTGTATCTCAAGTATGTGACACGAAGTTTGGTGTATTTTTCACTGATACTGAATGCCTCATACTTGCTCCTGGTTTTAAGATTGATGAGAGTCAAGTGATGCTTAGGACTCCCAGAAAAGATAATGTTTACTGTTTGGACATTGAAGATGCTTCCTCTTTATCATCCTTAAACTGTTTATTTTCAAAAGCATCTGTGAGTGAATCATCACTGTGGCATAGGAGGATGTGTCACATGAACTTTAAAAACATGAATTTACTTGTCAAAAACAACCTTGTAAGAGGTTTGCCTGCAAAGGAATTTTCTTGTGATGATCACTGTGTAGCATGCCTCAAAGGTAAGCAACACAAAAACTCACACAAGTCCAAAAAAGTAAACACTATCTCATCACCTTTACAATTATTGCACATGGATCTTTTTGGTCCTACCAATGTGATGAGTATAGGCAAGAAATCCTATTGTCTTGTGATAGTTGATGATTATTCTAGGTTTACTTGGGTTTACTTTCTAAGAATAAAGGATGAGACAAGTGGACTGATCAAACCCTTTGTGACTAGAGTGGAAAACAAGACAAACCTAAGGGTAAAAGTCATTAGATCAGACAATGGAACTGAGTTCAAGAATGCTGATTTGAATAGCTTTTGTGAGGAAAAAGGTATTGAGAGACAATACAGTGCTCCTAGAACTCCTCAACAGAATGGTGTTGCTGAGAGGAGAAATAGGACACTGATTGAAGCTGCAAGAACTATGTTGGCTGACTCTAAACTTCCAATCACTTTCTGGGCAGAAGCAGTTAACACTGCTTGTTATGTCCAAAATAGAGTTCTTATAGTCAAATCAAAAGGCAAGACACCCTATGAACTTTTTGAGAAAAAGAAACCCTTTATAGGATTTTTAGAACCATTTGGGTGTCCTTGCACTATTCTTGACACCAAAACTCACTTAGGCAAATTTGAAAGCAAATCTGATGATGGATTTCTTGTAGGATACTCTTCTTAGAGCAAAGCACTTAGAGTTTTCAATAGTTCTACAAGAATCATAGAAGAAAGTGACAATGTCAAATGCAATGAGAACACTCCTAATATACCTGGCAGTGGTCCCAATTGGCTGTTTGACATTGATTCACTGACTAACTCTTTGAATATGAGCTATGCAGTGAATACAGGTTCAGGTACAGAGCAAGACAAAGAAACAAGTCCTACATTTGTTATGTTTCCCATGCCTTTTGTGGACTCAAATAAAGCCAGTACCACTGTTGAATCAACTTCTGATGATCAAACAGAACCTGGATCTGAGAAGAGTGATGAGCAACAAATTGTGGAATCCTCTAACACTACTGAGGAAATTCCTGTTTTAGAAGAGGGACCTCAATGGGATCAAGAACCAGAGGTGAATGATTCAAATCTAGGGGTGGATCTGCCTGAAGAACCCCTACATCTCACACGAACTCAGAAGAATCATCCACCTACTCTGGTAATAGGAGACATTCAGTCTCCTATGATAACAAGGAAGCAAAGCAAGTCTCTTCCCAATCCACACTTGAGCATGATTTCTGTTTTTCTCTCACAAACAGAACCCAAGAAAGCTTATGATGCAATGAAGGACCCAAGTTGGATAGAGGCTATGCACGAAGAACTGTTGCAGTTTGTCCTTCAGCATGTGTGGGATCTGGTGGATCTCCCAACTGGACATAGGGTGATTGGCACTAAGTGGATTTTCAGAAACAAGACTGATGAGAGAGGAATAGTCATCAAGAACAAAGCACGATTAGTAGCACAGGGGTATACTCAAGAGGAAGGCATAGACTATGATGATGTATTTGCACCTGTTGCCAGAATTGAAGCCATCAGGCTATTCTTGGCATTTGCATCTTACAAAGGATTCAAAGTCTATCAGATGGATGTTAAAAGTGCCTTTCTCTATGGCACTATAGATGAAGAGGTTTATGTCAGTCAACCACCAGGGTTTGAAGATCCCAAATACCCTGATAAAGTTTACAAGTTGAGGAAAGCTCTATATGGTCTTCATCAAGCACCTAGGGCTTGGTATGATACCTTGTCCTCATACTTGTTGGAAAACAAGTTTGAAAGAGGTGTCATTGATAAGACCTTGTTCATCAAGAGAACTAAGACTGATATGCTTCTGGTGCAGATTTATGTAGATGATATCATCTTTGGATCTACAAAGGATGATATGTGCAAGGAGTTTGAAGAACTGATGCATAAGAAATTTAAGATGAGTTATATGGGAGAGCTAACTTTCTTTCTTGGTTTACAGGTCAAGCAGGAGACTGATGGGATATTCATCAATCAGTCCAAATATGTTGCATCCATGCTTCAGAAGTTTGGAATGAGTGATGCAAAGCCATCAAGCACTCCAATGGAATAAACACGTCACTGCTGATGTTGAGGGGGAGGAAGTTGATGTTCATCATTACAGATCCATGATTGGATCATTAATGTATCTTACAGCTTCTAGACCTGATATTATGTTTGCTGTTTGTGTCTGTGCTAGGTATCAGGTTAGGCCCAAGGAGTCTCATCTACATGCTGTCAAAAGGATTTTCAAATATCTTAAAGGCCAACCAAGATTGGGACTGTGGTATCCCAATGATTCTTCATTTGACCTAGTAGCCTACACAGATAGTGATTATGGAGGAGCAAACTTGGATAAAAAGTCAACATCAGGAGGATGTCAATTTTT
Source organism: Centaurea solstitialis (assembly GCA_030169165.1). Lineage (NCBI taxonomy): Eukaryota > Viridiplantae > Streptophyta > Magnoliopsida > Asterales > Asteraceae > Centaurea > Centaurea solstitialis. Next base: position 91,183,514 of record CM058040.1, on the reverse strand, counting down.
GGGAGGAAGATTGGTCTCATGGCAATGCAAGAAACAGACCACTGTTTCACAATCAACAACAGAGGCTGAATACATAGCTGCATCTCAATGTTGTTCTCAAGTTTTTTGGATTCAGAATCAAATGCAAGACTATGGTCTTTCCTTCTTGCAGACACCAATCTACATTGACAATAACAGTGCTATTAGCATTGTTAATAATCCAGTCAAGCACTCCAAGACCAAACATATAGAGATCAAGTACCATTTTATTAGAGATTGTAATGAAAAGAAGTTAATTCAAGTTCTGAAAGTTCACACTGATGATCAATATGCAGACCTGTTCACAAAAGCATTTGATGTAGGCAGGTTTACATTTTTTATTACAGGTGTTGGAATGATGAATTCTGAATAATCCTTCTTCTTCTTACACTTTTATTTGTACTTTCTCTGTATATTTTCTTCCGTTTTAATCTTATTCTTTTTAAGTTGGTAGTTTAATGAGTTTGTGAGTGTTGCAGATGTGTGGTGAAGTTCTTGGTTTGATCAATAGACGCAGGGTGATGATACCACTGCTTGGATGGAGTTACTTCTACTAGCAGTGTTTTCACTGCAAAACAACATTTTCTTCCCTAAGTCTTTACCACTGCTTGTTTTGCATATTACCACCGCTAGCACATTCGCACATTACCACCGCTAGCACATTCGCACATTACCACCGCTAGCACATTCGCAGATTACCACCGCTTGCACATTTGCATATTACCATTGCTTGTCTTCAGTTACCACTGATGGTTCACAAACCACTGCTCTTTACTTGACCAGTGTTTTTACCACTGCACGCGCATGGTACCACTGCTAGCGCACATTACCACTGCTTTTGACCTCACACGCGCATGGTACCACTGCTAGAGCACATTACCACTGCTTTTAACTTCACACGCGTATGGTACCACTGGTATGGTAAATTACCACTACTTTTAAACGTGGCACGCATACTAACCACTGCTTGTCTGTTTTACCACTGCTTTTAACAAATACCATTGCTAGTGTTATTTACCACTGCTTTTAACTTATACCACCGCATGTGTTCGTTACCATTGCTTGTGGTAGTTACCCCTGCTCATCAGTTCAGTATAAAAGCCCTAACTTGACCGCCTTTTTCACAAACGGCTATTCTAAACTCTTGCTCTGAAAACGTTTGCGATTCTGCACTCATTCTCCCTCTGTGTACTTGAAATTTCTTCTTCGAACTGATTCTACTTCTGATTTTAGGGTTTCTATTGCGTAATCGATCATGGAATCTCTGTCGTTTGTCAAGGATCACAATAAAGTGGGTTATCTTATCAAAGATGCCAATTCCGAAGGGTTTGAAGACATTCTTGATTTCTTAGCATCATCTCACATTGCCTATGCCGCGACCATCAATCCAACAATCTACATTCAACATATGCAAGATTTCTGGTCAAATGCGGTGATTCAAGAAGATGAAGGGGTCAAACACATTCAAACCACCATTTGTGGTCAATCACTAACCCTTACCCCTGCAAAGCTCAGATTTCATCTTCAACTCCATGACGAAGGAGGTATTTCTATGCTCACACCCTCAACCATCATGGAAGCTTTTATAAGAATGGGGTATACAGGCTCTCGCACTTCTTTAAAATACCTTAAGGGTAAATTTTGCCCTCAGTGGAGGTTCTTTGTGCATACCCTTTTACACTGTTTTTCTAAGAAATCCACCAGTTTTGGTGAGTTCAGTAGCACCATTGCTTCTGCTTTGGTCTGCTTGGCCACTAATCCGGTGTTTAACTTTTCACAAATGCTTTTTGATGATCTTGTTTACAATCTTGAAAACATCAATAATGACAAAGTAAAATCCTTTTATATGTTTCCAAGATTTGTGCAAGAAGTTATTACTAAGGAATTGACGACTGTACCCATGGATGGAGACACTTACAAGAGTCAAGCTCTTGGTAACAAAGTGTTTTCAAACATGAAGAGACCTGCTACAGGCTCTAATGAGACATTCCATTGTTCCCCACAATGATGAGGGTGAACCACCCACACGGTGAGGCATCAGGCTTGCAGCCCACACAACCAAGCATTCCCACTGATGACCTACCCACACCTATCACTGATACCATTCCTCAGTCCCTTGACACAACCCCCCCTCCTCCACTCAAAATGTATAACAGAAAGAACAGGAGAGCTCCTTCCTCCTCTGGTTCTCAACCCAAACAGCCTTTAAGCCATCAGTTGGAGCACTCTCCTTCTGATAATATCCAAAGGGACACCCCTGGAGTGATGCCCCACTCAAGTATAAAGAAGGTGCCCTCTAAGGAGATGGAAGGGCATGTGGTTGGTGAGGCTCAAACTACTGATGTTGCATAAGGTGTGCATCAGAACAGTTTGAACATAGATAGATAAGACCCCCACCACGGCAACTCCTATTGAGAAATCAAAGGGAGGTCCCAGGTGCCAAGAAACCAAGGGAGCATCTAGTGCTTCAGCAAGGCTGAAGACTAATGTCAAAAAGCTCAAAGATCCAGTAATGGAGGTCAACACTCCTAAACCTGGTGAGGGCATGTTTTTCACACAAAGAATTGATGGATAATTTCACAGCCATTGCCAAGGATTTGAAAGCCTATGAGAAGAACTTTCATGTCCATGATGAGAAACACAAGTCTCATGCAGAAAGGTTGGATCTGTTGGAGGGGTTGATTGATGTACAGAATCAGCTTATCAAGGATAAGGATGCAATGCTGGAGGAATTACTCAACAAGATCAAGTCTCAAGGTGCTCTTGTTGCTTCCATGCGCTTGAAGATTGCAGCTCTTAACAGGAGATACTCCACTTTGGTCTCATTCACAAAGGGGGAGAGGAGATCTAAAGTTAAGGGGGAGTCTAAAAAGAAAACAAAGCATGTTGATGAAACTACTGTTGTGAATGAACCTGCAGTAGAGATGGAGACTGAAACTAAGGGGGAGTTACAGAAGGAAGTTGGTACAGGGGCTGAAACTGCATTGGCAGTAAATGAGGATGAAGTTACAATTGCTGAGCTACTTGTGAATCTACCTAAGGTTACTCCACCAACCAAGGGTGTAGTTATCAAAGAGCCTGAAGTAACAAAGAAAACAGTTGAAGTTCTTGTTGATCCAAAAGCCAAAGGAAAGGAGAAGATAGTTGAAGAAACTGTGAATGAATCTGATGATGATGAGGAGATGGGATTCAAGCCAGTAATGGATTCTGTAACTGATGATATTCCTTCTTATGCACTGATTCAACAAATTGAAGAAGAAGAAGAGAAGAAAAGAAAAGAAGAGTTGGCTAGGATTGCTGAGAGAGACAGAATTGAGGCTGAAAGAATGCAAGAGGAATGGAATAAGAAGGAACCTGAAGTAGTAAAGAAGAAACCTGTCAAAAGGACTACAAAGAAATCAACTCCAAAGGCTGTGACAAAAAAGAGGAGGATCATGGTGAGGTATCTGTCTGGTGCTCTTGGAAAACCAGTTCAGTTCTTTGCCAAATGGGATCTGGAAAAGATTGAGAACAAGTATAATGTCACAAGAGAGGCCATGCACTTGGAAGCAATGGAGGAACAACAAGTTGAAGTACAAGATGTGGCCTTAGTTCAAAGAAAGAGAAAGAGAGATCAGATTGAAGAACAGATTACTACTAAAGGTAATCCTGAGGATAATGTGGTTATGACTAAGGAAACTATGGCTGACTCTGATCAGCAAGTTGTCCAAGTGATTGAGAAGAAGGAGGTGGAACAAGGTGAGAAAGAGGAGAAAGAGGCTGAGAATGTTGAGAAACTAACTGCTGCTGAACAGTTGGTTAAGGAGGTTGAAGTTGCTGAATCTCCTAAGCAAAAGAGGAAAAAAATCAATTGCCAAGAAGGGGAAGAAAACCAAAGAGGTTGAAGAAACTTCAAATGTTTCTATGTGGATATTCTTTGATAATGATCAGATTGATTATTTCAAAGTTTTTAGAAGTGATGGAACCAATGAGGTTTTTGCTAGCATCCTTGGAATTTTCAGAAAACTATCAAGAGCTGGTCTGAAGAAGATGTATGAGATTGCTTGTACTAAGGAGATTGAAGACTTTGAGGAAGCCAGATTACTTGTTGAAGATCTGAAGATGATGTTTGCTTTCTCAAAAACAAAGGCATAATTGAAGAACAAAGGAAAAAGGGATCAGAATGATAGTGTTGGTGAAGGAAAGGTTATCTCCTGGAACACCTATGAAAATAGGGTGTTCTCAGTGAATTTTGAGAAAGGTAGGATAAGCTACTTTCTGATGGATAAGAGGTATGACTTTGAACCGATTATGATGAACAGCATGTTGGAGGTGAAAGAGAAAGAAGAAAATCTCTCTGAGCTTGATAAGGAGTTGATTGAAAGAATGAAAGAACAGTTGCTGGAGGTTAACAAGAGGTATTTTGATGTGAAGATGATAGAGCAGAAACCTAAGAGAGTCACAGGTTGGGGTGTTGACAAAGATCTAAGGTATGTGATAAGAATGAATGATGGTTCAGAACTCTGTGATTCTGACTGGATGAAGATCTTGGAAGTTTGTACAAGAGAAAATCTGCAGGAGTTGTATGATCTGAGATGCAAAGTGATTGATGTAGCCATGAATGAAAGATCCAACCCTGATCAAGCTAAAAAGAAGAAAGCTGCACTAGATTGTTTGTTTTGGTTGTTTGAACCATTCAGACTACTAGATGTAAGGAGTAGGAACTGTGAATGTGTGAAAGAGTGGAGATGGTTTGAAAAATGCAAGGTTTATAGTATGAGAGTCAATGATGATGACATGGAGTACTATCTGGAGGAATGTGAAACTGATGTGCTTGATGTACAAAGACTGCAGTGCATGATGAATATTGAACTGAGTACAAGTGGTGAACTTACAAAGGCTGCAAGACTGCTGGTGAAGAAGATAAAGACTTACTTGAAGATCAGACTCACAAACTTAGCTCATCATGTTGAGAAGTTAAGTTAGGGGGAGATTGTTGAGTCTGAAAATAACACTGCTGAGGTTACCACTGCTGATTATCACAGCTGGAAGATTACCACTGCTAGCTTTGGGATTACTATTGCTGAAGAGATGATTTGAAGATACCACTGCTAGTATGTGAGTTAATACTGAAGAACAACTTACCACTGCTAGTACAAGAGTTACCACTGCCAGTACAAGTTACCACTGCTGGAACATAATTGCCACTGCTATTGAAGATTACTACTGATTCTGTTTTGCCACTGCTGAGGAGATAAAGATAAGGAAAGGATTCTGTTGGAGAAGATATGGGATAGATACAATTGTTTTGGAGATTATCTAGAGTAGATTTACTTTCCTTATTGTAATCTGTAACTTGTATAAATAGCTGGTAGGTTATTCAATGTTAGACACGAGTCTTTCATAAGTTTTTGTTTAGAATTAGAAGCCTCAAGATTATTCTTGAATCCCTGCACTAGAGAAGTTGTGCACGTCTGTTTGAGTCTGTTCAAGCAGATTGGGGCTTTGGTTGTAATCATCAAACTTGTGATTCAATATAAAAGTCTGTTTTACAAATCCATTGTTTTCATTCAATCAAAGTGTTATTCCGCAAACTTCTTTGATTTGAGTTTTCTGTTCTTGATATATTGATTTATACGATCCTGTCAATATTTCGTCAGTTCTAGATATAATCTAGAGGAATCTTCCAACCCACGTTTGTACGCCTCGATTGCAGTCTTCATGTCACAATTCTTTACTTCAATCATGGCTGCATTGAATCTATTAAAGTAGTCGCGAATTGTTTCTCCTGGCTTCTGTACGACGTAATACAGATCGCTGGTTTGTTTCTCCATATTACGACTGCTAGCAAACTGTCGGGTGAATTGGTTTTACCAATTCAGCAAAGGATCCAATACTTTTTGGCTTTAGGTTGATAAGCCATTGTAATGCTGCTCCTGTCAAAGTAAATCCAAAGCTTTTGCACATGCAAACTTCCTGGTATTGCGTCGGTATAGGAACTGTCCACATGAGTTGCTTATATTGTGCGACATGTTCGACTGGATCGGTGACTCCAGAATATTTTGTTGCAAAGGCTGGGATGCTGTATTTTTTGGGTACGTCAACAAGAGCTATTTCGTCGACAAACGGTGAAGCTTGAAATCCAGTTTTAGGCTCGACTTCGACAGGTACTGTTGCTCCGGGTAATTTTGTAAGTAGTGCGAACAGCTTTTGATTCTGTTCCTCCAAAGATTTCAATCGTACGTTCAGAGGATCTTCAGTGGTTACTGGAACTGTTGGGATAAAACCGGAAGAAACTCCAGTATTGGGTGGGATTGTTGTATGAACTGTGGAACTAGCAGCTGTGGGTATATGACCAGGGATAGGAATTTGCTGAGAAATATTGTTAAAGGCACCGAATGTAAATCCGGGTGGACTTTGAGGCATGGATGGTCGTACAAAGTTCTGCTGGTTATGTGGTAAAGGTACTGAGGTGTTGAACTGAGGACGAAACGGTGGTCTCAGGTGCTGAGGTGGATAAGGAGAAGGAATAGGCATCGATGGAACTTGCGAAGCTCGAAGACGTTGGATTTCTTCGTTAGCTTGTTGCAATTGTTGTTGTAGAGATGCTATGAATGCGTTATCCATTATCCTGCAAAAATAGCTCAAGGAGAACTCGAAGAAAAGATTAGTACGAAGGCGCACTTTTCACCGAATGAAATTTTCCTCAAAACGGAGCCCCATGGTGGGTGCCAAACTGTTTATGTAAAAAATTACACAAGTCGATTGTCGTGTGAGAATGTGTGAGACTTAACCGTCGAGAGAAAGAAATTACAGTCGGTAAGAAGTGCGATAAAAAGTAAAATAACACAAAGAATTTGATGACGCAGGAAAAACCTCACGACGGAGAAAAAAACCTGCGGTCGACCTAAGATTAAGTCGACAGTGCACTATGATCACCAAGCAGGGGTGATATCCTTTATAATTACAGCTTCAGTCGTACGATTACAATGGAATAGACAACAGAATCGAATGTAAATTACAACTGATTATCAAAATAGTGAGTGTGTAGCTTATAGTAATCAAGAATGTTCCAGTGTCCCTCAAATGAAGGCTTGATCTTCCTTATATAGGTGCTTGATAATAACCGTCCAATGGATTTGTTGATCATTAATACTTGAATCGTAACTGTCGCGTGAATCTCGTTCGTAACGGTCGACCTCTTGATGATTGTCGTTAATGGAAGAGTTATGGCTGGATTATGACCGTTGTAGTGATGAACTCCAACGATCATGGCATAATATTCGATCTCAGACTTCTTCAAAGGTGTACAATTGTTAGATATAATAATCTGCAATAAGAACAAGTTCTTCGTACGTTTAGTCGTTAGTATCGTACGACATATACAATAATATCGTTCGACTAATCGTTGGTTTTATTCGACCAATTGTTATATTCTTTCGAGGGTACTATTAAGTTTATTTTAGGATCTTATCTTAATACAGGATTATCATTCTGAAATATATCTTACGATTATAGCTAATCGTCATGCGATCACAGATTTTTACCCAAACAGAACCCAAGGCATATAATATCGAAAATTCGAAATATAGTATTTTGAAAGTGATTTCTATATACGATCCGGTAACTATCCAAAATATATCATCTTTCTTTACCTTATCATGTAACGTTCTCGGCCATAAAAGTGGATTGTTGGTAAGCTAGCATATTAAAACCTAGTAATCACTTACCGAGTAAAATTTGTGTTCCACACTTAGAGGGTAAGACTTCTAGTCCTTGCCTTATTGTACCTCGTCATTCTCAATCAATCAATAAGGTAAATGATATATAAACTTTTAATAAACGACCCCTACGTATTATTCTCTAACTTTGCCACGATGTTAGTTTCAATTTCACGGGTGGTTATCAACCGTTGAGAGTTTGATGAGTTAACTGAGAAACATGTGAAGTGGTTATCAACCGTTGGATGAACATTAGGATGAGATGCACCAGATCAATCCTCATATCAAGCGCGATTCACGGGTGGTGATACAGGGAGGTTTCGAGCGTTTATGAGGGTTTATGAGCTCGTTGGCCATCCCATATGCTAGCTGCCAACGATTTGCCATAACTTGCATGAAGTTTTGTAGAATGTCGCATAAGATTGAAACAAAGGCCAATGAGATGCGGTTTTTACCCGCATGCAACCCGCTTGCTTCTCCGTGTTTGATAGTTGACTTCCCTTCGTTCTCCAATAACGAAACAAGGAAATAAATGCAATCTGTGTAGGACAGTTTATAATATGTGCGCGAGATAAGTCGCAAAAGCGACGATGTCTTATCTTATGTGACAGGATTTCAGCCATCTTTCAGGATCGTTTCTTCGCTTCCAAAGATCTCTAAAAACCCTTATAAACGCTCGAAACCTTCCTATATCAGGTGGGCTTGAGATTAGAACTGCTCAAGGATTCAAATCCATTTCTCATGTTTCTCACGTTAATTCAACTTCTGACATGATCCTTCACGTTAAATACAATGATTTGCTATTGCCGTCATGAATGCCAACTTCTTTTCTTCCGTACTAATCAAAATATGGGATCACTATAAAGTGTACTTTCTCTTGTAATCTCTAGCCTCTCGCTAGTCCCTTCTAATATTCTCTTTCTTTTGCGGTCCAAAAAAAACAAAACTATAAAGTGCACCGAATACAATTGCGTTAATTAAGGTGCATATCGAAGTCACCACTTTTAAGCACTCAACAAGAACCCTTACAAAACAAATATCTTGTTGGATTTTCTGTTACTGACGTGAATGAGGAACTGAAGTTGTCACAGATATCCTTATACAAACCAAGAAACTAGAATGGCTGTATGGAGTAAACTTTCCATCTGTTTAATGGTGTTAATGGGATTTGATTCAAATAAACCATTTTCATATATCTTGGAAGAAATCCAGATTTGAGATGCGTGCATATTTTGCTCATTTACTAATCTGGCATGTTAAAATGCACATCTATTTGCAGCCTTCAGCCTGTTGTATAATAACTCATACCATATGCTTATCTTGTTTCCAGATCGTCTTACCCGATACAACCTATGGGCTGCAGATATGCATATATTCATACAATGAGTCCGCTACTTACCATAACAAATCTACTCTGTTAGAACGAAATAAATTGTCGCTAATACTTCAATTATCGTCACTGGTACCAGGCCTCTGCCTTTTAATATCTTCCCTAGGGGTATCACTGCCACTAGAGATGGCCAAACCCAACCGGTTATAACGGGCCCGGTTGGTTAACCAATAAGCGAACCGGTCGTCAACCGGTTATAACTGGACCGATTCACAACCGGTTAAGAGACCGGATAATTTGATCAGTTAAGGTTTTTGGCATTTTTCCCATAACCGGTTAATTATAACCAGACCGAAACTGGTTACGTAACCGAACCGGAACCGGTTATAACCGGGACCGATTTAATTCAAAAAGATAGTCGTTTATATACGTTATTATAGCCATTAATTAGGAGCCATTTGGCTTCATTTTTGAACATTTGTTTGGCCTTTTTAGCCTCATATACCCTATAAATATGGTGTTTGGGTTGAATACTAAGTTACCAACTTACGAGAAACACAAAATTCTCGCTATAATTTGTGATTTCGTGTTCTCAAGTTTCGACTCTTATTCGTTTCTCGCAAGTTTTACTCTCTCAACTCTCCTCTATTTTAAATTTATAATGTTTAAATAATTTATAAAGTTTAAAAATAAAAATAGCCTTAACTGATCCTTAACCGGTTATGTAACCAGTTATAACCGGTCGAGGTTAACCAGTTAACTGTTAAGCTTAAACAGTTAAGACCCCGGGACCCCTTAACCTTAACCGGTTATATAGAGTTCTTTTCACTATATACAAGCTTCATGAGGGCATCGGGAATCCATAAGTAACGTATTTGGTGCTATAATATCAGTAAGTCCCGCAAATACTTAAGTGAGATATGTTCATGGCACGCGTTAATATGCTTATCCAATCATAAATTTAGGGTATGTTTAAGATTAACTTAATAAATTTAATAGTATTCACAACTTATCCGGTCATGCGTACATATGAGTGTTTGGTATTGACTTAATGATATATAGTAGTTTATTCAATAAGAGTTCCAAAAGAAGCTTTATGCATAATGCAAAAGAAAATATCATAACGACATCTTCCAATTAAAAACATGTTCCGTTCATATATGAAAAAGTATACTAAATAAAAACTATCACTCAGATCACCCACACAATCAACTTTATTCATACATGACTTAATAGACTCTAACCAAACAACCGTTTACTATGTAATAATATGAAAAGTAAATATTACGAAAATACCAAAGTTAACCGTTTACTATGTAATAATATGAAAAGTAAATATTACGAAAAGACCAAAGTTAACCGTTACTATTAAATATACCCTCAGGATAATATATAGGAAGAAAATATAACCAACAAGAGTTAAAAGTATATGTTGTTTCACCAAATTAGTTTATATGTGAAAAGAAAATGAAAGATTATATAGGTTGTATGGATATGAGGAGACCAACACCATGTTTTGAGTGAATATGTTGGGTTGCATAAGATTTTATTAAGAGATGATAAAACTTCAAGAAGGGGGTTGGTTGATGAGGCCACCAACGATGACTCCATCTTTAATTTATTTTAATATAACTCTCACCATACTTCCTCTCTGTAGCTAATTCAAACAAAACTAAATTCAAATCTTAAATCCCATGATCAATAATAGATAGATATATAAATGAAATAATTGTTCATCTCTATATAATTGATTTAAAAATAGAATGCAATCGTTGAGAAAACTCCCACGTTCTCTCCCTTGTTCCGAAAGTACCCAAGTACCCATTACGATCCATCACGAGTGTTGGAATGGTTCTATGTACTCCAATCATTCGATAGAGATTAATGTTATATTTTATAAGATTTTATTCTCTTTTCTTTTAATATATAAATTACCATAAATATATATTTCTTCTTGAAACAAAATGAATATTGCATCATTCCAAAATTGGCGTGGCACCGTTAATAATATATTAACTTCACTAGTTTTGATCCCGTGTAATTTACGGGATACTTTAAAAAAATTAAATCATATCATGAAACTTATATTATAAATATGAATTGTGGTGTTATATTAGTCCTAAGTTGTTATTTGTATTTCTTAGAAAGAAACGTTTTCTGCACAACATGGAAATTTCACTACCACTCGAGGAACCAAAAACCACTTACAAAGTTCGAAGCCCAACAATTAGGCAGCAGCGAAAAGGACCAAACAGAAACACTCGTTCACCCAAAAATGTCAAACTAAAACGATTTAAAACTAAGGAAAACAAAACAGAAAGCTGGAAAAAGCGTCGAGCAAAGGGATCAACTTATGAGGCATAAGCCGAAACAGCCCCTTCACCGAGATGCCAAGTAGAAGGATAGACCCGAGCCGAGAAGAGCGTCACCTACAAACAGTATGAAGAGTCTAAACATTCGAAAACTAAATCATATCATTTATTTATAAATATAAAAGTAATTACTCAAAATAAAAATAAATCTATATAAAACAAATCTTATTATTAATTTATATTTAGTTAAAAGAATAATATAATGTTTTAAATGAGACCATAGTGAATGCACATAAAAGGGTTGCACCCGTGTTTATAATAGTAGTACATATAAGAAAATAATGACAGAGATAAATAGATACAAAAATGAGCTGTTAATAGTATGGTGGTAGGGGGTCAAGGTGAATACAAACTCAAGATCATGAAGTAGCATCTATCCAAGTACTGTCAACAAAACAAACAGAGAGAAGATGCGAAGTTATGAGATATAAGCCCACAATTCATGGAGATAGAGATAGTTAGAGATACAGGTAGACATATAGAGATAGAGATGCTTAGAGATAGTTAGAGATTCATAGGATAAAAATAGAGAGAAAGAGAAAGATTTTGAATAATTATACTATTATTAAAAATTTAAATATGAGTTATCATTGTTGATAAGAGCAAATGGGATGAGATAAAGTTTGTTATACTAATAGATAATTTTGTAGAATTTTTAATTAAAATGTAATTTATATGTGGCACCGGCTCACCAGAGCACGACACGTGGCAACCGGCTCACCAGAGCACGACACGTGGCAAGTAAGTTAGTCTTTTATTATATATATATATATGATACGAAAACAAAACATCTATCTTCAAAGTTGTGGGTATTTTCGCACTGATTTCCACCAAATCTTGGATAAGATCGCTTAAGACGTTTGCAAAAATAGTAATGGGGGAACTTGAAAAATTAAAATGGAAAACGTAAGGTTTATACGGTTTTTGTTGAATCTGCTTAGTATTTAAATATCAATTTAGGGAGAGAGATAGAGATATAGATGACTTCATACCAATAGATAGATATAAAGTTTGTTATATTTAATGCTTAGTATTTAAATATCAATTTAGGAAGAGAGATAGAGATATAGATGACTTCATACCAATAGATAAAGATAAAGTTTGTTATATTTAATAGATAATTTTAGATTAATTTTTAATAATTTTAAATTTTAAATCAGTGCCATGTGTCAACATATGACACATGACACATATGCATATGATGTGGCAATGGCTCACCAGAGCGCGACACGTGTCAGTGAGTTACTCAGAGCGCGACACGTGTCAAACTAGTTACTCTTTTATTATATATAGATAGATTCAACAATATTTTTTTGTTTTTGTACTTAAAATATATCTATCAAATATTTAATTAATATTCTCTTATTATATATACTAAATAAGTTAATAGGCTGCTACGTGTCGTCTTTGGTGAGCCGGAATCAGTATTTTCCCACCTAAACATGCATCTGGACGTAGTTTACACTTTTAGTTCATTTAGGCTTATATATCCATACTTTCACTACTCCTTAAATCACTCATTAATCGATGTTACATTAATTACTACTCTTATAATTAAGTATGTAGTTTACTTTTAATTCTTTACTTTTTTATTATTTTATTTCAGATTTTTATCTTATATTAACTTTTTTTTAGAACGGCAATTTTATTAGCACCAAGAGGAAACAAAGACGGGCGGCAAGATGCTAGCCCACCAACACCCGGAACAGACACACGACCATCGGGCCAAACAAGACAATCTACCACGAGTATCCCTCGATCTAGACCAAAGGAACATCTCCGACTTTATAAGGCTTTCCGTTCTAAAAGGAAAAACTTTACATATATATATATATATATATATGTTTGTTTGTATGTTTGTTAACACATAATTAATCACAACTAATTAAGTATTTTAGGTCGCCATCTTATGATTGGTTGGGACTTCCATCAATAGTTTATGATTTATCAAAAGAAATTAGGCATTAGCAATGAACCTAACTCCTTTTCTATTTTTTTTTTTTTTTTGTGGGAAAAGAGGAACTATGTAAAATAACTTTATTTCTTTAATCGTATATGGAAAAAGTTATAATCCAAATTATTCACTTATTTATCAGTAATTACTACGAAATATTTATAAGATTGACAGCTATATATGTATAACAAATTTTATTCACACATTATTATATTTATTATACTAATAGATATCTTAAGCATTTAATTAATCATCATTCCTACACGTAAAATAAAACTCATAAGTTTCCTTTGTGAGTCGTGCTGTGCCTGGTAGATATTAGGCCCACAGTGGACTCTTGATTTTCAATATATTAATACATTTAGGGTTATTGTTCTAGCCACCAAGAACTGAATTATTAGCAATTAAATAATCAAGTAACATTCTTTCTCAAACCCTTAAAGGGTATAAATATGTTTCTCATTTCCTTCATCTCCTAAGGAACATCAAATTCCTTCTTTTTGTCATCACCCAGTACTCTCACTATACATATAAACTCTCCAATAAATCTGAAGAACATAAATACAAAAGAGATGGAGTCATATGGCAATGTTTTTGATGAAGAATGGGTGAATCTGAGCTCAATGTTCTCTTGTGATCCAGATTCCAATCATTTCGCAGGCCACGGATTGTTTTCGAGTGAACAAGATCATGGTTTGAATCTTGAAACTCCTTCTATTCTTTGGCCAAGTGCCAATGAATCTAATAGTTCTAATTCAAGTGTCAACGATGATAATATTTTTGTCTCTACCTCTGATCATGATCTTAAACCCAATTTCTGCAATTATTTTTCTCAAGAAAGTATTAATGCTACCGAATCTCTTCCCTACCCATTCCACGATGTTTTCCAATTCTGTCCTTCTAATACACCCACGGATGATGTCTATGATCAGTCCAAGGATCTAACTTTAATGGAAGGTGATAGTAACAACTATTCGCTACTAGCTCAAGTCTTTTCTGATGAAGCGATGGAAGAAATTCTGGGTTTGAGACAAGAAGAGGTGGTTAAGTGTAAAAGGGAGAATTCAGTTGCCAATCTAGGCAAGGAAACCCCCCTCAAGAGGAAGTACGAAATGCTCGAACTTCCCATTGCGGTGGAAGACGAAGGCAACACCGAAACAATCAATAAGAACCCCAAGAAGAAAACGCGTGTTTCAAGAGAAAAAGTAAGTATCTTATTCATTTTTTTATTTTGAAAAATGCTGGATTACGGGATCATGTGAGAAGTGTTATTTTTGGTGAGAAGTACTTTTAAACAGTTGATCAATTTTAATCAAATACCCCTCCCGCGAATTGCGGCTTAAAAGAAAATTGATCTGGTGCATCTCATTCTAATGTTCGTCCATATCTCATCCAAGGGTTGATAAACTCTTCTCACCAAATTAATCTGACACTTCTCACCGGAACAAATTCTGTATCTGTATATATTTATATATAGAATGAAGAAATCTAACACGGTGTACCTTTAACTTGTTACACAGAAAAACAAAAAGACTAGTTTGACATCAAAGAAGAAGCAGAAGATGATGACTGCTATTAATAGCAATGAGGATGATGGCGAAGAGAGCCATCAAAACAATGAGAAAATTACTAACAATAATAACGGAAGAGGAAACGCACATAGTTCAAGTTCTTGCAGCTCCGAGGGCGATTCAAATGTTTCTCAAGATACGAATGGAGGGGCAACCGATTTAACCGTGAAAACAAGAGCTGGTAGAGGCGCTGCAACCGATCCCCAGAGCATCTATGCAAGGGTATGTTTTTGTAAATGTGAATATTGGTTAATTACTCCCATACTTCATCTTTGCAACAAATTGATTTGTGTGTAATATGCATATATTTAAATTAATGTGTTCTATTTTCAATTTTGCAGAAAAGAAGAGAAAGAATAAATGAAAGACTTAGGATCCTTCAGACCCTTGTACCAAATGGGACAAAGGTTGACATAAGCACAATGCTTGAAGAAGCAGTTCACTATGTCAAGTTCTTGAAGCTTCAAATCAAGGTTAGATTAGTGATGATTAAAGGATCATTTCATAATAAAAAATAAATATTAAAAGGCCCATTTTATATAATTTGATTCCTATATATAACTACATGTTACCTAAGTTTAATGTTTTTTTTTTTTTGGTTAAATCTTGCAGTTGCTGAGCTCCGACGATAAGTGGATGTATGCTCCGATAGCGTATAATGGAATGGACATGGGTCTCTACCAGAATATTTCACAAAACTTATAAATCGAACTTTTGGGAATAATTTTTTCTCCATTGCCCAATTATTAATCAAGAAACAAAAAGAGATTATATAACATAACTTGTAATGTATTTTGTAATTACAGAATTCATCTATCCTGATCATGATATGGATTCTAGAGGTTTAATTGATAACCTTTAATATGATCTTGTATTAATTGCACATGTTTTACAATTAGACATGTGATGGCTTATTATTGGAAAGTTTTTTACAAGAACAATGGAATATTGCAATTAATCATATATAGGTTGACTAACTATGTGCATGATCCACTGAATCTATTAGTTTGAGTTCTTTGAATAATTAAGCTCACAAAATTAAATAATGAATATTTTCTGTTTCTAAACTTTTGTATGTACAATTGATCAATCTAATAATCAGTTAGAAATTGAAATGGCTGATCATGTTCATGAACCTTAAGTGTAATGTGGAAGGTAAGTTTACAAGTTTAAAGAAAGTGATTATTTAAACTTAAACCTATTAGTTTGAGTACGTGCACTGGCTTCATTAGTACCAATAGTGGCCACATGCCTCTCTCAAATTGTTAGTAGATAACATAATCATATTAATATTGATCAACGATATACATTTAGGGTTTTGGGGGTGATAAATTACCATGTGATCCCAATGTTGAGCGGTACTAATAATGGACCCATCGGTGTGCCTGAATGTACCCCCTCATAGCAGGTAGCACGATTGGACTTCATTATTGGCCCTAGATTGATGCCTAAATGTGTTGATGAATCTCTAACTTTAGTAGGCACGTGATAAGTCCATGAATCTCTCTCCCATGTTTTCCTGGGTGTCGATAACGGCTTCAAGAAAGACTAAGGGTGTGTTTAGTTGTGGAAAATTTTTCTGTTTTCTAGAAAAATTTTCCATGAAAACTGAAAATTTAGAAAACCTGTTTAGTTGATTCAATTTAGAAAAATTTTTCCAAGAAAACAAAATTTTCATTTTCCACATTTACACTTGAATTAGAAAACTACTTTTTATAGTTTTCCAATTCTCATTTTCATTTTCCATTTTCATTTTCAATTGTCGTCCCCTTCTCGGCTCCGGCCACCGCCACCGTCGTGCCTGCCGCCGCCGCCGGCCACGGCCACCAGCCACCAGCCGCCGCCGCCGCTCGCCGCCGCCGCTCGCCGCCACCGCCGTCACGTTACCGTCATCCCCTTCTCGTCGCCGCGACCACCGTCGCCGCCATCGCCGCCTCAACCACCGCCGCGACCACCATCTCACCACCGCCCCACCGTCGCCACCACCATCTCTGCCGCCGTCGCCGCCGCCACCGCCACCATCGCCATCGCTGCCGAGGCCACCGCCACCACCGCCGAGTCCGCCGAGGCCCCCGAGGCCACCGACATCGCCGCCGAGTCCACCGCCGTCGCCACCGAGGCCACCGTCGTCGCCACCGCCGCCGCCGCCGTCGCCGCCGAGGCCACCGCCGTCGCCGCCGAGTCCACCGAGGCCACCGCCGTCGCCGCCGAGTCCACCGCCGTCGCCGCCGAGGCCACCGCCGTCGCCCCCGAGGCCGCCGCCGTCGCCCCCGAGGCCGCCGCCGTCGCCGCCGAGGCCACCGCCGTCGCCCCCCGAGGCCGCCGCCGTCGCCACCGAGGCCGCCGCCGTCGCCACCGAGGCCGCCGCCGTCGCCACCGAGGCCGCCGCCGTCGTCCCGAGGCCACCGCCATCGCCGCCGAGTCCCCCGAGGCCACCGCCATCGCCGCTGAGGCCACTACCACCATCGCCATCGCCGTCGAGGCCTCCAAGGCCACCGCCGCCGCCGCCAAGGCCACGAGGCCACCACCACCACGTCGAGGCCACCAAGGCCACCGCCACCACCGTCACCGCCGCCGTTGCAATATTTGGAAAAATGGAAAATGGAAAATGAAAGGTGATGAAAAATGCATAACTAAACGAGTTTTCTAATTTTCTAAAAATGGAAAATGAAAACTCCATGATTTCAAGTAAACAAGTTTTCTAAAATTTTCCTAGAAAACTGAAAATGAAAAATCAACTCCATTTTCTGTTTTCAGTTTCTTGGAAAACAAAAACAGTTTTCCACAACTAAACACAACCTAAACGTTTTTAACAATTTTGAGTATTGAAAGTAAACTTTAACGATCAATGAATATGGAAAACTATTGTATATTTTTGCTTCAAAGAATGCAAGAAGACATCGTTTTAGATGATATATTTATATATGTTGTAATTCATGGTTTTGGTTTTTATATCCTCCTTTGTAGTTTTTTTTTTATTTTTTATTATAGTTAATAAAAATTGATGTGAAGATGAGACACATAAATTGACTAGCCTCCAAACCCTTTAAAATATCATGCATTTCGTCGGAGTTTGCTACACTATTACATCGGTAGGCTAGATTTTCTAGATGTGAGGTAAGTTATCATCTCATCCATGGTATTATGGTAAATATCAATGAATCCATCTACTTGATAGCTTAAGAATAAGAGCTCATGGTACATCAACTTGCATGATATAAGAAGTATACTTAAAAAAACAATAAAAAGAATTTATCTTATTTTGTAAAGTGTATTTTGTGCGTTTATCATTTTATTTTAAAATTCCATTTTATGTTTAGTTTATCTTAGAGATGTATCAATGTATTTTTATGGTCTTTACATGGGTTGGGTTTTGACATGATATTTTCGACTTTGAAGATCGGCTGGTGACACCAATTGGGCCAATCAAGTGGACCAAATGAACTAAAGCTAGTGGACCAAGTGAAACAAACAAGTAAGTTGAGCCAGAAACAAATGACTCTGGCTGACTAAAAGAAATAACAAACTCTTGACATCCAAGAAGAAAACTCTAGGGAAAGATTGTCTGAAAATGAGGGAGGGCAATTTTGCTACAGTATAAATTTGATTCAATAGGAAACTAAGGGCTTGTTCGGTAACAGCTTAATGAGCTGTATAACAGATATGGCTTATTCGCACAGCCATATCTGGTTGTTCGGTAGGAGCTTAATCATTCAGCTGGTGGCTGATTCGCTCAGCTGCAAAACCCAAGTCATATAGACTTAGCCATCAACTTTATTACCTTTTCCACAACTACCCTTAACCCTTTTCCCCAACCACAGACATTAAACCCAAGTCGAATTCCACCTCCTTCGTCTTCATTCTCTGCCATTTTCTCCTCCATAGATCTATTACTCTCTCCTCATCCTCTTTCCCTCACCGCCGTCGTCCTCCTCTTGCCCTCATCGTTGTTTTCTTGCTCATCTGTTCCTGGGTTTCTCTCTGAAAAAAATATGCAATATAGCAACTAAATCCGAATCAAAACACTCCTCAAACAGAGGCTCTCCATTCGGATTTTCTATCCTAAAGATGATTAAAAGTTGAAAAAGGTAGAAGATGATAGAGGGGGCTCTGTTGATGGCGGCCGGCCACAATGAAAATGATAGGGTTTGATGAAATATTATAATGAAAGAAATAAAAATCAAATATATATATATTATGAACTTTTTTTTAATTAGAAAATTAGAACTCCTCTTTTCTATTCATCAAACAATAATTTTAATGAATAAAAAAAATATATAGGTGTAAATAGTTGTTTAATTCAAAAAAAATACTAAGGGTAAAATAGTCATTTTTGATATTCAGACTGTTTATTCAGCCTAACAACCGAACAATAACTAATCTGTTAACACACAGATAACTATATCCAAACAGACAACTATATCCACACAAATCTTAATAGAAAATGAACCGAACAGCACATAACATAGATGTTATGTTCATATGAAATAAGTTTAAGCATATGATATCAATAATGAAAGGTATAGGAACATATATCAGAAATTGATTTAACATGATACTGTGATAGAGTTTAGTAAAACTAATTAACCTAGCGTACTTGCGTCAACTGTAGCATAATTGATTGATGCGGAAGCAATCATCGTTACATGTAAATCCAAGTCTTCTAAAGCTCTACATGGTACTCAAAATGGGGTTGAACTGAATGCACTATCGTGTAGAAAATAGGGACTTCATCTTTTTTGTTTATAGGTCATGAAAGCTAGAGACGCATCCCATAAAGAGTCCTAATTTATCTATAGGTTTGATTTTCAAAGAGTATAAGATGTACACTTATCTTTGATCCAGGACGATCTTACGGTCAAAAAAAGTAAGACCACGTCTGCCAAAAGGAAAGGAGAAAAAATGGGAAGTGGGAAGGTGTGCCACATAGCTAGGTGTGTGAGAAACCACCCATGTCAAGGAGGGGCCTTTCATTCTTACTAGGGGTGTAAACGAGCCGAGCCGAGCCCGAGCCTTACCAAGCTCGAGCTCAGCTCGTTTAAGCTTTAAAAGGCTCGAACTCGAGCTCGGCTCGCTATGAGCTTATTATCACAAGCTCGAGCTCGGCTCGACAAAAAAATTTCAAACTCGAGCTCGGCTCGACAAAAAAATTTCAAACTCGAGCTCGGCTCGTTTAGAACAAGCCTTAACTTAGGCCCAGCTTAACTAAATTTTTTTTTAACTAAATACCATCTCTTTTAAAGGCTTGTTATTACAAACCTTACAAAATTTAACTTAATACAAACTTTTATATTGGTTTATTATAACAAACCAAACAAAATTAATTTGTATCAATGCACCAAATTAATAATATTTGGTACTTGAAAAATATTACTGAAACTCAAGCAAAAGGCTTAAGCAAATAATAAGCTTAACCAAAAGCTAAGTGAAAGAGAGCAAGAGAAATGGATCATATATATATATATATATATATATATATATATATATATATATAGAAAACATAAAGGAAAGGATGGTAAATCCCACCGATGTGAGACTAAATGAAATCTGATGTATGGGAGGCTATGAAAAGAGGATGTGCTATCTTGTGTCCCACATGGAAAAAAATGGAAACCCATGGCATCTAAATCCTTATATAAGAGAAGTGATGGGTTGCTTGTCAAGGTGTTTGGTTTTTTAATAGCCTTTTTTTTTTAAAACATGACTGAATATTAATATTTTTTCATTTTATTTTATTTTTAATAATATTTAATTATTTATTAAATAAGGCTCGTTTAGGTTTGCGAGCTTAAATGAGCTTCATTACAAAGGCTCGAGCTCGAGCTTGTTTATTAAACGAGCTCGTAATGAGGCTCGAGCTCGTTTAATTCGAGCTCGAGTCGAGCTTTAAACGAGTCGATCTCGAGCAGCTCACGAACAGCTCGGCTCACTTACACCCCTAATTCTTACTTCCATGTTTAAAAGGGGAATGAGAGAGAGTGGAAAAGGGAGACCTCAAGTGGTTAGCGTTCATCCATTTCTAAGGTGTTTTTTTGCTGATTGTAATTAGAGAGAAATCAATAACACATTTTCTCCTCCAAATTTGTTGCTGTTAATTTATGTTATGTCCTATATTGAGTGTACTTAATCAGAAATCGTTGTTCGAACGGATCAAGTGAATGTTAATCAGGTAATTAACTTAATGAATTATCAACGCATATTAGGAGATATATATATATATATCCAAATATGTAACTGGATCATAACTTATGTGGTTTTACATTTATAACCGTAAGTGTACGGGTTATGTAGCATATACGGGTTGATCTCAAGGAGGAGACGGTCTAAACAATGACTATTAAATGATCACGGTTTAGCAATGTGAATTAATTCGTTTGTTTGATTAATCAATGTCAGGATCGATTTCGTAACAAGAAACAAACACTCAGAAAACAAACTAAAGTATTGCGGAATAAAAACGTTAATTGGAACTCAAACAGTGAACTTTAAATATCAACTTTATTCAATCTTTTCAATCACAAGTTTACACACAAACCCTCAATCAACAAGAACAGATCTCTCATAGACGAGCAACACTTCTCTATTGCTAGGAGAATTCTTGAGGCTCTGATTTTCTCTAAAAAAAAAAGATATCTTGTAATCTATTCTAACAAACTATTTATACACAATACAGGATAAACATAAGGAAAACAAATCATCTAAACAAATTCCAAGATATTCGGAATCTTCTCCTTATCGTAACAAACAGATTGCATTCCTTATCGTATTATGAGAAGCAGCAGTAATAAAGAGAAGCATTAACTAAAACTGTCAAACTAACTAGCAGCAAAAACTACTAGCAGTAATGACAAGTAGCAGTAATAACTTCTTAGCAGTAGTAACCATTACTACTTCTCAGTCTTCACACATCAGCATTATTGGGCGATAGCAGCAGTAATCTTCCTTCAGACTTCCAGCATCTCCATTACTACTGCAGCAGCAATAACTATCAAACCAGCAGCAATAACTATGCTGAGCAGTAATAACCAGACTTAGACATTTCTCTTCAACCCGATACTTCTGCTATACCTTTTATCACAAAATAACCCAACAAACTCCCCCTACTTAATTGTTCATTCCTTAACATTTAAGTTCTCCAACTGTCGAATAAACTTCAAAAAAAGTTCAGTACCCATTTGGGAGTTTTGATGACCAGAAAGCTTCACTCTGTCCATCCCCTGTAGCCTTTGAGCATCATGTACTTGATTGCCATCAACAAAGTAATACTCCTTATCCATTCCATTAATTGTTAATGAATAAACACCACACTTTGCAAACAGTCTCCATTCATTCACAGTCTCACAAGGCTGATTCATCAGGTTTGCAACTTTTGAAGGCTCAAACAACCAACACAAACATTCCAAAGCACTCTTGATCTTCAGAATGATTGGTTCTTCACTATCATGCTCCAACATATTCCCATACAGCTGCATCCCCATCTCATACATTTCTTTGAGGTTCTCCCTGGTACACACTATCAGAATATCAGCTAGTATTCCTCCCCAGCTAGCCTTCCCATCTTCCCAAATGACTTTATAGTATAATTTCCCACTCAACTCCTTTAAAAACCATTCCTTCACCTTTTTCTCAACACCATCATCTACTCCCACTTCTGCTGGATCAAAATCATCTAAAAACTGCATCATTCTCTGATTTATTCCCTCAATGAACTCCTTATCCAGACCAGACAGAATAGATTTCTTCTTCATGAGACTCAAAATACTTGTACACAACATCTCATCAAAATCATACCTTTTATCCACCAAAAAGTAACACTGCCTACCTTGAAAAGAAATAGACACCACTCTATTCTTCTTGAAAGTACACCATGCAGTGGCTCCAACTCCTCCAAATGCTTCATGACCCATTTCAGTCACTTTCTTTCTGTAATCATCCCTGGCTTTCTCAAATGCAAACATGACCTTCAAGTCTTGAATCAGCTGTTTCACTTCTATCTTTCCTTTAGGATCCTTAACACATCCAATTTCATACATCTTCTTCAAGTCTGCTATGTTCATCCTTGAAAACATGTGATAAACAGACCTGTAAGTATCCAGCTTTCCTCCCTTGCTTTCAGCAAACCACACAACCTGCTTATCCTGCTCCTGAGACTCCCAATCAATAATTTCAGATCCTGAAGAGTCATGCATCAATTTAGCTTTCTTAGTTGACTTCTTATGGGTAATTGATTTCTTTCTTTTAGCATCATTCTCCTTTTGTTTCTCTTCCTCAACTTCTTTCTCTTTTTCAACCTCCTTTTCTTGTTCAGGCTCCTTTTCTTTCTCAGCTTCCTTCTCATTCTCAGATTCAACAACTACAGCCACATCATGCTTTCTTTTGCTCCTTCTTTGCATTACTGGCATCCCTTCTTCTTCCTCTTCTACCACTTTTTCTTCTACTTTCTTCTGTTGCAAAGCATCCCTTTCCTGATTGTACCTTTCCTCTATCTTCTTGTCGGTCCACCCAGCATACATGCTTTTTGTTCCACCAACAGCATTCACCAGAAATCTAACTCTGCTTTTCCTTTCTTCAGCCTTTGACACCTTCTTTGTTCTCTTTGAGACTTTCCTTGGTGCAACCTTCTTCGTCTGTGGCTTTGGCTTAGGCTTAAGCTTATCTACACTTGACTTTTTAGCAGCTTGGTCTTCTTCCTGTTGTAACTTCTTGGCTACTTCCAAATATGCTTCTTGTTCAGCAGCTATTTTCCTTGCTTTCTCTAGCTCATCAGGAGTCATCATAGAGACAATTGTCCTCAATGACATTTCTTCTTCAATCTCCTTTGGAATCTGTCTTGCCTTTTTCTTCTTTGGCTCTTCAATCAAGATAGCCTTTCCCTTATCCTTTGGATCAATCTTCTTCTTTTCAGCTGTCTTCAATTCAACCTTCTCTTTGATCACTATCCCCTTGGTCTGTGGAATAACCTTAGGAGTAGCTTGTGGTAATACTACCAAGGTCTCAGCAGCAACCCTTTTTTCCACATTCACCTTTGTTGTATCAATCTCTGAATTGGTCTCTGAAGTGATCTCTTTTGACTTGTCATCATCAGCCTTCTTGTTTTCATCAGCCTTCTTGTTTTCATCAGCCTTCTTGTTTTCCTCTGCTAGTGCTGCTTTCACAACCTCTTTCTTCACTTTCAACTCCCCCTTGACCTTTACTTTCTCCCCCTTTGTGAAGGCAGCAAGTATAGCATACCTCCTTTACAGGGCAGAGATTTTCATATTCTGAGCACCTTGAGCTTGACACTTCTTGTAGACACCAGTGATAAGTTGATTCTGAGTCTTGACCATCTTTTCCAAAAGCTCCATTCTGATTGTAGTTTCATCATGTTTGGAGGCATGGGCCTGAAATTAAGCATCATGAGTCTCCAAATCCTTGGCTATGGCAGCCAATGAAGCCATCAATTTCGTTTGTGAGAAGCTACCCTCACCAGATTTAGAAGTTGAACCCTTCTGTGCTGGATCTTTGGGAATTTTAGTAGCAGTTTTCAGCCTAGCTGAAACACTGTCTGCTCCCATGGTTTCTTGGCACCTGGGTCCTCTTAATGATTTCTCATTTAGAGTTGCCGTGGAGGGGGTCTTACTTATGTTCACACTGGCCTGATGCACACTTTGTGCAACACCAGTAGTGTGAGCCACACCATCCACATGCCCTATCATCTCCTTAGAGGGCACCTCCTTATCATTGGAGTTGGGGGACACTCCATGGGTTTCCCTTTGGTTAAACTCAAGTGGAGAGTGCTCCACAAGAGGGCTTTTAGGCTGAGGGTGTGTAGATCCAAAAGAGGAAGGAGCTCTTTTGATCTTTCTTTCATAAACTTTCAGTGCAGGGGTGGGGGTTACATGAGCAGGGGTCAGAGGAGTGTTTGAGGTGGTAGGTGTGGGTAGGTCATCAGGGGGTGTGCTTGAATGTGTAGGCTGCAAGCCTGATGCCTCACCTGAAGGGGGAATCATACCCATCATTGTAGGGAATAATGGTGTGATTGTAGATGTGCCACCTCTTTTCATGTTTGAGTACATCTTAAAAGAGGGGTCATTCCTGTTGTAGGTTTGACCAGTGACAGGTACATCCGTCAATTCCAGGTTAATGACTTCTTGGACAAATCTTGGATACATATAAAAGGATTTTGAAGTAGATTTGGGATCCAGATTTGCCACAAGATTCTCAAAAATCATATTTGAAAAGTTGAACTTTCTGGATGTAGCCAAGCAAACTAATGCAGATGCAATAGTATTTCCAAACTCATTCCATCCAGAGGTCTTTCTTGAAAAACAGTGAATTAGGATATGAACAAGAAACTTCCATTGATGGCCAAACTTGTTTTTCTGAATTTTTAAAGATTTAAGGGAGCCTTCATATCCCATTTGGGCCAATGCATTAAAGATCTCAGTAGTAGCAATGGAAGACTCACCTCCTTCATCATCAAGTTGTAAGCATCGTTGGATTGTGGATTCAGAGACTGTCAAAAGCCTGTCACTGACAGTGGTTCGAATGACCTTGATGTTGTTGAGGGTTTCCACTCGAGCATTCCTCCAGAAGTCCTTCTGATGATCAATGTAGATCTTTGGATTGAGAAGTATAGCGTGTGCGAGGGTGGATGCTCGAAGAAAATCCACAATATCATTGAAACCCTCTGATTTCTTCCCTTTGGATAGAAATCCCACCTTGTTGTGTTCCTCGTAGAATTGCAGATCATCCATGATGAGTAATCAAGGTTAGTACACACGAGTATGATTCAAGAACACAATGAAGTGATCAAAGCAAGCAGAATCGCACAAAATCGCCTTAGAATGCCAAGGGTTTTGGAGTTAGGGTTTTGAAAATAGCCGTTGTGAAAAAGGCGGTGTGACAGGGGCTATTTATACATTCTCAAGTTAGTTAAAAGCAGCAATAATGAGTTAGCAGCAATAACCATTCGAGAAGTAGTAATCACAAACCCTAGTTAAAAGCAACAATAATCAAGTAGTAATAAAAGCAGCAATAATGAAACTAGCAGCAATAATCAACTAGTAACCATTAACACCACTAGCAGTAATAAGTCCCATGTGCCTGATTAGCAGCAATAACTTCAGTGTGTCCGATTAGCAACAATAACTTCATCCAGCAGCACTAATGTCTGAATAACACTTTGAGCAACAATCATGTCCGAATGACACTTCTAGCAGCAATAATGTCCGATAAGCAGCTATAATGTACGATAAGCAGCTATAACCAAATGCAGCAGCAATAACCTCATGCAGCAGCATTAATGACTTATATTGCACCTAAGACAACTGAAATCACTAAATAAACACATCAAACGCAACTTGAGGCATACAAATACATAGAGTACAAGAGTTTACACACATCAGATAGAGAATCATCATTCAGAATTGATCATGCCTACATTTGTGATCAAAAACTTGAACCTTCCCACATCAAAAGCTTTTTGTGAAAAGATCAGCATATTGATAATCAGTGTGCACTTTCAATACTTGAATGAGTTTCTTTTCATTTGAGTCCCTAATGAAGTGATACTTAATCTCTATATGCTTGGTTTTAGAATGCTTGACAGGATTGTTAACAATGCTTATGGCACTGTTATTATCAATGTAGACAGGAGTGTTAAGAAAGGTAATACCATAATCCAGCATCTGATTTTGTATCCAAAGAACCTGTGAACAGCATTGTGCAGCAGCTACATACTCTGCTTCTGCTGTGGATGTGGATACTGTGGTCTGCTTCTTACACTGCCATGACACAAGTCTTGCACCCATAAACTGACATCCACCTGATGTGGATTTTCTATCCAAGCTTGCACCTCCATAATCACTATCAGTGTAGGCCAAAAGCTCAAACGGAGACTCATAAGGATACCAAAGACCCAATCTTGGTTGTCCTTTCAGATATCTGAAGATTCTCTTGACAGCTTGAAGATGAGAATCCTTTGGCCTAACTTGAAATCTTGCACATACACATACTACAAACATAATGTCAGGCCTGGAAGCAGTGAGATACATGAGTGACCCAATCATTGACCTGTATTGATGAACATCCACTTCCTCCCCCTCAACATCAGCTGTCAATTGTCTGTGAGTTTCCATTGGGGTTGAGGCTGATTTGGCATCTAGGAAACCAAACTTTGTGAGCATATCCTTGACATACTTGGATTGATTGATGAGTATGCCATCCTCCTTCTGCTTAACTTGTAATCCAAGGAAGAATGTCAATTCTCCCATTGAGCTCATCTTGAATCTCTTGTGCATTAGGTCTTCAAACTCTTTGCACATTTCCTCCTTTGTGGAACCAAAAATAATATCATCCACATATATCTGCACCAACAACAGATCTGATCCCTTCTTCTTGATAAACAAGGTCTTATCTATCACTCCCCTTTCAAACTGATTTTCCAAGAGATAGGTAGACAGTGTGTCATACCATGCTCTTGGTGCTTGATGTAGACCATACAATGCTTTCCTTAGCTTGTATACTTTGTCAGGAAACCTTGGATCTTCAAAACCTGGAGGCTGACACACATAGACCTCCTCTTTAATCTTCCCATACAGAAATGCACTTTTTACATCCATCTGATACACCTTAAATCTTTTGTAAGAGGCAAAAGCTAGGAACAGCCTTATAGCTTCTATTCTTGCAACAGGTGCAAACACATCATCATAATCAATTCCTTCCTCCTGTGTGTATCCCTGTGCAACTAGTCTTGCTTTGTTCTTGATCACAATACCTTTCTCATCCTTCTTGTTCCTAAAGATCCATTTTGTGCCAATTGCCCTATGCCCCCTTGGCAAATCAGTCAGATCCCATACATGTTGTAGCACAAACTGAAGCAATTCTTCTTGCATAGCTTCTATCCAACTGGGATCTTTCATGGCATCAAACACTTTCTTTGGTTCAGTCTGAGAGAGAAAACATGAAAACATTGCTGAATGTGGATTTTGAAAACCCAAGTCTTTACTTTGTTTTCTTGTGATCATTGGAGATTGTATGTCTCCAATCACCAAACTTGATGGATGATTCTTCTGAGTTCTGGTGAGATGTAGGGGTTCTTCAGGAAGATTTACCCCTAAATTGGATTCATAGCTCTCTCCATCCTCATTCAGGTTTGTGACATTTAACTCCGAGGAATGAGAGGCATTAATGAAATCCTCTTGATGAGAGATTTGAGGATCTATAATACTCATATCTGAAGACTGTGATCCATCTGCATCTTCTTCTTGCAGAGTCACTGGAAGATTCAGAGTTGTTTCCTTCTCTAAATCATTTTCTTTCTCATTTTGATTTTCTCTGTGCTCCTTTGGACCTGTATCAACATCATCTTCCTTCTCAGGTTCAGGCTCTTCCTCATCATGACAGAATTCAATAGGATCTACTGTAGGCATTGGAAACATCACAAAAGGTGTCCTTGTTTCCTTTGATTTATCTGTGCTAGAACCTGTTTCAACTGCATAGCTCATATTCAAAGAGTTAGTGAGTGAATCAATGTCAAATAGCCAATTGGGACCAGTTCCAGGTACATTTGGAGTGTTCTCATTGCATTCAACATTGTCACTCTCTTCAATAATTCTAGATGAGCTATTAAAAACCCTGAGAGCCTTACTCTGTGATGAGTAACCAACAAGAAATCCATCCTCTGATTTGCTATCAAACTTTCCTAATTGAGATTTGGTATTGACAATAGTGCAAGGGCATCCAAAAGGTTTTAAGAATCCTATAAAAGGTTTCTTTTTCTCAAAAAGTTCATATGGTGTTTTTCCCTTGGACTTGACTATAAGAACCCTGTTTTGAACATAGCAGGCAGTGTTAACTGCTTCTGCCTAAAAAGTGATAGGAAGTTTTGAATCAACTAACATGGTTCTTGCAGCCCAATAAGTGTCCTGTTCCTCCTTTCAGCAACTCCATTCTGCTGAGGAGTTCTAGGAGCACTATATTGTCTCTCAATCCCTTTAGCTTCACAAAAAGAGTTCAAATCAGCATTTTTAAATTCTGTACCATTGTCTGATCTGATGACTTTTACCTTCAGATTTGTCTTGTTTTCTACTCTGATTACAAAGGGTTTGATCAGTCCACTTGTCTCATCCTTAGTTCTCAGAAAGAATACCCAAGTGAATCTTGAGTAGTCATCAACTATGACCAGACAATATGATTTCTTACCAATACTCATCACATTTGTAGGTCCAAACAAATCCATATGTAAAAGTTGTAGAGGAGCAGAGATTGTGTTTACTTCTTTGGACTTGTGAGTGGATTTGTGTTGCTTGCCTTTAAGACATGAAACACAGTGATCATCACAGGAAAACTCTTTTGCAGGTAAACCTCTAACCAAATTACCTTTTACCAGTTTATTCATGTTTTTGAAATTCATGTGACACATCCTTCTATGCCAGATGGATGATTCACTCAAAGAAGCTTTTGACAATAAACAGTTTAAGGATGATTTAGAAGACACATCCTCCAAGTCCAAACAGTAAACATTATCCTTTCTTGGAGCCCTCAATAGTATCATATTTTCATCAACTATTTTGAACTCAGGTGAAAGTATCATACACTCTTCATCATTGAACAATATACTATGTTTCTTGTCACAAACCTGTGATACACTTAACATGTTGTATTTCAGTTGCTCAACATAGTATACATCTTCAAAGGTCATCATACCTTTGGATATCTTACCTTTCCCACTTACCTTGCCTCCCTTTGGATTGTCACCAAAGGCACATGAATGTAAAACAATTAGTGTCTTGAGGGAACCCAAGCTAATATGGTCTTGGGTTCACCTTTATCATTTACATACTTAAACTCAGCCAGTCTGTTGAGTTTTAGCATATAATCCTTACTTGGTATTTCATGGCTTGAGTACTTTGTGACAATATAGGGCTTTCTCTTTTCAGTGCTTGCAGCAGTAGTAACTGGATTAGTATTGATACTGTTGCTAGCAACAGTATCTTTCTTGTTGCTTTCACAGTTACTCCTGCTGTTCTCAGCAGCAGCAGTATTAATTACTGCAGCTTTTGGCACCCATTTGGCAACCATTTTAACAGATTTAGTTTCAACCTTTTTCACTTGCACTTTTTCTTTTGGTTGAGACTTTCTGTTTTGGTGTGGAACAACTTTCTTGTTGTTACATTCAACCTTCTTTGCCTGAAATTGTTGCTTTTTCCTTGCAATCAGAGGAGAAGTTAATTTTTGAAAAGTCTTCCTCTGATTGATTGGGTTAAAGTAACAGTCTTTGGCCAAGTGATTGAGCTTACAACAAATGAAACATGGTTTTGGTCTGTTGATTTTGCTAAGATCAATACCATGACTCTTGGCCCATTGATTGTTCCAGTTTCTTTGATTTCCTCTTTTGAATTGAAACTATTTAGAGGAACTTGGATCACTTTCAGAAGATTGTGTATCTATTTTACCTTTACCTTTCTCCTTCTCTACCTTATTGCTCTTTACAAAAGGTCTACCACCATTCTCATTTGTAAGAATGTGATTTTCTTCAGGGACAAACTTTCCTTTTTCCTTCTTCCTAGATTCTTCTCCTTCTCCTAACTCCTCAACTACACCTTCCACAGGGTCAACTTCAGTCAACCCAGGTTTAAGGTCCTTAGAGTCAAGTCTATCAGCAAGATTAGACTTTGGAGGAATGTAGTTGTTGTTATAAGGTGGTGGGGTGTTATGGTAACCTAGTCCTCTTAAGGTCATCATTAATCTAAGCTTTTAGAATTTCATCCATTGCCTTTGAAGCTTTGGAGAATGTCTCGAGATCAGCTTTGGACATCTCTAACTCAGTTCTGACCTTTTCTAACTCAGATCTACACTTAGATAACTTAATCTCATATTCCTTCCTCTCCCATTTCCAATAGTTTTGGTCATATTCAAATTGGAGTTCATTGGCTTGATATGCCTTGATTTGATCCTCCAAACTGACTATGACCTCATTGGATTCTCTCCTGAACTGCTCAAGCTTCTGGATATTGTCACACATACTATGATTGTGATCCCTGTACTTCTTAACAGTATCAATACAAGATTTGGAACATAGTTTAGAAATTACCTCAGATGGTATCTCTGATGATGATGATGATTCAGTGATCTCTGCCATAAGTGCTTGATTTTGAACAGCTTCTTCAGCTTGATCACTCCAATCAAACCCAAATCCTTCCTGTGAAACCAATGCTTGTGAGGAGTTTCCACTGGAATTCTTGTTAAACTTGGTTTGATGGCTAGGCTGTGGACCATTTCCTTTGCATTCTTTGGCAAAGTGACCAAGGTCATTGCACTTGTAGCATCTCACTTTGGACTTATCAAAACCTGCTCCATCTTCTCTTTTCATGCCAAAATTATTCCTCCCTGTTCTCTTGATGAATCTCTTTATCCTCATAGTAAGCATGGCCATTTGCCACTTGATATCCATTTCTTCCAAGTCATCTGGACTGATTTGTTCAAGATCTTCATTGATTAATGAGGTCTTGACATGGCTAGCAAGAAAAGCTTCCAGTGTTTGATCAACACCAGAACTAGGTTTAGCAGCAATAAAAGAATCACTAGCAGCAGTATAAGAACCTGGATCATTTGAGTGAGAAGATTCACTAGACAACAAAGCAGTGTTGTGTGAATAACCAATTGGCTTTCTCTTTGCTTCTACTTCTGCCTCAAAGACTGAGATCATTATAAAGATCATCAAGCTCTTTGTTCTCCAAATTTTCACTCTGCCTTAGAGACACAGTGTACATGGTCCACTCTTCTCCCAAAGATCTAAGAAACTTTCTGTTGATATCATCATTATCAATCTGTACCCCTACAGTTGCCAATTCTCCAATGAGTTTGTTATATCTATCAAAGGTTTGAGTCATTGTCTCATTCTTTGATGACATAAAGTTCTCATATTGTTGCCTGAGAATTGCCTTTTGATTCCTTTTGGTACTCTTGGATCCTGCAAACCTTTTCTCTAGAGCTTGCCACAGAACTTTGGCATTTTCACAGTTCATGAATTGATGTTGATACTCATTTGGAATGGCAAAGAGCAAGGTACTCAGAGCCTTCATCTCAGTTTGTCTTACTTTCCTCTCTGCATCAGTTCTTGGTGGAGGAACAACACCATTTTCACCAGCTTTCCTCTCAGCAGGTCCATTCTCAATAACATCCCACATAGAATAATCAATGAGCAACATGTGTTGCCTGATTCGAATTTTCCACATGTCAAACTCATTTGGTTTGAGCATGGGAACCTTGTTCGCGAAAACACCTTCTTGAGAGTCCATTGTTTGAATTCAGATTCTGAGTTTATGGCTCTGATACCACTTGTCAGGATCGATTTCGTAACAAGAAACAAACACTCAGAAAACAAACTAAAGTATTGCGGAATAAAAACGTTAATTGGAACTCAAACAGTGAACTTTAAAGATCAACTTTATTCAATCTTTTCAATCACAAGTTTACACACAAAGCCTCAATCTACAAGAACAGATCTCTCATAGACGAGCAACACTTCTCTATTGCTAGGAGAATTCTTGAGGCTCTGATTTTCTCTAAAAAAAAAAGATATCTTGTAATCTATTCTAACAAACTATTTATACACAATACAAGATAAACATAAGGAAAACAAATCTTCTAAACAAATTCCAAGATATTCGGAATCTTCTCCTTATCGTAACAAACAGATTGCATTCCTTATCGTATTCTGAGAAGTAGCCGTAATAAAGAGAAGCATTAACTAAAACTGTCAAACTAACTAGCAGCAAAAACTACTAGCAGTAATGACAAGTAGCAGTAATAACTTCTTAGCAGTAGTAACCATTACTACTTCTCAGTCTTCACACATCAGCATTATTGGGCGATAACAGCAGTAATCTTCCTTCAAACTTCCAGCATCTCCATTACTACTGCAGCAGCAATAACTATCAAACCAGCAGCAATAACTATGCTGAGCAGTAATAACCAGACTTAGACATTTCTCTTCAACCCGATACTTCTGCTATACCTTTTATCACAAAATAACCCAACAATTAACTAATTGAACAAAAAACGAACAAGACTAAGGGACGAAAGTATGACATGAACCGGTTAAAACTAAACTAAGCGAATTAAACGATAACTACGACTAATGGATACTGGGTAACATCAATTTTGGGTTTTTCGTAATGGTGGAAAATTGTTAAATAAAAATACTTTAACCCTCTTTCGTGGTGAAAAAGTTTTTCTAACCAAGATGGATAAGTACTTTTGCATTATATATACATCAAGCAGAAACATTGGGATTTAAAACAACTAAAATCTCAATCAACGATCCCAACTATTTCCATGTCAGGACCATTGTCATCGAACAATTAAGAGGTAAAGGATTAAACTTTCGTTTATATCGAAAATCCTTAGCCTGTAGTTTTACCAAAGGGATAGTCTTCATTGAAAATTTCAACTCTAGAAATATACATCATTACTAATTGTCATCACTCCATCAACACATGACATCACCCTCATTCAACATCAACTTAATACAACAACTTGAACAATTCAGGAACCCCAAGGGAAATTAAACTGCACCAACAACTCAACAAGTGGGAGTTTAAATAATATGTATATACATTAAACAAAAACACAGATCTAAGTGAGGTTTTAAAAGGACCAAGAAAGTTGACTTCATCATCACTCACACAAAAATGGGAAGAACTCTTACCAACATTAATCTTGTTCACACCATTTGCAGATGGAGATTTCAACACAATACCATAAGATCAGCTCACACAGATCAACCAGATTTGGCAACTTTGCTGGAAGAGAAGCTGAACACCAAGCCTCCACAAACCATCAATGGCGCTACTTCCATCTACAAAGTTCCACACCGTTTACGTTCGGTCGAACCTAAAGCTTACGAACCCAATATCATTTCCATCGGTCCTTACCATCTCGGAGCTCACCATCTACAAGCAATGGAGAACACCAAATGGGCCTTCTTTCATAACCTCTTCAATCCAACCAACCCCAATCGCCCTAATCTCACAACAATACTAACCCAACTCAAAGATATGGAACACAAGGCTCGTGGTTGTTATTCGGAAGACTTGACGCTTATTAGCAGCAAGAAGTTCCTTAAGATGTTGCTTATCGACAGCTGTTTCGTCATTCAGCTGCTGAAAGAAACAAGCAAAGTTGATCACAATCACAAGTCAACAACGCTCATAAAGAGGTGGATGTTACCCGTCCTCCAACGCGATCTCATCATGCTCGAAAACCAGCTCCCTTTGTTCGTTTTGAACGAACTGTATGACTTAATTTCTTCGGTGGGTTTACAGGGTAAACCCACCGAAGAAATAATGGGTTTGAAGGATCTTGCGCTTAGATTCTTCGAACCCTTGATATACAGAGATGGGGAAAAAGGTGGTTTGGGAGGTCAAGAAGTTGATGGAAACCACTTTCTTGAGCTCTTTCGGGCCACCATTTTTCAATTCCAACTGATTTTCTACAAGATAAAGAAATCTGTGGTAAGGAGCCACATATGTTTAGATCGATAACCGAGCTGAAAAAGTCGGGTATTAAGGTTAAGAAGGCAGAAGGCGGATGTCAACCGTTAGATGTAATCTTTGAAACTAATGGGGTTCTAAAGATTGCTCCAATGAGCATGGATGACTACAAATTCACACTCTTTCGAAACATGGTGGCATTTGAGCAGTGTCACTTTGCCGCTAGACCGCATGTAACGGCTTATATATTCTTTCTTGATCGGCTGATCAATTCAGCTGAAGACGTAGAATTGCTTCATTACGCGGGTGTTATGCAGCATTCTTTGGGTGGAAACAAACATGCAGCCAGATTAGTGAACATGCTTTGCAAAGAAGTGGCTGGGGCGGTTGACGATTCGTATTTACACAACGTTCTTCGGATGATTAATAGATACTGCAATAGTTATTGGAATCAGATGATGGCCAAATTGAAACGTGGCTACTTTAAGAATATATGGGTTTCGCTATCGACTTTAGCAGCTATTTTACTAGTTTATCTTACGGTACTTCAGACGGTTTGGGATTTGGGAGATGAAAAAGCTCGTGTTTACATGTTTGAAATGGGGTTTTGGAGATCTGTTAGGGAAGCTATTCTTGTACCATTTGTGGGTATTAGTTCATC
Source organism: Centaurea solstitialis (assembly GCA_030169165.1). NCBI lineage: Eukaryota > Viridiplantae > Streptophyta > Magnoliopsida > Asterales > Asteraceae > Centaurea > Centaurea solstitialis. The sequence goes on along the minus strand of CM058040.1, from coordinate 91,148,430 downwards.
TAAATTAGCTGATCAGATTGATGGAGAGCAAGCCATGGATGATGAAAAGGCTGATCAGATACAGAAGAATACCTTCAACATCAGTGATATGATGATGATATTGGACCTTTCTCTTTCATGAGTTGTTGATGCTTTTATATATGTTCTCAATAAAATGCATGAACTAATACAGTTGTTTTGGGGTTCTATTTCAAGTAAAATGTAGTAATTTATTTTCTTTTTTATTAACCATAAACCAAGCTTTATTAAAGGCTAGCTAGGAAGGGGGCAATGTTCGGTTTTGACATGGGATTACTCTATTTTCTGCAGCCATCTTTTCCACGGAATGATTGATGGATGCCATAGTAAACAAATATATATGTATGACAAGTAAAATACTATTTACTGGAAGAAGATAGTATAAAGGAAACTTTATTTATGGAAAACACATCCATACATCCATCTAATAATATGGCAGCCAAATTCATGTATTTATACTACATGAAACGGTGCCTTTGAAACAACACAACTATTCACAAATAACTACCATGGAAACTACCAAACAGTTTTGATGAGGTGTCCCATGACGTGTCCTATGAGGTGTCCTTTGACCCTCTTATTTACATACACTTAGGCTGCGTTTGGTACGTGGGACAGGACAGGACAGGACGGGACAAAACTTACTGTCCCACGTTTGGTGCAGCATGGGACAGAACAGAAATTTTCTGTCCCATGTTTGGTGCAGCATGGGACAGGGACAGAACTGAACAAGGTGGGACATCATGGGACAAAAAGAGGGTTTTTTCTGTTCCACCAAAATAGGTGGAACAACATGGGACAGAAATGACACAGAAACTAATATATTACTAATTAACACTCGTTTGCTTTATAACTTCAATATGGTATTTGTTTTAGTATTTACCACCACTAGTCGTTGTCGACGCCACCACCAGTAGCCACTAGAGGCCACCTTCACCTCCTCTTCCTCTACAACAACCTCATCCACCACCTCTACAACTACGATTGATTACCACCACCACCGTATACCACATCTACAACTGTTCATCACCATCGCAACTACGACCACCACCGTTGGTCACCTCCACCACCACCACCACCACCACTATCCACCGTTTTCACGTTGTCCACAACCACCGACCACCACCACCATCGTCACTACTAGTGTTACCGTCGACCACCATCTCTACCATAACCATCACCATCACTTATATAAAAATCTTACGTGTATATATATATATATATATATCTGTGTGTGTGTGTTTATTTGTTTATGTTTATGAAAATTGCGTAATTTTTTTATAAATTATATACTTTACTTTATTTTTGTTAATTATAACTAATATGTGATATACAAAATCAACAAATAATTTTTTCGGGGAACTTGTCTAGTTTTGTCCAGACCAGTCCTAGGCGTACCAAACACAAAACAGACATTTGTTCTGTCATGTCCTGTCCTGTCCTGTCCTGTCCCATCCAGTCTCATCCTACTCTCTTGTCCTGTCCAGTACTGTCCAGTTCTGTCCTGTCCAGTCCTGTCAAATCCTGTCTGCATACCAAACGTTACCTTAATAATTACATATATTAATAAATATACAAGATAGTAAATATCTAATAAAATGATCATGATATTTAATATCCAACAGGCAAAGCCATTACAACCTACAAGTGTAGTAATTCTTAGTTATTATATATCCATGAATTTCCTGTTACTGCAACCAAAGTAATATTTCATATTGCATTTTCTGCTGATCCTAATTGGTATCCTAATTGGTATCTTGTACCGTTGGTTTTAGCTTTTCTTTTCTAATTTTGAACAGTAGATAACATTTGCACACGTTCCAACACGAAGTCAACGAAGTATTCGGGATCCATATATACGGGCACCCGACTAATCCTCGACGACCATGAACCAACCCGAAAGCCGACCCATGCATGGTCAGGGTATCGCCACATGCTCAGCCCATGAATCGAACCATGGTAGACGGGGATATGTACCATCCACAGTCCCTCCCAATCATGTTACCGACGTCTAGGCTACGTGCTAATGCTTTGATCTTTGGTTTTAGCTTTTCGAGTATCCAAAGCTAACAAATTAAAAGATGATACACACAATTATATAATGTTAGGCTGATCAGATACCATTTGTGCTTATTCAAAAGAAACTTAAATGGAACGAACATGGCATTGTTTTATTTGGTCAATTTGTTTAAATTATAAAGATCAAGTGGTAAATTTTAACCATTAAAACTTTGCAACACTGAACAAATCTTACTATAAGATGCACACTTTGGAGTAATTAATGGAAATATATATAGTCTCCAATACATTGACACAATTAAGGCACATGCATGGTAGGCCGGGTGAAGCGACTAATTTATTGTTACTGTGAGAAAGGGCGGGCCTTAAATCTAGTTGGTTAAGGTCAACTAAAAAGTACATTATTATACTGAAATGTAGATATTTTTTAGATTTTTGCAATTTTTTGTATATAAAATTGTCAGACTAAAACTAGAAGAATAGTTAAAAACTTTCGTATGCAAGTTGGTACTTGGTCAGCAACCCTCTAGAAGTTGGATTTAATAATAAACCCAATCAATATCATTCATCTTTTATGTTTGGTTTTGCTTGACAAACTGATAACCTAACTTATTAATAAACTAATTTTAGCAAAAACTAATTTATTAATATGTATAATGACCAAAAGCTCATAAAACGCTAGCTATTCCACCTAATGTTTCAATAAGCTACCTTATTTTGCCAAACACAGTATTCGTATATGACATGACTAATACAAAGTATTCATATATAGGGAAATTGGCCATGGTGATCAAACTCAACACCATAATTTGCCTCATATCCATTTTCTTTTCATTTTTTTTGCAAAATACCCATCAATTCCGTTAAAATGGGTCCAAGATTAACCCCCCCCCCCCCCCCCCAAAAAAAAAAAAGGTCAAATGGTCGGGCCTGCTAAAAAACAGAACCAGATCTGTAAAAATGGTCATGTCCGTTAAGAAAAACGGATCCATATCAGTTAGTTTTTATGAATCAACCCTTTTTTGTCTTTTAGATGTGTCCGTTGAAATTTTAGCAGGCCCAATAGGCATTTTGCAAAAATGGAGGAGAAAATGAATAGGAGGCCAATAAGGAGGTTGGGTTTGGTCATCAGGGCCAATTTCCCTTCATATATGGTTGTAAAAATTCTCATAGAAGTATTCATAAATAAGTTTGGGCATTTGCTATTTGCATCCTTGGAGCATCTCCAATAGCTTATTTAAAATAGAGAAAACCAATTTGTTCTCTATATAGCTCCAACAGCTTCTCTATCTTCGTATCTCGTTCTCTAAAATAGAGAAAAGAGGAAGGAAAAAAAACTTCAAGTTTAAAGAATTCTCTAAAACTTATTAGAAGGTGGGAAAATTATTATTATATTCATATCCACCGATAAACACCAACCTATTTTTATTTTATAAAACAATTTGCAATGGGATGATAAAATTATATAATATTTTAATAATATAATTAATATTGAAATTAAAGTATGTGTAACACCCTAAAAATCAGGGCGAACAAAAACTTTCATTTCAAATAAAGATGGTATACAATGTACGCCAAAGCGTGAGCTCTTCCCAAAAACAGGGGTATAATAGTAGTGTATAATTACAATGTTTGTAATCTAAATAAATAATGTGACAACCATCTAGTCTCAATCCTATCTAGGGAAGAGACTACAAAAAGGGTTGTCAAGCTATCAATGCCTGCGCGGTCTAAAGGACCGGTCTCTTCACACTTTCCCCCAAGCTCACTCTCAATCCCGGCACCTACTTAGGAACGGCGTCCCTTGTACCTGAGAGACACATCGACACCAAGCAAGTGTTAGGCTAAAGGAGCCTAGTGAGTTGTATCAACTATCAACGACCATCATACATATAAAAGCATGTTAAGACACGTAAGACGTACGAAAGTGTATTAACAACAAATGCATCACATTAAACCGGTTTATCTTTTATTTTGAAGACCGTGGGAGCGACCCACCTTTACCGAGCAAGTTACACCTCAGAGTCGAGACACCCCGTTGCCGTCCTCATACGAAGACTCGAATAGGCAACCTCAGAGGCCAGGCACATTCGCGGCCACACGAATGGCGAGGGACATAGGCGCACACCTTTTGACTAGTGCCGCCCAAGACTGAGTCGAACTCGTGTAAACTTGAAAGTGCACACCTTTTGACTAGTGCCACTTTAAATCAATCTCATTTCAAAAACGACATAATGTACACCTTTTGACTAGTGTCACATTGTCCAATTTATGTTTGAGTAAAACATGGGTACTCACCTTTTGACTAGTGACATCCCGGTCCACTTTTTGACTAGTGACCAATAACATCCCGCTTTTTGACTAGCGGTGTTCCACAACATTTTAGTCATCCAATTTATGCATTATCGAAAGTCTCAATACTTTCATTCATTTCATATAAATCACACATGCTCGGGATTCAATTCCTTCGCATCATTCCATGGCATTTATAATAACACGTATTTCTTACAAATACATTCACCACATATCCTCATGGGTCTAATTCATGCATCATTGGCATACACTGATCTATTCTATATACACAACAATCCAAGTTAAGCCATACATACGAGAATTATCATTTATTCATTTCATGGCAATCTCAACCTAGAAATTCATGCATTTATTTCAAGGATCATATTTATCCACAAATATCAAGCAAGACTCGAATTATCAAACAAGATGATGTGCTCTCAGTTTTAACAAAACGGTTTTAGCAACTCACCTCGGGCTTGTAAAGCCGAAAGCCCCAATTTTCACCAAAACCCTAGCTTAAAGCTCGGGTGAACACCTAAACTGATAAGGAGTTAAAACTTTGAATTAGTTCTAGATCTACGACGTATAAGACTAGATCTATGCTTTAAAACCATATGGAGAACTCACCTTGAGGGTTTACACCAAAACCCCCAAATCCAAGATTTAGGTCAAAATGTGTGAACAACCTAAAATCAAACAAATCGAACCTTAGGTTAGTTTCATAACTCCCATTATGTTGATTAACAAACCTCAAGTGTTTTAGATAAGCTTACCTAGCCAAATCTTGGGTAGAAAACCCTAGATCTTGAAGAACTCAAAACTAGCAACAATGGAGGTGAAGATGAGGTGAAGAAGATGAAGATGATGAAGATCCAACTTCCAAATCTTGCTACTTTCTCAAACGATCCATTAATGGGATCTTGAAGAACTTTGAGAGAGGAGAATATAGCAAAAAGAATCAGCTCAAAAGGTGGAGAAATGAGAAAGTTATGAGTGAAAGAAGTGAGAAGGGTTTTTAACCCGAATTCACTTGCTGCAGCACACCTAGCGATCGCTAGGTGTGCATGCTAGCGGTCGCTAGCTGCAGCATCTCTCGATCGTAGAGTGGTCGCGAGCTAGATCAGAAATGGGGGAAATCCTACCTAGCGATCGCTAGGGGTGATAGCTAGCGATCGCTAGCACCTGAGCGTTTTCCGTGGTATTTTGTTTCGGCCATAACTTCTTCGTTATAGCTCCGTTTTCGATTCCGAAAGAACCGTTGGATTCGTAATTGAATTCTCTACCATTCTAAACCATACAATATAGGTTTTGACCCAAAGTTCTATTTTCCAAATTTCTATCAAAGAGTCGATTTTACAACCGAAAATTACGGGTGTTACAGTATGAATGATTATAAAATATAGTGAACAATAAGCACTTTTGGTTCTCTTAAATGATAAACAATTCACAAATTTTAGTTTTTATGGTAAATTAAAATTTGGTCCCTGAACTTTGTAAAAAATTACGGTGGAGGTCCCTGTAGTTTCAATTTCATGAATTGGGTCCCTGAACTTTTAATTTGGTTATGAATTGGGTCCATAAATTTAACACCCGTTTAATTCAGGCGTTAACCCAATACATGTGCCCCACACGTGAGGGTATTTTGGTCATTTCTCTTCTTCTCCATTTGTCTTTTCTTCTCTCCCACCCACTCACCAACCACCCACCACCACCCCCACCACCCACCACCACACCATCCATTTGCCTGCAAACCACACACCCACCACCCATATTGCCTCAAACCACCACCACCAAACTAAACCACCCACGGCCACCACATTGCCTGCAAAAAACCAGCACCACCACCGCCACTGCCTCCAAACCGTCACACCACCACCACCGCTGCCTTCAAACCACCACTACCGTTGCTGTCTTCAAACCACTACTGTCGTCGCCTCCTCCAAACCACAACCACCACCATCGCCGGATCTGGACCATCATGAAAAGAGGTTGTCGGATCTGGACGGTGCCGAAGTAGGCGAGCTCGTCGGAGGAGAAACGACGGTAAGCGGAGGCGATGCCGTGGGAGTAGCCGTCGGCGAAACCGTCAAAGATCTGGTAGGCGACTGAGCCAGAGCAGATCCGGCGATCGCAACAAACAACATCACCATAACAAACATCGAAGACACCATTGTTGTAGTGGTGGCGTGCAGGCGGTGGCGGCGTGCAGGCGATGGCCAGGGAAAGAAACGCCGAAGGTCTCTGTGATTTGGTCCCTGCGGTGGCCGGAGGTCCCTGTGGTTCAGGCGGTGGCGGCGTGCAGGCGGTGGCGGCATGCAGGCGGTGGAGGGTTCTGTGGTTTTGGTCCTGGAAGTCGTTGCCAAGGGGAAGGAATAAAAGAAGATGTCTTTGACCAATATTTACAAGTTTGGTCCCTGTGGTTTGGTTTTAGTTTACTTTTTAAAAGAATATAATAAAAAGTTATAAGTTGACCAAAATACCCCTGACTTAACGGAGCCAGTTAACGGTTGTTAAATTTATGGACCCAATTCATAACCAAATTAAAAGTTCAGGGATCCAATTCATGAAATTGAAACTGCAGGGACCTCCACCGTAATTTTTTACAAAGTTCAGGGACCAAATTTGTAATTTACCCTAGTTTTTATATCCAAAAATCATGGACCTTGTTAACCTTTTATGCTTGTGTTCATTAAATTCATACCCAGAAATGTTTATAGCTTAGTAGTTCCTGTTTTACTTTTTGAATCAGGTTTCTATATAATTTCTGAAATGCCAATGATTAACGGTAAAGAACAACAAGATCTAGCTATCAAATCTCATTTTGATTATAAATGTGAAATGCTTACAGAATAGCCAAACTCAAACTTGACTCCCCTCTCAAAGTGAAAAGTAGTTACAAAATGTTACAAGGGTATTTACACAATAAGCCCTTGACTGATAAAATTTACAAAATACGCCCAAACATTCTCTCCCTTTTATCAAAAGTAGAAAGAGTGGAAATGGTATATTCATTTCATTTTACAAATATTTTTAATTTTTTTTCTTTCAAAAAATGTTTAAAGATTTATCCATTAGTATATAAAAATCGGTTAGGTTTTTTTGGACTTTTTTCATTATTTTACCGTATTAACCAATTTTATAAATCAAAGATAATGTATCTAAGAAATTCTAGATATAAGCTCAAGGATTTATTTAACGGGTTTTAAAAAATCCAATAGTTTATTTACTTTAAAAAATTATCCATGAATTTAATGACTTCAAAATCCAAACACAATTAATCCATTGGTCCTTTTAGACTTTTTGGTATAAATAAATCATCAACCATTGGTGTAATCATATACACGAATAAGATAAGTAGTACAATTTGAAGTAAGTTTTGACAAATGAATCCCTAAACTAAACCCACCAATTGTTCCATAAATCATCACAACCACTTTCCCACCAGATTTGCATTCATAGCTTACTCCTCTCCTAATGCAAAATGCCCAGCTTTCCTACCCTACAACCAAAAATCACCAATGTTACAAACTCATTAGGTTACTGGTCAACATGGATAAAAAAATTAAAATTTTTGTTATATTGATTGAGAAAAAATAACTTTCATCAGGATTGTTTAGCAGTTGTTGAATGGTTTGATGTAGAATGATTAAGCGGGGCCTACCTGAGAGAGCGTCCGTTGCTTGTTGAGAAACTGGGTCCTCGCCTTGTTCATGACGGAGTTAGGAGACATGTACATCCTCTGTAACACCAAAAACCAAAACCAAAACCAAAACCAAACGTTTATGAGTCATTTTTTTCCTTTTATGTCAATTCACACATTCATGTCGATATCTAACGTTATATAATCAATGCTAAAAAACACGTTTAAATGAAATGAAACGTCAACAAACCTTGTCGGTCGCTGATACATGATCCCCGTCCAATACAAGCTTTTCCTTCGGCCTGAACTCAAATACCTCATGAACAAATTCATTTTCCTGCTCCAATAAAATCAATCGTTAAATATCAAATCAAATACCTCCTAAACGTAACCGACAATTTTCTAAGAAACAAACCTGCATGTGCTTCCCGAATCCTCCGCCCAGAAAATGCTTCAAGAAGTTCAACTGCCATAACACCGAAATCAGCAAAAACCCAACACTAACAAAAACCGGGGTTTACAAAAATGGTAGGGAAAAGGAGCAGTAAACCAAACCTGGATTAGTTTGGACCAAGTTGTAGTTGTAAGCGACTCTCTACCGATCTTTATCGAGGTTTCTGGTGCGTAACCGTCCTAGTTATAATAAAATTTGAACAAAATTAAAATAGTTCTACACGAATAATAACGACTTGTTTCATACAACGGATAGAAGAATACCTCGAGAAATTCCACAATATCTCGAAAAGTATTGCGTTGGTTGATGAGAGCTTTTTTGGCAGAACCCTTGCCACCGGCCTCAACAGAAAGGTCCCGGACTTGGTTCAAGATTTTTGATCTCAAGCCCTGTATATGGATAACGTTCTGGCCATCGTTAACGGAGTTGTCACGGGTAGCTTTAGAAGTACCACAAAACTTTTCCAAGTTTCCCATCTCATATATCATGGCAAGGGCTTCACCGGCTGCAATCCGGACAGATCTATCGTATTTTTCTAGAAGAGTTGAAAAATACGAAACCGACCTGCACAAAACAATTTCTTTCACTGTTTGGCGAACTAGCTGATAAATTAGATGAACCAGGGGAAATGATATGGGTTACTTACTCTAGCCAACTTTCAGAATCGAGTTCCTTCCCATCCATCGTTGTAAGAAGAAACGACCATGCCGATACAACGGCCGTTATTATCCCTAGGGACGGCTTAGTGGCAACAACCTGAAAAACGACCGATTGATCAACACTCAAAACAACCAAATACATAAATTACAATGCCAAAATGACAAGGAAAAAATAAGGAATACGTACATTAGGACCACGTTTCGGATGAACAACTTGCCACATAATTTGCATGCATTTCTCCGTTTGTTCGGGTTCGTTTCCACCAACAAAAGCGATCACAGCCAACCCCTCCACTAACTATAAAAGTATAAATCATCGTTGCCAAAAACGACAATAACATAACGATCAGATTGCAACCATCAAACACAAATCATTGTAAAAGAAAAACTAGTGAATGAATTGATGAATACCGATGATATCGTTGATTCTTCAGAACGAGATTTCAGAGCCTCAGAGATAGGAATAATGGATTCCTCCAATATTTCTTGAGCTTTTCCACCACAACCAACAGTTAGAGCCAATAATCCTATCGAGAAAAGATATATATAACAGTGTTCAGAGCTTGCGGTTAACCAAGTATCGATTATATGAATGCGAAGGAAGATTAAGTTATACCAATGGCATGAGCTGCTAAAGCTATCTCTTTTGCAGACCCCCGTTTTATAGAGTTCAGAAGTTGATGCAGCAATGTTGCAAATCTACGCAGGAAAACAAAAGGCAATTTAAAAACTTGTAATATCGAAAGATAATGCTATAAGAAGATGAAGTAAATGTCGAAAATTACACCAACTAAGATGAGCATAAGCAGAAGTGAAGATTTGCTTACTTGTTTTCGACAAATTCGTGTGGTAAGGTGCGATTGAAAGCGTCTATAATATCCGCCAAAGCCTTCTCCCTTGTAGACCCCCTTTGAACACAGAAAAATAACAATAAATTCACATACGAAAATGTAGATTCTCAGTCGTAGCATATGTTGGAACTTAGTATAGATGGAACTCTCTGATTTCCCCACGAAATTTTGGGTTCTCTCTCGTTTTTCATCAATTTTTCATCATCAAACACGGTTTGATTCGCTAGATTCAAGTTAAACTTGAATGTGATTGTCGTATCCTCTAGATGGTCTCTATACCGGCGAAATTTCTGTCTTTAGGATATTGCTTACATTTAAGCCTCAATCGAATTTCACATCCTACAAGAATCTACTATTCAAGTAAGATTTATGATTGTTTATCATATGATTGTTATGTTAACACTTTGATTTTATATATATGAATTTCTGTTTTCTACACTTTCTTGTCCATATATATACATCTTCTCTTCATGTGATTGACTACTCCTAACAGGATATTCCAATTTTCTCTACATCATATTTCCATAAACAACCTAGCACATCAAGGTTATAGTTAAGTTGCATTAAGGGGCTGTTTGGTTGGCTTTCCATTAAGTCCTTTTACGGATAAAGTTGTTTGTGTGGAAAAAAGAACTCATTAAAACTCCTTCTTAAAAGCTTACAGAATAAGCTACTTTCTATATCATCAAGCCAATGTCAAACGGTCCTAGGTTGTTAAGTTTCTAATAAACAAATCCTAAATACGGTATTGAATCTTAGGGGTTGCTTGGTTCGTGGAATTCAAAGGAACTTGATGTGACAAATTCCTTAGTGATGTTTGCTTCGCAGAATGAACTTGATGGAACCATTTGAATTCCATTGAATTCCACAACTTGAGGAATTCATCATTTTTTAGCTTTAAGTGAAGGAATTGAATTCCTCCCAACCAAAACCGGTGGTCAAATTCCATTCCAATTCCTTCAAAGTCAAAATCAAATTCCATTTTGTGAATCAAAGACCCCTTAGGGGTTGTTGTTTGGTTGGCAGAATTCAAATGAATTTAACGGAATTGAAATGACAAATTATTTTAACCAAATTTCTTAGTAAGGTTTGGTTCGTGGATTAAACCAATTCCTTCAGAGTTAAGTTATTTCATTGGATTCGGATTCCATCAAATTCCATTCAACGAACCAAACGCCCAGTTAAAGGAAAAGAAAAAAAAAGGATGTTTTTATTGAAAGCATTTAAGAAGAATTAATATAAGGAAATTACCTTTTCTCATACAAAGCATCTAAACTTTGATCCAAGAGAGTTTCAACATTGAGGTGCAGTTCCTCTGATGTAGGAGCAGAGGCCATTACAGTATCAGAAGATGGGATGGTTGAAGATGAAGTCTCACTCAAACTATCTGTCTCATCACTATCCAGCATTGCAGCATTCTTCCTCTGAGAACTACCTGCATCATCACCAAATATATACCTCTAAATAATCTCCATTCACTTGAATAATATTATATTATACAAAAACTGAATAACTCCATATACAATAAAAACTAGTTTGAAGGAAAGAAAGAAAGAAAGAACATAAAACATATTCCCCCATTGAAATTAAAGCAAATTTAATGGAACAAACAAACAAACAAGATTGAACTGAAGAACCAATAACAGAAATAAAAAGATTAAAGAAGGAATGTTATTGAATATACACTACTTACGTTGTTTACCCATTGAAGAAGTCGTCCGTTAATTAGTAGAAAGGAAATACAATTATACAACCAAGATTGATTTATGAAGGAGAATAAATGAAGGAACTTAGCGTAAAAATAAAGAACAAGTTAGAAGAAAGAAGCAAGTTAATTGGTGTTGAATAGCATTTATACCCATTAAAAATATATATAATATTTGAATTTAAATAAATAAGTTAAATAGATTTGCCGACTTAAAAAAGAAGTAGTAATATTGGGGTTGAGTGGTGCGGAATATTCGGGATGGCGTGTGGGAAAGAAGAGGACCAAATGTCACGGGAAGATCTTGGCCGTTCGATTTGGGATGCTAGATCAGAGGAAATTCAGCCGCAAAAACAACTAATCGACATTATTTTATTTTATTTTCTATCTTTGGAATAATTATCAAAATATTTTGGAGCTGCCTACTTTTGGTAATTATAAGTTAAGATATCTCTCCTATATTACGAAAACTAAAATATTTATATATTATTTTTTAAAACTATTATTTTTAGAATGTAAGTATCAAATTACTGTATATAAATCAATGAGTATAAAAATATTTAGTTTTTTAATATTTCTATTTTACCTTCTTTTATTAACGATAGAAATTAAAAAATTAAAAGGGTTATGGAGACTCGTATTTTCACTTTTATATGGTTAAGTTTTTAATTAAGGAAATTATATGGATATTTTATTATATTTAATTTAATACATGTGTTGATATATATATATATAAATTTTTTTTATTTTTTAAAGTAATTCAAAACAATTTTCAAAGCTTAAGTTACGAGTTATGCTATTATAATTTTTGTAACTTATTATCATATTTGAGTAACTTATTACTATCTTTGAATTAATTGATAAATATTATCTTAATACAAGATGGGTGTTGCCATTTACACCCTAGTCTACATCCTTAAGACTATAACACTCAAATCTATGTTTAAGTAATTAATTAAAAAAGTCAAAAAAATAAAATAAAAAGTCAATCTAGATATTTGAAATGACATCATATATTATCCCTCACTCTTTCTTCTATACTACATTTTCTCTCTCCTGATTTATTTTTATTTTTTGTTTTTTAATCAATTGCTAATAATAATAATAATTGATAAATAATAGTTATTTTTCTATTTGTATTAATCCATCTCTAAAAAGTGAAAAATATTTTAATAAATTTAAACCAGATCAAGTTTCTATTTACATTTAAAGACATTTCTGGTTTTGAATAAAGTTTATGATTTCTTAATAAGACAAGATGCTTGAACTCAATTAAATAAGACAAGATGCTTGAACTCAATTTAATTAAAACGAATATTCCTTGTGGATCTTTCATTTTTTTCTACTAGCCAAAAGCTTTATTACTTGTCAACATTTGCATGCTTCCTAATTAGTTTTATTGTCGATTTTCAAACAAAAGCCTCATTTCATGCTCGATAACATCTTAGAAAAAATTATGATTTGTTTAATAATGTGTTGAGGGTTGAAGCTAGGTATTTCATGACTTTTCCACATAGCCTCTTATGAGATTCTAAGCCAACATTTGGTTTTAAAGTGAACTTTAGAAATAAATGTGATGATTAAAGAAAATATATCTAGAATTAGAATGACACGGAAATTGATCAACTTACGTGTTTAGTTGGTGTGAAATGGAATTGCAATTTTATTCGTTTGTTGTTTGATGTTGACTTTGTGGATACATTTTTGGAAATGATAACATAAAAACGGAAAAAACATTTACTCTATTGTTTTATATTTTCATATCTAATTTTGGGTAATTGTTAAAATGACGGAAACAAGTACAAGTGTAAGTAATAAATCGCAATCCACCAAGATGATGTTATCTAGATAAGATGACTCACTACCTTATTGCAGTACACGTACGCCTCTCCCCGCATTTAGCTCACACAAATACTCCTAAATTCATCCCGACCCGGTGGAGAACATTCGAGGTCTCATCTTATCGTTTTATGTTTTTCTTTATGGAATCTAAGTACGTTGATTTGCTTGTAGTGCCGCAACTAAGAATAGCCTTTGTTTTGAAATAGTAATTTAAATTGTTTATCATTTTATTAAATTCCAAAAAAAGAATAATTTATGTATTCATTTTATTTTAACTAGTTACAAAAAATACTGACTGAAATTTCTTTTGTCATAATGGGATAAATAATCTTTTTATTGATTGTTGAATATATATATAACAAAAAAATTATCTGTTAAATCTCATTATTTTCCAACCAAAAATCAAAATGATCAATGTCCTTGCGGTCTAATTCAAGTTCTCTTTTTTAGTCATGAAGGCATAAAATTTGTTGACCATTTCAAAATAAACGTGTATCATGTCCTAATGAAGGAGTCCGAAAAAAAAAGTTATTTACGTTTTTTGATAAGGAATCTTTGATAATAAAAGGGAAATGAGGGACAATAAAGGAAAGAAAAAAACAGTATTATTAAAACGGAGATAAGATATAGTATGTAATTTGTATAACATACTTTTTTTAACTTTACAACAACTTGTATTTTGTTGGTATTATGAATTTATAAGTACTTTTATTTGTTATACTTATCCTGGAGGGAGGCAGTTTCAAGAGAATATCAACATTATTTTCGTTTTCTTTTCTTACTAAAAGAACTCAAGAACATAAGATTTTTCTTCTTTATCCCTCTGTCATTTCCTTCCCCTACCTTCACTTCTTGGGAGAGAACACTGAGGCTTGTTTGTAACACGTCTATAGCAAGTTGTTTGAAGACCAGAGTCTACTAAAATCGGGTGTAATTTGTTTGCACAAGACATAATAGGATACAACAAAAACTTGTGTCACGAACCAGATTTTACACAATAGTAGACTGCCAAAGAGATGTTTGCACTGATTTACCCCCGATGATTACCGTGAGACTGGTGCAGTGAGACTGGTATAGAGCAGGACGTTGATTTTTTCCCCACCAAGATTGACCATTTAGAAATGAGAATGCTTACACAACATTGATAAATCAGGAAACTACCAATGTCAAATTACAAAACATAAAACAACGAAGTGATGAATTAAATGGAATGGATATCCTAAATTAAGTTTAGTTACCAACCAAACCTTTACTAGAAAGAAATTAAGGATGATTACTTTAATGTTTACAAAATTTGTGTTTCTTAATTAATAATTGTATCTTAATTTGACACAACATAATAAGGGAGGGGAATTTATCGGGATCCGACAGGGATCATCTTGACGGCAGCAGCGATGGGCATGCCTATAAAACCAATCGTCACACTTGCAAACCACTGAGGGAGGGTCAGCGGACTTGTGTTTGCAAAAGTACCCAGGAATTCAATGATGATGATTTGGAATATAACCGTGCAGCTTAGAACAGCCAGAAACACGTAGTTTTTCAGCATTCCTTTAAACACGTCTATCTTCTCCATTTCTCTCGAGCTGATCTCGTTGAACACCTGAAATTTTAAAAAACACAAATAAACATCAACCAACAACACTATTTTTATTGGCATACTTCTTTTCTCTCATCCTGCATTTAATGAATTATAATAGCTCTTCAATAAGCTTCAGGAGTTTCCTTTTTTTTCCTACTTTTTACCGGTTATAACCCTTATGGTAAATAAATTTTTAAACCAGCTTTTTAGGTCGTTTTACATTGTCATCTAGCTTATCAGAGTTTTTGCAAACATGACTAATTTATCAGTAAAAGTTGAGAAGCAGTAACTGCAATCTGTATTCAACTGACCTGACAGAAGACAAAGCAGTTGAAGATAAGTGTGTTGAGAACCAAATCAGAGTCCGAGGTGTCAAGGTGAAAGGCAGCCTTTCCTCTTGTCTGAAGATACCATATTACAACAAATTGATATAATGACTGTCCCGTTATATTCCTCCACATAACATTTGTTATAAAGTTGCCTTTCCTTCCAACCGGTGTTCGCTTCATTAATTCATCAGTAGGAGGCTCAGTGGCTAATGCAAGTGCTCCCAGTGTATCCATTATCATGTTAACCCACAGTAGCTGAACAGCAGTAAGAGGAGCACTTCCTGAAAACATGAACCCAATTAGAAAACATAAAAGATTAAACAGACTTCTGTCTAAAATCATGTTAATAGTGCGTAAGAGGAAAAGTAACAGAAAAAGGAAGAAATAGGATAATTGCATGTTTACCTGTTAGGCAAGCAGAAGAAAAGTTGACAATTAGAGCAACAACATTCACAGTAAGCTGAAACTGAACAAATTTCTGAATGTTCACATAAACTGAGCGACCCCACTTGGCCACAGTCACGATCGTAGAGAAATTATCGTCTAGAATGATCACATCAGCACTCTCTTTGGCCACCTGAATGATTCAAAGTGCAAGAAATTATAATGATAAACTGTTGGATTTGGCATTGTTGATTTGCTTCGTTTATATTTAGGGACATCACTTTCTCAAACGAATCATTTCCTATTTTATCATATTTAAGTTATTAACTCACTGCTAAGAAAGGGTTTTTAAGTAAGAATTATATGATTGTAAAAGTACTCGTAGCGGAAATATTATGGAAAGAGAGTAAAGATGTACCGAAACTTGGTACATCAAAAAGAATTGAAGTGAAAACATCCAGCAACATACGAAGTCACCGTATATTAGGCCATGAAATAGTTTACCAATGGTTCTTTGAGCTTAATTGATGGGAATATGGGATACCAACTGAAGAAAGATGGACCACTCCATTAAACTACAACTAAGGA
The DNA here is from genome assembly GCA_030169165.1 of Centaurea solstitialis. NCBI lineage: Eukaryota > Viridiplantae > Streptophyta > Magnoliopsida > Asterales > Asteraceae > Centaurea > Centaurea solstitialis. The sequence continues at coordinate 91,132,064 of CM058040.1, read as the reverse complement.
GCAGGTGACATAAACAAAGGTGAAAACACAAACACTGCTATAATATATATATATATATATATAGGAAGTATTTCATTTGACAAGTGTCTCGAAGAACAAAGGCATTACCTCTGTCCCTGCTATTCCCATAGCAAGCCCAATATCTGCTTCATGAAGTGCTGGAGCATCATTTGTACCATCTCCTGTTACAGCAACAACCTCCTCAAATGTAGTTCTCAGCTGTTTCACAAGTGTATGCTTATCCATTGGAGAAGATCTAGCCATCACCTTGTAGAATTGAAAGATACAAAATTTGGTCATTACTACACTTGTGAACAAAAGGAGAGATGGAAAAGGAAACATTAGCCTAACATTAACTAGTTTTGGCATCTGATATCCTACTTTTGTGTGCCTCTCTTTCCTTTTTTCTCATGCAATGAATACTACTTAAAGGGATACCTACTCCGAGTTTATATATTAGTTATATGCATGCATACGTATATATAAAGGGATTACATATTCAACAAGGAAGTTTTTAAAATAGTTCCGAATCACCATAGAAGTAAATGAGATTATGGAATGCAGAAGCACCTGAATTTTAGGAATAATTTTATACAACTCCTCCTCAGTCATTACACGGAAGTCTGGACCTTCAATGGCTATTCCATCATCTGTTAATATCCCACATTCTCTAGCAATTGCCTTGGCAGTGTGTATGTTGTCACCTGTAACCATACGCACAGTAATGCCAGCAGATCGACAAATTGCAACAGATTCCTTTACACCAGGACGAACAGGATCCTTGATACCCACAATCCCGATTAAAGTATAGCCCTCAAAGGGAATTGGATCTTTGGCATGGAATTCATTTCCCAACTCCTTGTAGCAAAGGCAAAGGGTTCGAAGAGCTTCATTGGCTAATAGTTCAATGGTATCTTTTAGATGATTGTTTAATTCTGCATCAAGTGGAACAACCTCACCATTCGCGTTCAAGACCTTATCACATGCACCTAGAATTATTTCAGAAGCACCCTTACAGTGGGCCCTAAAAGATCCTTCAGGTAGTTCTAAAACTACTGCCATACGCTTCTTTTCAGAATTAAATGGTTCAACTTTCACCAGCTTTGATGCTTGAAGCTCCACTTGCTTTCCTTTAAGCATGAGACCAAATTCCAAAAGAGCAGTCTCGGTGGGCGTACCGAGAATTTCAGTGGTGTTCTTCTCAGTCTTCACCACCTCTCCCCCAGTGTTGTTAAAAATAGATTCAACTAGCATTCCAACAGTAGAGTCGGGAATTGTAGCACAGAAATCTGAGACCCCTGTAGAGCCGTTCACTTCCCTGATTTCTCCACAAATCCAAGCTTTTACAAGTGTCATGTGGTTAGTAGTTAGGGTTCCAGTCTTGTCACTACAAATATTTGTGGCAGATCCCATGGTTTCGCAAGCTGCTAAATGACGAACAAGAGCTCGATCATTCATCATCTTCTTCATGGCAAATGCAAGGCTTAGTGTCACAGCTAAAGGTAGTCCCTCAGGCACTGCAACCACCACAATTGTTACTGCAATAGCAAAGTATTCCAGCATCTCCAGGGCTTCATCTCCAGACCAAGTCCAGTGAGATCCTTCCTGCATCTTGCGTATAAACAGCCCTTGCACCAGAACTGCAAACGTAATAACAGCAAAAAACAGCCCTATCTTCCCTATAATTGTTGCTACTCCGTTCAGTTTAACTTGCAATGGGGTCTCATCATCCCCACCTTCACTAAGAGTTGCCATCAACTTGCCCCATTGGGTTCTCATTCCAACGGTAGTAACAACCATCTTACATGAACCGTTCTGAACTTTTGTTCCAGATAAGAGAAAGGGATTCGCAGCAGTTACAGTTTTAGGATCACTCTCCCCTGTTAAACTCGATTCATTTATCAACAAGGAAAAACCAGAAACGAAAAGTCCATCAGCAGGGACCTGATCCCCAACAGCAAGATGAACAATATCACCGACAAGAAGATCGTATATTGAGATCTTCTGTCTGCAGTCATTTCTAGTAACTTGAATGGTAATTTTCTTTTTCTCTTTATCCAGATCTTTGAACTGTAAAGATTGCCTATAGTCACTTGTGGCAGTGACAAATACTACCAACAGGATGCTTGCAACTATCCCAAGACCATCATGGGCGCCCTTCGGCCACCCTTCCATTGTAATGCCTACAATCAAAGACACAAAGGCACACAAACCAAGTATCATGAGGGTTGTATCTTGGAGGGCTTCCCATACGTAAACCAAGAAACCCTTGGATGGGCTCTCAGTGAATTGATTAATTCCATAAATATTTTTTCTTTGGTTAAGTAAATCCTCAGAAGTAGAAATTCCTTGGTGGTCGATGTAGAGATCTTTTTCACAATGCCCTCAACCCCATCATGACTCTCAGCTTCTCCACGCTACGGCCTTCAACTATGGATCCTAATTCATCAGGACCAATTTGAAAGCCTGCAGCTTTCACTTCCTCAGGTACGCTGTAAGTTATACCTGGAAGTATTCGGGTAAAGTCAACATTAAAGCTCCTACGATTGCAAAATGGAAGTTTCTATACATCATGAAGGATGCATACCGATTAAGAAATTGAATTGCCGCATGTGAAACCAGCATCAAGGTTCTCAGACTCTCCTATAAGAACAGAAATAGCCTCAAGTCAGGGTAACAGTTTGGATCGCACAACAGAAAGACATTAAAGAAAATTCATCCTGGAAAAATCGTATCTGCTGATTTAGGTATTGAAAATTTTAATTTTTAGGAATGTGACAGTATTTCTATAAAGGATCAATATGTAGTAATAATGTTATTTGTTTCCAGCTTTGGCTTTAGAAGTTAAACGAAAATTCTCAAAACACATATAATCAACTACTTGTTCATTCAGCAGATAGCAGCATCAAACAACTTGTATGGCCATCTCTGTAAAAGGACGCTAAAGTTATACTTTTCTTAGTAGTCACCAAACATGCTTTGATGTATTTCCAGTCATTACTAATTTCCATATTATCCAATTGACCCCGTATCGTGGTTAGTAGGAACCTTTATAAAACCATATCTCCATGCAACATAGCATGGATAACATCAAGCAGAATTACATATGATGCCAGCCAAAAGGGGCTTGAGCTCCTCAGATCTCAAACTTGATCATATGCTTATGTCAATATTTTCAGAACAAAATTCATCAGTGATGTAGGAAATAGCCATTATCTGAAAAGAATCTAAACGAGCAGCTAAATGCAACCGGATAGCCCTTCTATATAACAAGTACTGTATAAATATTTTTGTAAAGACACAGCAACCACATCAAAGGGAATAAAAATTGCACATCCACTTGTTTCATAGGGAGCACACAATCACTCGAGATATCCAGATTAGCCTAAGCAAGTCTCAAAACACGTGGGCATGAGCACGCTCATTCGCATATGTATGTAGTTTGAAAAATAGATGAAACCTCATTTCAGATTTAGATCTAAACAAAATATCAACAAGCTGAAATAGACATCTCCTCAAGTTAGCAAACCTCAGTTCAGCCATATCAAGTCCACAACATTAGCTGTTACTAATAACCTAAATATCATGCCTTGTTAGTTATTCCAAATGAATCCTGGTTTCAATGTTTCTACATCCACAGATTAATTACAAGTTATAAGTCAGTATTTACTACTTACAAGTTACAAACAGTTTTCAATAGTTCACTAGATTCACTAAATCACAAGAAGCAAAACAGTAATAATAAATAAAACAACATAACTGAAAAGGAAAAAAAGAAGAAGGAAAGAGGATGGACCAGATTAGATCGTTGAATAGCTCGAGCTTCGAATCGCTTGGAGAGATTAGCAGTGAATCGAAAACGTCGTTTCCGGTTTTTAACGACCCAACAGAGCTTCCTCCATCTCTGAAGAGCTTCCTCCGATGAGTTCTTGGCCTTAACCTCAAAATTATCATTCAAATAGCTCTCCATAATTTACTACTGATTTCAAAAACAACAACTGGAACTGGTATTATCGCTTTTTTTCAGAATCACATGAATTCAAAAAGGCAACAACTGAAGAAGATCTTTTTAGTTGTAGTGTTGTAGTACCAAGAAAGAAAGAGTATGGATCTGGGTGATCGTGGATTAGGTAGATCGTTGTTTGAAAATATATATATTAAGAGTTGAATTTGAAAAAAGAGGGAGGGTGAGTTGACCTTTTTTATTTGTTGAAGGGTTAGAAATAAAACAAAACGCATAACTCCATTAAAACTTTTAACCTAATGCCGAGGAGGAGTTCCGATTATCCGGAAGGGGGTAGTGTAGTGGCCCACGTTTTCTTCCCAGTTGACCCCCAATTGGAACATGGAAATTATTTTGACTTCAAACTTCAATATCCTGTACATCTTTTTTTTTTTTTTTTGTAATAAATTGCTTTGAAATGTGGTGCTTGTATTGATTTTTTATTATTTTTAAATAAATTATAACACATTTTGTATTTTAGATATTTTGTTATTAATTATATTATTTAAATATATTATAATTTTATAACGTAATAAAGTTTAATAAATGACTTAATATAAAATAATATTAGTGAATGAAGGGAAAGAGAACTTCAAAGAATTAGATATAAAAACTCTTAAAGTTTATAAAACTTTTTTCGTTTTTGAAAAGATGGTGTCCATACCATCCGCAATGGAATGTCAAAGGCTTCGTTATGCCATTGGTATCAATTGACAAGGATGGCAACACCGCTAAAGTTGATTGTCAGGGTTAGAAAATGTCATGGACTTGCCGATGCCTTAGACTACCTTACCCCACCTTCTCTTTCCTTTCTCTATATATTTCTCTCTCTTCTTTTCTTTTTCTTTTATTTTTTTAATTAATTATTTAGATTGGTATGAGTGTGGTTGAATTGGTAAGGATTGGTAAGATAGTGGAAAGCTGATGTGACAACTAGTACCACTGGCAAGCGTCAAGATCATTATGGATGGTCGTATAAATCCATACCTCTTCTATGTATTTGTACCCTTTCCTTCTATACTTTCTATATATGTTTTTCTCAAACAATCCAATTTATTTATATACGTTTTATGTTTTCCGCAAACAATCGGATTCATTTATATATGAAGCTACATTTTATTTCTTTATTTATTATTTTATACATTTATGATGTTAACATCTATAAATTCATATACTAATTAGAATACGTTAAAAACATGTTTTATTTTTAACAAACTATATCATTATAATGATTTTATCAATACCTTCGACTGATATTAAATATTTTTGAAATTTAATTATTTTATTATACATCATCGTTACTACCTTAAAATTTTAATATTTATAATTCATACACTTATAATTGATATTTTCTAAAAGTTATTTCAAATCAAATATTGAATTTCTTTAATTTATTTTTATTGAATAACTTGTTTTTTATTAAAATTTAAATAGTAAAATCAAGAGTATTAGTTATCTTATTGTAATTTCAGTCAATGGAAATTAGAAACAAATTGTTTATTAACTAACACTTTGTTATTTTATTAAATAAATTGTTTTTACATCATGTAATAATTATTCATTGATTATATAATAATTACTCACGAAAAATCTTTACATTATGTAAAAAACTTTAAAGTGAGGTTTTTGTTTTTTTTAAAACCTCCTAAAAACCTTTGAAAAATATGTGAAAAACAACATTGTGGATGCTTTAATGTCTTATGTCTTAAATATTGTAATTTTGGTCCTTGCGGTTTGTTGTAAAGTGTCCTTATGTGCAATTGTGCAAGTCGCAAGAAGGATTTTGATGAATGAAAATATGACAAAGTCACTTAAAATGATCAAAACTAAACATCTTTGCATACCATAAATATTCTCTTACAATAAACATTTTTGTATGAACCAAGAGTGCAAAAAACAACAAACAATAGGAACCAAATTTGCAATTTACTCTTTAAAGTTAATATATCTTATTTATATAACTCAAGATGAAAATAAAAACAATAATTTGTTTTCTTTCTAAAAAAGGGTCAAATAATATTTTAAGCAAAGAAAAAGGGGCAAGGCTTTTTGAAGTTGATCCGATTAGGTAAGGTGGTCATGTGCACCGCATCCTTCAATTATAGAAAACAAGTGGGTGACATTTCTGGTTCTTGTCTACTGTCGTTCTTTTAGATTCTCTTCTTCTATGGAAAATGTTTTAATTTCATTTATGTTTCAAAATCATTTAAATGCTTTTAATAAGTTTTCAATTAAAAAATCTTATAAAAACTAAATCGAGATCTTATTGTCTCTTTCAATAATGATACACTACTAATAATATAAGATTGCTTTTATATAAGTTACTAAGTTAGAAGTGTATTTTTGCACTTTGTTAAAAAAAAAAAAAAAAAAAGTTGTATTTTCACCTAATAAAATTCTATTTTGTGTTTTTTGATTTTATTTTATAGGAAAAAGTCTAAAAAATCTAATAAACTATATGATGTTGAACTTTTAAATAATAAAACCCCTAAAATTTATAAAATCGGTTAAATATATCCTTAAAACCTTCATAACTATGGAGGCAAAAACGAGCATGAGAATGAGGCTTATGTACGTTCTAAACAACAACACCAATCCATCTAAAATGTCTTGGAGCGATTTTTAATCCAATTGTATGCATGTAGTTTAGTTTCAAAGGCTAAACCAACATCAGTTTGAGTTTTTTCTAAGATCATTTTGTTACGAAATCTCCAAATAACGTAAAAGCCGATCCACATAATCATTTGCCTTGTCTGTTTCTTTGGATCGGGAAAAAGCTACAGAATCTTCACACCCAAACAAGTCTGAGTTGGAATCCATGATTGACAGTTGAAGATCCCACCACCTAAAGAGATTTATAATGCTATATATTTTTTCACATTGAGTGAAACACTGACCAATAATTTCAATCGCATCGTCACATCTCAGACATAAGGAAGGATGTGGATACATCCCAAGGTTATTAAGCACGGACCAGGTGGGAAGGCGACATTGTTTGAGCCGCCAGTCTACCACCAAAAAAATCCAAACCTTCCTTGGGCCAACTTATTTTTACTTGTTTCATTTACATGGTTCGAACGCCTTAAAAGTTTTGTGTCAATCAACATTGATAATACTCTAACTGAGAACACCCCAACGTCTTGAAAACTTCAAATCCGCTTGACCTACTCCAAATCACTCAAATCTCTGCCTCTAAGATCTCTTGACCAAACCCAACTCCAAATACACCCCTCACCTTGCCAAGAAATCCGATCTTTCACCGACGCCTCCTTAAGATTCTACAAGATAAAGAGTCTAGAAAACTTACCACATGGCCTAGAATTGCATCGATTCAAAAAGAGATGAAACTACCATCACCAATCCCGTCCTAAAAGATCCCGAAAAGTCAGTCCTTAATTATTTCAAGTCCCTACCATGCGAATAACATTCCCCCACGATCACCTATGACTCCATCTTGCCCGAGAACCCCCATTTGAAACAACCAATTCTCTAAGCCCTCCTCTATGAGGATTCTTGCGTTTAGCCCTCTAGAGAAAAAGTCGCAAAAAACTAAGTCTCACCTAACTCACAAAATTTACTCCTAACACCCTCAAGAAATTGTAGAACCCTGCAAGGGAACAAAACAAAGAGAAGAAGTACAAATAGACTACCAAATACCGATTTGATCAAGGTTAATCTACTCTCGAGAGATATCGATTAAGCTTTCCTTAAAAATAGTTTATTCTTTAACTTTTCAATATTATCGGAGCCCAACTCTCTGCTTTGTTTTTGCATTTTTCAATAGGCAATCCAAGGTAAGAGAAAGGAAGTCATACATGTGCTTCAATTAAAATGATTGACCATTTCCTCGACCTCGAAGTCAACTACACTAATACCATAAAATACTCCAATATTCCCAAAAGATCTCTAATGTTTGAAAAGGTCCAATCAACGAGAAACAGAGTCTCATCAACAAGTTGTAGGATCATAGTTGAAACACCTTCTCCACCTACCTTCACTTCTTGGATAGCTACGTTTAGACCCTTCGCTACTATAAGAAATACAAAACGTGAGTATGGGCCACCTTTTCCCATTTTGTATGTATGATGGATTCCTATATAATGCTTCAAGACTTGTACTTTTTTTTTTTAAATTAGACTTTTAAAGAGGTAAAACATAAGTAATTTATAATTTATATAGTACTAGTAGTTTACACGAATAACATGTTTTCGTAACTTGGTTAACTATTTTCTAACAAACCAAATTTCATCATCGCGCAACGCGCGGTGCCACACTCTAGTTTCTATAAAATTGAAAACAAAAACTTTCTTTTAAGACTTATTTTAAAACGAACTAAAGTAATGTAAAACAGTAAAAGAACAAGGAGATCTCTCTAATTTAATTCATACAAGTTGTTATAAATCATTTTATCTATAATAACCGGAGATAATAATGATATAAAAAAGTTGAGGCAGGTGCATGTTGTTTATTAATTTTGGGATCTCTAATGCCAATAATGGTAGGATGGAATGCATTATCCAGTGGCACGATGTCCAGAGAAAATATATTAAAAAATGAAAGTATATAAATTATATTATTGGAAAAAGTAATTTCGGTTCTATATAGTGTTTTGCTTTTAAGTGGATCCAGAAAATTTTGGCGTCAAAAGAATTTAGAAATCAAATAACTCATCTAAATCAAAAGAGTTTGGGTCTTTGGGATTCATTAATTTTCAATTTAAACCATGCAGTTGATGAGATAAAAATAACTTATTTGGTTTTAGTTTTCATTTACTTTTTTATTATTTTGGTTAAATTCACTATGAAAAATAAAAAAAACTTCATTGATGTAAAAAAATCATATATTATTTATCTACAAAATTATAATAATTTATACAAATTTGACCGCAACTTTAAGTCTCGTCCAAAGTTGTCTGCATTTAGGACTGAGCACGCATCGAGGCGGGGCGGGGCGGGTTGGGGGAAAAATGGAAAACCCGATCGGGGTTCGGGTGAGAAAAATAGCCCCCACATATGATTAATCGGGGTTCAGGTATTCGGGGTTCGGGGCAGCTCGGGTTTGGGGGGATCGGGTCGGGTCACGGGCCATATGAGCCATACAAATGCAATGCATGCCATCATAGATTTGGTATTCTTGTTGCTAGTGTTATGCGTTTAAATGGGCTATGTAAATGCAAACACTAACTATAGAACATGCAAACCTTAGCTTATATGTAGAACATACAAATGCAAATACAAAGAATGGATTAAAGGAAGCAGTAAGCACGCACTAGTAGTAGCCAAATGCCAAAGCCAAGCAAAGGCATAATGAAAATGATAACAGTGGACACCACATTTAGATTTCACATAAGTCCAATCCAATTTAGAAAATCTAATATAAATAAATAAAAGAGAGAATTGAAAATCTAATGAAACATGTATTTAAGGTTTAGAAGAAAAAAAAATTTATTAACAAATGTTTATCAAGAGTTAAGGGTATCGGGTCGGGGCGGGGATAGTTTTCGAAGACCCAAACCAAACCGCCAAATGAGCTCGGGTTTTCGGGGTTCGGAGCGCGGGTGTAATCGGGTCATTAGGGTCGGGTTATATCGTGTTTTTCGGTTCGGAATTTTTTGTTTTTTCGGGTAGGATCGGGTTATGCACGGCCCTACCTGCATTCATTTTTTTTGTTAGTGTAAAATCACAATATGATTTTCTACACGAATAAAGTTTTTCTTGTGTTCTTAAATAGTTATTGTTTTTGTTTGAACCTGGTGGTTATATATGTGTGTATATATATATATGCATATATACTAGTCAGTATACCCGCGTGATGCGGCGGGTAATAAAATTTTATTTGAAACCACATTTTTTTAGTCCAACCGTGTATGGGTTATCGGTATATCCTAATGAATTATCAAAGCTAAGGAGTTTTAAACCCACAAAGAACATTGATAAGACCAAATGATAAGACAAATTAGATTAGATTACACCAATTGAACAAAATTACATAAAAATCAATAATATGAACCAGGTCATACTGAAAACACAAATTATTCAAACTCAAAACAAGTTCTGATCCAATAAACTGGTTCCTAAACATCAAACATAATTTCCAGTAACATTGTTCTTGTTTATACAGGAAAACATGAAAAATCAAATTAACGTATGTCACAAATTACTGAAACTAAAATCAAGTTCTGATCCAAAAAACAGTTGTCTAAACATGTAATACAATCTCCACTAACATCGGTCTTACCAGAATTGCGAGTGACCGGTCGGAGAGTTTTGCCAATTACCAGAATCTAGAGTGAAGGATCCATGGAGAATGAGCAGGTGATGGTGATTTGGGTTGGGAAAGTTACCATTCTAAATCAGGGGTAGAGAATGAAACAAGGGCAAAAATGGAGAAGGAGATGTGGGGAAGAATACGCAAGGGGTGGCAGAATCAGGGGTATGAAACGTGGGAGGAAGAAGGAAGGTAGTTTTCAATTTATGCATCCAAGGTTTGTACATAGTGTTTTTGCAGTTGTAAAATTGAATAATTTAGTTGTTCTGCAAAAAACTAATTAAGAGTCTTATTAAAGTAGTATAGATATAAAAAAATTTAATTCATATGAGTTTAAAATCAAAAATGAGAATATAAGTATAAAACTAATTATTGCATATATACTTGATATTTAATACTATGATTAAATCAAAAAATATTCAATATTAGGCTCGTTTCGAAGGTATTGATGAGACCTATACAATGATATAATTTGTAATAAAAAGAAATGTATTTTTTTAATTCACTTTACTTTGTATACTATTATTTGTGTTAATATGATAAAGTTTAAAATGAAAATTGAAAAAATGAAGGATTAAAAGTAAACTAAAAGATTAATTAAAAGGGTGCTAAGTGTAATGTTGAGAAACGGTTTTCTTGACTAAATAACCGATTTTTTGAGTTATTTCTTTTATATATATAGTATAGATAAGAAAGAGTTCAAACAAGAATCCTTCCTATTTGCGAAAATGCAAGAACACTTATCGGCCTCTATACGTATATACTCTCTTTTAGCAATTTACCCTTTTATCAGGGTAGAAAACTGCACATGGTTCAAAGTTAACTTCTGAAACATTGATGGACTTAGAACATTTTTTAAACGTTGACACCATATAATTAAGTTTTTGGTTGATTTTGATATATTTTTTCCCGATTTTTTGGTTGGACTCGAGAGGTTTCTTTTTGTTGATTTCGATGGATTTAAAAAAATGTTTAATCTAAATATTTTTGGGTTTTTAATTAATTTTGAGAGGATTTTTCGGTTTTTTGGTTGATTACGAGAGAATTTTTCGTTTTTTTTTTGTTGATTTCAAGAGAACTTTTAAGTTTTTTGGTTGATTTTGAGAGAATTTTTTGGTTTTAGGTGCACCCCTTGAAAGTTTTGAAAACGATACCGTGACACCATTCAGAACGATACAGTTGCACCATCACGAAACTAATTTTTTTTACCCTTTATCGAATAAATAATATAGTGACACGTGCCATCGGGAGAACCAATAGAGGTTCGTCCTTGTTCTAAATACATGTGTAGCCCTTAAAATTAAAGGAGATTCACCTACAAGTAGTCACAAAAACTTGTTTTCTTAAATTTATGTACTAAAACAAGCACATGTAGAGAGGAAAATTCAAGCCTATACCCATTAGTAAATTGAAAGATAGCAAAAATACCAACCTGTATAGTCCGATCTCATAAATCCATTTGGCATTAGCCTGGTACTAGAATCACAAACCATATGATTGAAGGATGTTTCTTGATTTTGTCTATCGGAGAAACCCTGCTTAGCTTTTCTCCTCGATCAAAGTCAACATCAGGCGACAACTGGTCAACAATAAGTTGCATTCCCCTGGTTCCTCTAAATCCTACGATTGCATAATTATCTTGTTGGTTCAAATGTTTATGTTTATCCTAAACAAAATCACTATCACCACGTGAATTATGTGTCAGTTACTACGGTGTTATCATAGGTTATCACAGTTTTATTATGTTTGAATTTTCTTATGAAAAATAAAATGACATGAAATTTATGAAAAATAGATAATTACATTACTACTCTCATTGATTTATTTGTATTTATTATAATTATAAAAATGGGTTAACTAAATTGAAGTCCATAATTATTCTTGTATTTTCGCAAATAAGAAGGATTCTCGGTTAAACCTTTTTATATAATTGACGAAAAATAATATTTTTTTTGAAACAACATGACCTATAGGTTTGTATTTAATTTTTATTTATTGAATTTGAAAGGTAGTGCTTCAAATTAAGTCCATAATTTGAATGGAGAACGAGTGATTGTGGTCCAGAAGTTTCCATCCCGTAAAGACATTTTAGATGTCTGATCTTTCATGCATTCATACAAGAAAAGTATGATCTATATGGCTGACTAGTCTATGTGGATTAAAGTTGACATTATTGCTTTTGTCTTTTTAGTGTTGTATTTAGTGGCCGGTTAAAAAAATGATATCCTTAGAGGTTTAAAGCATCTCTAATAGATTTTTAAAAATGAGGATTTTTTAATTAGTTCAAATATGAACTATTTAACTAATTTACATATAGATCTATAGGTTCAAGTGAAACAGTTAATTAGCACATATGTAAATGACAAGAGTTCATATATGATTTACAAAAGTTTAAATTTGGTTATTCCATTTTGGGCTTTGCTCTAACCGAATCGTAGTGATGTCAATTGTGGTTACATCCAAGTTACTTATGGATGTAACCACAATATCTTCTGTTGATTGGGTTCTTGCCGGTTTGTTTTAGAATATGAAAGGTTACTTTACCTCTTCCAAAACGCATGCCCTCTGCCTTCTTTCCTCTCGGTTTTCTCCAGTAAAACATTGCTTCTCGTTTCCTTTTTAGATCAAAACTTCCATGTTCTTTATTCTTCCTTCTCAATCACCTTCAAACATAACCTTACTACTTCCTTCACTTTGGATGGATATGTTATCCGAACAACGTACCTTTTTGTGTCGCCTTGGGCAAGAAACCGAAATGGCTAGCCTTAGACAATTTACGATTGCTAACACCCTGCTTGTTCTTGTAAATGTGGCCCAACATCTTTCTCTAGCCCATTTTCTTTCTTTGGCCCATTGTCCATATCCTCTTCTACGCCTTACGTTTCATCATAATACGGTTTTGGGGAGCCGAGTACTCATTTCTTAAATGGTGACGTTTTGGCTTCTTTGGGAGCCCTCAAAGTCTCCTCGACATTCAAACAATTCTAGCTGGGTGCCGATGGGGTTTCCCCGGTATAACCTTGCCTCTTCTATTCTACTTCTCTATCTTTGACAATATGATTTGTAGTTCACCTTGTACGGATTGACTTCATGGACCCTCATTTGTGTATGAAAATACTTCATTTCTCTACCTATTATCTCCACAAGGATTTCTATGGCTGTCCCTTATCCGCTAAGAAAACTCGTAATTTATACGTTTCAACCCATACCTTGTTCACCTTCTTTCCAATGCCTCGGATGCGTCACTTCCCACATTTCCGAAAAATCGAAGAGCAAAAACTATCTCTAATCTGGATTCCGAATGAACTTGCTATAATCTAGGTTCTAAACAAAATCTTTATACCCATACGTACGTCGAAGCCCCGAAGCTACCCTCAAAGTGTCACCCTCTCTCATTCTCTATCTTACATGAATGCGTGCTCTAGCTAAGATTACAAATCCAACCAAATAATTTAGTCCATGTTTTTAATGACACAACTACATGATATGACGATGAGCCTTTAAGATGTTATATATAGAGAGAGGACGCATGACTGGATTTCCTTCCCCAACTTTTTGCAATGCAATTGCTTCTACTCTCAACTTTTTATTAAAAATATAATGAACACTTCTTTTATTTGGGTCTAATTGAAAAAAGAGTTGGCAAGTGGAAATTCCTACTTCATAGTTTTATTTGGTATTCTTATTAAAGTTTATTGAGAGCATTCCCAGTGATGGAACCTTCAAAAACCTTACTTACCATATTTTTTCCTATCACGTCATTATCATCTCAACAAACCAAGAACCTCCTTAAAATTCTATAATGGAGGTTCTTACAAAAACCCCACTTCCCTCTACTTAATTATAATATAATTTTTATTTATGTAAACTATTATATAACAGAAAATGGAACTATTACAAGAACCTGAGTTCTTGTTCAAGCACCCGGGTTCCAATAAGAACCTATGACTGAGCAATAACCTTTATCTCGTAATAGAGGTTCTTGTAAAAACCTCATGAAAAACATCAAGAAAAACCTCCATTGTGGATGCTCTGAAAGAACCACTTAAGATATCAATTTAGGGGTGTTTGGATTGCTTATTTAGAAAACCTAATATTATTTTTAAAATGTTTATCATGAATGTTCTAGTATTCATTATGAATAGTATATGAACATTCATCGTTGTTCATACTCATTATGAATAGTACATGAACACTCATCGTTACCGTTATTCATACCGAAAACAATATTTTTAACTTGTTTTGTTTAATTAAAACATTTGTTATTTTTAAAATAACTTAGTTTATAAATTAAAAAGATAAAAAAAATTCAATAAAAAAATCAAACAAGACAAAATAACAAATGGCTCCATCCTTGCTCACTTAACTTTCTACCTCGCTTTTTGCTCCAATTGTGCCAGAATTTGCAACTTACGAAACTCAAATATTTATATTCAAAGTGGGATATTACTTCCCTAAGTTTTCTTTAAACTTCGAATACTCATCAATCCACTTTTTCTATTAATCAATATTAATTACCTAAAATTTTGGTTCTTTAGTTATATTTAGTAACTATAAACTATCAACGTCCATTCATCAATGTTCTAAAAACCTAGAATAATATTCAAAGTAATTTTACACCTCATTATATAAATTTCATCAATGATAACCAATTTCTAAGTCATCCTTTTAATAATAACTTTTTTTAAGTTAATGATTGTCAAAAGCAAAACCTTAAAACCATAACATATTTGAAGAAACTAAGCCAAAAATTTTGTAGAGAATAACATTACACCTTAAATGGGTAACAAGAAACTCAGAACTTATGAAATAAAAGATGAAAACCAAAAAAGAAATAAGATAGATTTACAAAGCATAGGGAACAAAGCAATATACAATTATTTTTCCCACATTTGTAACAAAGAAGAAAAAGACCAAAAGGAGTATCTTTCGTTTGGTGTAATAATTGGATTTTTTTTCTTTTTGTATGGATGATAAGAGGAAGAACATTCACATACACGTTCTTAATCTGACAATTCCACGCTGGCACCGGAGTTGCCGGATCTTGGTCGCCGGAGAAGCTCAATCAGTGTCTCCGCCTGTCCATCCATCCATTATTATCATCAACCAATCATCCACCACAAAACGACAAAATAAAATAATACAACTAAAAGAGAACATAAAATAACAACAAACAAGGGTAAAAAGGGTAAATCAAATTACCTTTTGTTTAGCTCGGCTGGTGCCGGACTGTGAAAGGGCAACGAGGGGGGGAATGGCTCCTTCGCGGGCCACCATAGTACGGTACACCACACTCTCATCACACAACTGCAATAGAATCACCACCGCTATCTCCTTCTGCCGCTGGGACCCCACCTCCACGATCTCCACCAGCACCGGAATCCCTCCCTCCTCCACCAGCGCCGCCTTGGCCTCCGCCGTGGACGCCAGGATGCTCACCACGAACGCCGACTTATCCACCATGTTCGACCGGAAATCCGCCATCAATTCCACCAACGGCTTCATAATCCCGGCCTCCACCGCCCTAACCTTATTCTCTTTCAGCGAACACAACGAGTACAGCGCCGTGGAGGCGTCCTTCTTCCCGCGGATGCTTCCGGTTTCCAGAAGGTTCACGAGCGACGGAATCGCTCCTGACCGTCCGATCGCGGACTTGTTTTCGTCGAGTTGCGATAATCGGAGGAGAGCGCAGGCGGCGTTCTCCTTGGCCGTCGAAGTTCCGACCTTAAGCGACCTAACCAGCGGCTTGATCGCGCCGGAGGCCGCTAACTGCTCCTTGTTTTCATCGCAGAGAGATAGGTTTAGGATCGCCGTGACGCCGTGCTCCTGGAGCTGTGGATCGGAGGAGGAGATTAGAGAGATCAGCGGCCGGATTGCTCCGGCTCTGGCGATTTTGAGTCGGTTTTCCGGCTTGTTTTTGGCGAGGAGGCGGAGCTCCATGGCGGCTTGCTTCTGGTCGTCGATGGAGGTGGATTCGAGGCCGGAGACGAGGTGTTGGATTAGGTCGTCGTAGTTGTCGGAGGCGCAGGAGAGGAGGAGGCGGCGGCTTTGGGAGGAGGTGGTTGGGAATTCGCCGGAGCGGTCGCTGTTGCAGTCGCTGAAGGCGGTGGAATCGTCGTTTGCGGTGGAGAGGTTGCTGAAAGTGCGGCCCATGTAGGTGAAGTTGGTGTGGATATCGGTCTCCATGGCCGGAAAATTGGAAGCTCCGATGGATGGATGGATTTGGGGAAATTAAAATTTAGGATTTTAGGGTTAGAAGGACAGGGTGTACGGAATTTGGGGGAGTAAATATTGATTTTGATGAAATAGAAAGAAAGAAGGAAAAGAGGGAAAGGGGGGAGAAGGACATGTCTAGCTGGAGGTGGAGAGACACGTGCGCAACCGTATCCAATCCGAGTACAATGAACACGTGTTTTTCTTTAAAACGCGTACGTAGAACCTTCCTTAATTGTTTTTCTTTGTAATAATAACTTTGGCTTTTGATAAAGCCTTAAAGTTAAACACGCTCTCCCTAATCTATCTATCAAATGTAATGTCACTTTTCATTATCATCATTGCCACTTTTTAAGGTTGATTATCATACATGGGTCATTGTCCCACGTTTGGTATGATATCGGAAAAACATGAAAACAAGAATTCACTATTTCATGTTTGATGTGTCATGTAATGGAGACAAAAACTAGAATAAGGTGACACAAAAAGGTTTTTCTATGTTTTTTGGAAATCTAGAAAACAAAGTGAAACAGAACTAAAATATTATTAATCTATTGTAGGTCAATTATAATATGATAGTGTTTAACCTTAATATGATAGTGTTTAAATGGTTATCACCTCTAGTACATCGATAACAATCACCGGCCACCTCCACCTCTTTTTTCCACTACGACTTCCTTAACCACCATTGTTCATCGACATCATCACTACAACTATCAGCAATTTCACCTCCTCTTCCACTACAACCACCTCCACAACCATCGTCGGCCAATGACCATCACCGTCCATCATTACCATCACCATGGAAGGCCCCATTGGGGGCAGTATATTTAGGGGTGTAAAATATTTGTAATTGAATAATTCATGTAACCCTATATGAAATCTGGTTATTCGTCGATTTTCGTCTTAAACGATTTAGTTAATCAAATAAATATAACTTATATGATTTCGTTTTGAATTATCACTTGGAATGCAAAAGCATTATTTTCAATCTTGTCCTTAGTACACTTAACACCTTTTATTTACTATTTTGGTTAAACTGAAAGCAAATAAACATATTACAAATAATTAAAAAACTGTGACCAACTATAACAAACTAAATTTTTAAAGGAATAGGTCACTAAACTAACTTGTTATAAAACAACATATTGGCAGTTAAGAGTAAATCAACTTGTAGCAAAACTAATGAAAATAAATGAGTATAGTTAATAGTTAATAGTTAATGAAACACATATAAGTAAAAGTTAGTAGAGGTAGGTTTAGGGGAAAACCTCAAAAAATGAAAAACTAAGGAACACCCTGTAGCTTTTCATCTAGACGATATGCACTTGAAATAAGTTGTTTTTTATGTGCACGTGCGCATGTTACAATTTTGTCTACACAAGTACATATCGTCCACATAACAGGCTAACGCGGTATTCCTTAGTTTTTCATATTTTAAGGTTTTCTCCTCAACCTAACCCAAAGTTAGTAATAAGTAACATTAAATCAAAAGGCAAGAGTATTCTTTTGTAATAAATGAAGTTTAGGAACTGTTTTGTTGAAAATTCGTGACCATGGCTGATGACAAAACATTTTCAACCAGACGTATATCGTATATCAGATAACCAAAAGTACCCACGACCTACGATCGTCATTATCATCAATGGTTATTATCCCATGATGCACCACCTATAAGCTAATAACAAATCTCTGTTCTTTAACTGCAACATACGCTATATCTATTATTTAATGCAAGATTATTTATAGAGGCGAAGATTAATAACCAAAGATAGAGATTGAAGACCATTTAAAATCAAGATCTTTGTTGTAATCAATGCTCGTTAAGACAATCGTTGTAAATGATCAATATAGAAGTGAAGGCACACAACTAAGGGATACAAGAAATTCATACCACGAAGTCAAAGACCAAAGATTTACACATGTTCAAAAGGTTCTCAATAAGTACTTGATGTCATGTACAATAGATTATTTAAGTATTATTGAGATTATATCTACCTTCATCTATCAAAGATAATGTTAAAAAATAGGTTTAATAGAGACTTACAAACTTATAATGATTCAACTCTGGAGCAAATGTCATGATACCTGTCTCTGGATCAGATAAGAATTGCAACTTCACTTTGAGTAAATAAGGGGAATTGAATAGAAGTCATATGTAACATCCTATTTTCAAAAACCGGATTTTTTTAAGGTTTTAAATAAATAGAATTTAATAAATAAATTTATTACCAAATAAATACGTTTTCACGGCGAACCGGCTCAATAAATGCCAACTAAAAATAAGTAACTAAAAATCCCATTTAATTATAAAATAAAAACCCACAAATAAATGCCAAGGTGTCGCTAGAATCGTCGAAAATCAAGTTGGGGCCTTGCCCTTATCCACTTCCAAACCAGAACCTGAAAAAAAGTAAACAACGAAAGGGTAAGCGAAAACGCTTAGTGAGCTAGCACTATGCCTATTTCATACCGCCACGCGGGCACATACCACAACCGGTGTCATCACAATCACACATAATAATCACATCATATCCACATCTTAACGGTTTCCCGCTCTTCGGATCGCCCCGCAATCCGGCCTTAGTGGTTACCCACTCTTCGGATCGTCCCACGACCCGGCCCTAGTGGTTTCCCACTCTTCGGATCGTCCCACGACGATCCGACGGTTAACGAGTGAGAACGAGCCGATCTCCCACGGCTGCGCAATCCTGACAGCAATTTCGAAATTTAACCCCAAACTCATTTAAATCGATTTCAAAGCAAAACCCCAACAATACTTAGTCCTAGATTCGATTTACATCGAAAACCCAACCATAAACAATCTCGAAACATCAACAAATCAAAACCCTAACTTACGAAATCGATTAACAACGGGATTAGAAACCTTACCTTATGCGATCGGAACTCGAATCCAACCCTCGATCAACCTCTTCTAAATCGATCTCCCTTTCTCTCCTCTCTCTCTCTCTCTCTCTCTCT
The DNA here is from genome assembly GCA_030169165.1 of Centaurea solstitialis. Taxonomy (NCBI): domain Eukaryota; kingdom Viridiplantae; phylum Streptophyta; class Magnoliopsida; order Asterales; family Asteraceae; genus Centaurea; species Centaurea solstitialis. The sequence continues at coordinate 91,112,599 of CM058040.1, read as the reverse complement.
CGGTCTCTCTCTCTCTCTCTCTCGGTTTCTCTCTCCTCTCTCTCTCTCTCTCTCTCTCTCCCCTCTCCTCTCTCTCTCTCTCTCCAAGCAAAATAATGAGATTATGAGGAATAATTAGGAGAATTGGGGGGTATTTATAAACCCGGGCCGGGCCTCTCTCTTAGGCTAAGCCCACTCCTAATCGTAAGCCCACAACACTTCCTAATTTAATTACCACTCCAATTAACCTCTAATTAACTTAATACAATAACTTAAATAATAATAACAATCCAAAAAAATTGGGACGTTACATCATACCTCCAATCTAACTTGTTTATGAATGTGAGAGAGATATAAAATTGGATCAACAAATGCATTCTTTTCAATTGCAGTAGCACAAGAATTTCCTACTACCACATCAAGTATTTTTGAATATTTTTGTATGGAAATGGAACCTTCTACTTGAGATCATAATACATTGCATCTACTATTGGGGAAACTGGTCTAGCTAACTAAATCTCACCCCTTAATTGGTCTCCTAACCATATTCTCTTTATTATTACAAAAATAGCCATCGGAGCTAAAAAAAGGGCTAGCTAAACACGGATCCAACTAAAAAAACAACAAAAAGGACAAATTCGTAAAAAAAATATAACCATATTTTAGTTGGCATGGGTCCGTTTTAGCAGACCTGGTTTCATTTTTAGCTAGACTAGGTCCTTTTTTTCAAAGGGAAATTAAGTAGATTCATTTTTTTGAATTTTTAGTTGGATCCGTTTTTTGCAAACCCCTTTTAGCTAATTTGATGGCTATTTTCATAAAAATAAGAAAATAAGAAAAGTTGGTCAATTTCCCCTACTATTGGCATTATTGTACTTCAAACAATCAGCATTCACTTTCCAAACACAATTATAAAGGGAAAAAGTATGTTGGTCGCTAAACCTAAAAGTTATAAAATAAGGTGAAAAATAATTAACTGAGAATATGATGGTTAATGAATCTCTATCAAACAACTGAGAATGTTATGGTTACATGCATTGGATTTGTTCAATGAATTTCCTAAGGCCATCCACAGTGGTACCACCCATACCACCTGCATAGGCTGCCACATCAGCGCCACATCAGCTTTACCACTACCTTACCATTACCATACCATTCACCCACACCCGTACCACTCATACCACCTATATATATTTAATACTAAAATATTACTTTATATATATATACACATTGTATGTATATATGTGTGTGTGTTAGAGAAATTTGTGGCTTCCCAAACCAACGGCATGGAGTCACCGTTGGCATGCCTCACCGCCCACATACCGGCATACCGCGGCGGTGTTACCGCCGGTATGCCGGCTGCACCGCTCGCCTAACCGTTGGGCTGCGGATGGCCTAAAGAGATTGGACATCATCAAGTGTAACTCTAGAAAAGGTTGTAACCAGAAAAATGGGGAAAAACATGTGATGTACTTACCCATGAAAGCAAACTCACAAAAATAGTAATAAGTAATGTACTTACGAAAACATATTTTATTTTATAGGTTCCAAGAAAAATACTTATGAATGAAAAATCTCTTAAAAAAGAGGGTAGAAAAAAGAAAAGTAATAAGCAAACATATTTGTCTTCCAGTGCTGTAGCGGATTGGTTATCGTTCGGGGGTTTATAGAGCCCTAACCGAGTTCAAGTCTTTCCGTGCACATGCATGAGGACATTTAAGTGGGACCATGTTTAGCCCCCAAAATTGCCGAGGATTAGACGGGTTTTGGCCCGGACACCCTGTAAAAAAAAGCAACACGTAATGGAAATGGCCTCAGAAAGAATACTTTCCATAACAAGAAAAGATGAGCATATCTTTCCGAAGATTCAATCTTAAAGCATATATGGGGTGCCTCATTAACTACTAGAACTTAAAATTTTCTTTTAAAGTTAAAAGAGGTTTACCTTACAAAACTATATACATAATAAAATAGTTACAATCATATCTGTTGAAGCTTAATATAATTTTTTTAAAATTTTAATTTTTAAATCACAATTTTGTAAAAATATAGAAAAAATGTTATAGATGCTCTAAAATAAGTTTTCATGAGAATAATAAAATAATAAAAATAAGTGAAAAATAATAATACGATCATCAATAATTTTGACAACTCGATACACACCATCAATAAGAAATCAATTAAAAGCTAATTATTAGAACATGATTAAAATGTTTCTTTTGTTTGGTGGAATATAATTTATTGATATTAAAACATGATTAATGCATCAAGAAATATCAACATCATTTAATTATCACACCAACCTCTACTTTTACATGGAAATACTTTTTTTTAATTAATGCAAACCTCAAGCTCATTTTTCATCAAAGGTACCTCAAAAGCAAATAACATGATTATTTAAAAGCATAAGTGATGGAATATTTGAGTTTTATCTTTTCTTCTACAATGAAGACTCTATTCCCACCTTAAAGTGTTAGACAAAAGTTTCTTTTTTTAACACGTTAATTCATTTCCATGAACCTCTTAATGGACATTTGTAAAATCATTTCACCAAAATAGGTAAAACATTATTGTAATCTCCCTTTTTGTTACTCCTTTGTACCAGATTAAGTGTACCTCGTAATCGGTCTTTTCCCATTAGTGCATCTTATTTTCGGATCCTTTATAATGGATGTCCTTAGAATCATAGTATTCCATGCTTAGATGTTTGTACTTCTAGCTTTCTTGACATCAACCCGGGTCAACCGGGCCGGTTGAACCGATTAGAACCGGTAACCGGTGGGAAGACCGGTTCAAAGGGATCGGTCAATAGCTGATTTCAGGTCCGGAAAGAACCGGCCCGATTGAAGGTTGAACCGGTGTATTTGACCCGTTTTTGTGACCCGGTTTAAAAAAACGTGCAACATGATTTGGTTTGAGCGATCATAAGCTTGATGCATTTAACACTCCAATGTCTCAAGATCCATGATTTGGTTTGATTTGTTATGTTTCGTTATGACGTGTTTGGATTAGTAAAAAAACGTATGTCTATGTGTTTTTATTGTTTTTGGATTGATGCATGTAATGTGTATTTTTAATGTTTTAAGTTGTGGACATCAAATTCCTTGGTTATATGTGTGTATGTACAGGAAAATATAACATGCATAAAAATCCTTCGAAACCGGTTACCAAACCGGTTCGACTAAAAACCGGTTTTTAAAACATTGCTTGACATGCACTTTTGGTTGCGACACTTGCTTGGACACTCAATCATCAACTTTGTGTTTTTTCCCTATGGCTTTGTCAATGAAGAATGGAATCACAAAGGAACAAAAGTCTATAAGACACTTCCTAGGAAGTAAGTTAAATAAATCTCATAAGAGTAAGTTCTTTATGTTAAAAAAATATATCTATGATACTTTTGCATAAACTGTCATGTTAATAAGAATTTGACAATTGATTTTCTAGTTATTCCAGGTATCAAGCTTTATCCAAGTAACGATCCTCATTTGGTGGGTACTTTTGTGTAAGCCACACAGGATATCCATAAATCAAAAGGTTAACTGAAGGATTAACACATAGACAGTAAATCCATGGTGACTAATCTAATTCAAATATTTCTCAACACTACGTGACAGCTAAGACCAAAACAAACCTTAATAATATGAGTTACATGCTAGTATCCTTTTCCGGTAAATAAAACTTTGTTTTTTAGATTATTGAGCCTTCATCCATATCATACTATACACTTTAATTTCTATAGCTTTAAAATCATTAATCAAACATTACTTTATTAAATTCTTGTCAAAAGCAACTAACATAAGTTAAATTGTTAACTAAAATTATCAACATATCTCATTACAACTTAAACAATACCTATCTAGTTGAGATGGAATTCTTAAGCCGTATATCATAAACATTGGACAACTTTAAACTCATTCTTAAAGGTGTCAAACTAAAGAAAAATATTTCTTAACAACTTGATAACAATTTTAGGCTCCGATTTCTTTCGGATCAGTCTTGAACCGATCCATTTTCAGGTGTACGAATAATTATCCTCCTAGTGTATCATACATGACAAAAGTTGGTCACATAATGTAGGCATATTGACTTGACTATTGGTATAACGCGGTTTGAAAAGTAAATATTCTTGTGTATGTCACTAATTGCATTACACGTTCATCTTGCAAGTCGTATATATGTGTCTATATATATATATATATATATATATATAAGAGAGAGAGAGAGAGAGAGAGGGAGAGAGAGGAAAGTTCAAATGTGAACCACCTTCTCATTGTGAATGAGAGTGCGCCACATGGCAATCTGAAACATGCTCGACTAAGCTTTATTCATACTGAATAAAACTATTATACAGACTGAATAAAGCTTTATGCAGTATACATAAAAGCTTAGTCGCACTCTGACGCGGGCGACTTAGCGGCGGGTTAGCTTTATTTAAACTTTATTCAGTTTGCATAATAGCTCTATTCAGACAGAATAAAGCTTGAATAAAGCTAACCCGCGAGGTTTATGCAGACTGAATAAAGCTAAGTCGCGCAAATCAAATTTCCACGTGGCTTATTTTAGTGGTCCTTATGTTAACAATGAAAAAGTGGTTCACATTTGAACCTGACCCTATATATATATAGGTGTATATATATATATATAGAGAGAGAGAGAGAGAGGAAAGTTCAAATGTGAACCACTTTTTGGTTGTGAACGTGAGGACAGCCGAGAGCGTGACACGTGGCGAATACTAGTCAACAAATGCGGCTTTGAGTGTGGTCCCCACCTTTAATTCAATGCCCTTCCATGAATCACGCTTAGTCATCCGCCGTGGCCTGACGTGGCGCCTAGTCATCCACCATGTGGCGCGCTCTCAGTTGTCCTCACGTCCACAATGAAAAAGTGGTTCACATTTGAACCCACCCCTATATATATATATATATATATATATATAGAGAGAGAGAGAGAGAGAGAGAGAGAGAGAGAGAGAGAGAGAGAGAGTATACACTAGGATTTCCATCTCTATGATTTGCAATTTATTGCTAACAAATTCCTACCTTGAAGTAGGAGGGATCAAAAGAGCACATAATTGTAAGCTATAAAGACCAGAACAATAATAAAGTATAATTCACAAGAACAAAAATAGCAATGAACTATAAAATTTGCAATTTTTGAGAAAATAAAAAATATAATTTACTGATATGTGTGTGTAAGAGAAATGGGTAAACGGGTATGAACTATGAAGCATATATAATTCTCCATTAAATACCTGGAAGCAACAAATAAGTCCAAGATGACTTTTTCTTCGTTGCTGAAGATAGCATAATAACTTCATAATGGAGATTCTATTTTTAGCATAAAACAGTTGTTTCATCATCACCACCACCTAACCTCTATGTATATATATATATATATATATATATATATATAATATATACATACATACAATAAAATAATCAAAGTGCCTAGAAAACAACCCAAGATTTCAATCCAGATACATCATCAATCTCACATCTTGAAATGTACATTTTGCCATTTCAATGTGGAAAGTGTTGTATGCAAAGTGAAAATTACACGTTATTAAACCCCAAAATCAGTACATCCCTTTTACAAAGTCCGAATAACTAGAAACGAATAAATGAACATCCAACACGCTTCACATACATATATGTAGTGTAGGTACGTAAGTACATATATACATACAGACAGATTTAATCAACAACCATGAAAGTGGAAATGCGGCAGCTGTTAATGGATTCAGTCAGTCACTCCAGTTATCCTGGTCAACTGCCACTGTTCTTCTATCCCCTTCATCCTAAACCAACAAACCCAATGTTATCTATCATTTACTTCCAAACTTTTCTACAAAACCAAAAAAAAGTATAAAGGAATTGGCAATGCATACCACATCTTGAGAAATCAGCTTGGGAGGAGACCAAACGAGGATTTGTCTGTCATTACCACCTGTGTATACTTCCTGTGATGTGCCCAAATGAAATAAACTTTTGTTAGGAACCATATTTTATTTATTTTGAGACATCACGGAATAGGAAATTCTTGTGTTTATATTGGGAGGGGGGAGGTGCTTCAACAATTGAAATAAAGCTTGTATGCAATTCTAATAAATCATGAACACGAACCCTAACTAAATTTTCAGTCTTGGGAAATATGAAGTACATATTTAGACTATAGACATATGACTATTTAAGTGCTCCTCAATTCCTTATCTTCGAATGAATAAATATGATAAGTTAAATCTCATAGCACATCTAACAAAACAGACCAAGGGTTTAAGGTTTGGACCGATAGTGTTTGGAGTTGGTGGACTGGAAGTCCAAAAAAAAGTCCCAAGTGACTGAAAGTGCAGATTGGGCATATGTCTAGGAATGTGTTTTCGTACATTACATTTGTGTATATTTTCAAGGAATGTATCTATTTATTTTCTCAACTCTCTTAGGTTCTTAGAAACCGATATTGAATATTTGAGTTCTAGGGACTGAATGGAAAATTGAATGAACAGAAGAACTGTTCAACATAGCATACTTTGTGTTGAACGTCATATAATAGGGCGGAGTCACATGGCATATTGAGGATAAGAGATCCATGATAGAAAACCCATAGGCCATAAATGTATTGGTATGTTAAATACCCAATATGTCCTAGTGAGGATTTTGACAGCTGAATTGTGTGTGCAAATTTCAAAAGATTTACATCAAGATTATGCTCCAGACTTTGTTGCCATATTGTTATACAACATCTTCTACGTCCATTCCTTCTAATTCAACCCAATCATTTCCATAACAATCTCCTATTACCTAATTCTATTGTAGATGTATACCTCTCTAAATCACACATCAATGCAAAAGAAGCAATTCACACCATTTATCCTTTTCCTCTCATAATATGGTCCCCTCCCTCCATCTCTATCCTTCTCCATACCACCATCACCATTCAGCCATCATGCAATGTGTGTGGGGACATAACTTAATTAATAGAAAGGACATGTTCCAAGAGAAGCAATCAAGCATCTATCTGTTATTCATTGTATTAATGGAGTACATATCCTTAGTGTTTGAAAAAAAAATGTACATTAACCCTTTATACTATGAGTCTGGTTTGAAAAATATATTTGTTCATAATATTATCATGAGAGTATTTCAATTTTTGTTCACTATACATATTCTTGCTCTAGTTTGTGATTGGACATGGATAAGTTAGGACTGATGGGGTCACAATACATATTCTTGCTCTAGTTTGTGAGACTATTGTACTTTTTGTTCACTACACATATTCTTGCTCTAGTTTGTGATTGGACATGGATAAGTTAGGACTGATGGGATCACGATACCCTAACAAATCTAAGGGTTGTTCAGTAAGCCATAAAACTGTTGTCGCTTATTCGGTAAGCCAACTGCTTATTCGCTCAGCTCCCTACCTACCCCTCTCCCTCTCCCTCTCCCTCTCTCTTACAGACGCGTCCGGCCTTCCTCTTTCACCACTGAAATTGTCCAGGTGCGAGGATAGATCTCAACAAGGCTTTCTGTTCGATTAAAACCAGATTCTCTTTCTGTTGGAGGATCTCCATCGAAGAAGCCAGATTTCTCTATGCAATTACTCAATATACCCTTATGGAAGATCTTCAAAACCCATATCTCTAATTCCTTTCGAGAACAATTACTACGAAATGATTTCACCCACTTACAAATTGCACCATTTACCTTCCTTAAATATTGTTTTGAGAAAAAACCCATACACCAAATTCAAGAATCAAGATCCCTCTGTTTTCAGAAAACCTCCTTGAAATGTATGAGGGATTGCTTTTGTAGTTTCCTGAAGAGATGAAGAGAATATAGAGATCTATGGGGGCTGAAAATTGAACAATTTAGGGCTTAATTTGAACAATTGAGAACTAGCTTCATTTCTATGTTGAAGATGAAATGACAAAGGGTGCTTTTTAATGATGTTACTTGTATTTTGAATTTGAAGGACACCTTGATGCCCCTTCTTGAATAATATAAATACAAAATCACGAGTTCAATGAAAAAGAACAAAAAGCAAAATCCTGGGAATTAGACAAGGTCGTATAGAAAAATTCCACCATCTCATAGTAAAAGGTTCTAAATTTGTTCAACCAAAATCCTGAATCCTAATTCTTACACAGATGAGACTGCCTGAAAAAAGTGAGAAATTCTGACACCCATCATTTAACTAGGTTAAACAAAAGCTTTACCAACTCTATTGTTATTCATTCACTAATCTATAAATCTATTTTCTGCCTAAAATGTATGCTGTTTGTATTAGCCACATTAAATTACTCAACCTCATTAATCAATTTACTCAATAACTTTATGTTGTATTAAACTAATTGCATGTACATTCATTTTCATGTGGGAACAATATCAATTAAAATAGAGAGCCAAAGTTACTTCTTTTGCAAAATATCAAGTAAGAAAACCATAAGCACATGCATATCAAAGTGACAGAAAAGAGGAGAGAGAACTATGCATACCTGATCATGGGTACCATACCAACAACAGTTCACATGTTCATAGTGTCCTTGAAGGGTCATGCTAGCCTTCCCCGTCCACACATCAAATGCCTGGAGCATCCAGAAAACTTGTTTAAATATGTACATATACATTTTCACTTTCTTGCTCTACTCATCGAAAAACCTAAATAAATACAGTGAGTGTTATGTGACATACTTTTACAGATGTCATGCATGGAACGAAGACAAGGGATGAATCCTGAGTCACAGCCAACTGTATCGCCTTGCTACTTTGCAGTCGGACAATTTCAAAGTGCACAAGCGTATTGCAGCCAGATTGTATGTCCCACAATCTTAACCTTGAATCAGACCCTAACATTTAAACACATCACAAAATTAAGAAACAGTCAAGCTGTGGATATTATTCAGCCCTCAGTACATACATCATCATACTTGCTGAAAAGACGACCTTGCATCACATAAAAAAATGCTTTTTCGGGACCATTACTACATCAAGCACTGGCACCACTCTGTCATATGCAAATACTTAAGGGAATTTTTGTGATTGTTTAAAACCATGTGTACTTGTACACATTAGGAGCGCATAAATGTATTTGGTAGGTAAAAAAAATGACTTAAGCATTTCTAAGGGTTCCATAAATCTACGATTACAATGTAACTGATGCTTCTCCTTGTAAGCACAAAATTGCAGTCCAAGAGCTGAATCATTTATTCCCGGAAATGCATATTAGTATCTCTTGTACGTTCTAATGTACTTATAAGCATGCTTAATTTGAGAAATCACACCCATACCCCATATATTAACTAACCAGATTGTTATGCTAATAAAAGTTCACTTAAGAATGAGCTATGTAAACATTTAGGGGGCGTTTGGTACAGAGAATGGAATTGCAGAGAAATGATATGGAGAATGGAATTGCAGAGAAAGAGAATTGGTCCAGAGAATGAGAATTGACTCATCTGTTTGGTAGCACAGAGATTTCAGCAGAGAAATGTAACAGAGAATCATTTCTCTTGTTTGGTACAAAAGAAAATTTAACAGAGAATTGTACCAAATTTATATAATTTAACCGTTTCTAACACCATAAACTAATCAAGCACATAAAACTTAGATTTATATAATTCCTTCAAACACCAAAAACTCATGAAATCAAACACCAAATTTACATTCACAAACCAAAATCCTTTTCTAAATTGCATCCATAAACAAAATCGAACTAATATTTTGAAATACACAAATCATAAAAATAGAAGAATATGCATATTAGTGGATCTGTAGAGATGGAAACAGATGGCCACAATTCTGGCCAAATCTGACCAAACCTCTTATCTGGTTTTGATTATAAAGAACTTTGAAGAAATCTTTTGCAAACACATCTTATTGCATAGCAACCATCATCATCTTTTTTTTTCATCTTGTTTTCTCTTTTCACAACCAGCATCATCTTTTTTTCATCTTGTTTTCTCTTTTCACATTTTGGAAACACGACTGATCAAAACTCACCACCATCATCTTCTTCTTTTTTCATCTTCTTTTCATGTTCTCTGTTTTTTTTTCCATCAAACCGCCGCCGCTGCCGCCGGAGAAGATTGCGGCTGAACCCTATCCACCGCCTAAGAGGGACGCAGAGAGAGATCGAGACAAAAAAAGAGACAAATCTGGTGGTTATGGTGGTGGTCGGACGACGGTGGGAACAGTGGTAGTCGTTGCTGAAGAGAGCGAGAGAGAGGAGTCGCCGGTGAAGAGAGAGAGGAACGGCCGGTCGCCGGTGAAGAGAGCGAGAGAGAGAGAGAGAGAGGAACGACCGGTTGCCGGTGAGAATCTCCGGTGAAGAGAGAGAGAGATAGAGAGTAATGGCCGGTCGCCGGTGAAAAATCGCCGGTGAAGGGCGCACCAGAGAGAGAGCGGAGAAGGAGAGAACATGGGAATTTGAGAATTTTGGTTTTTGGTTGTGTGTCTTCAATTCTCCGCCTGTGTGACTCGAGAAATCAACTTTCATTTCTCTCCATTTCTTCCCCAAAAATAGAGAATTAAAAATACAAAGGAGTCATTTCTCGAGAATTGGAAATTCTCCGTTTCTTAATTTCTCACTCCTACCAAACAAGAGAAATGGAAATCAATTCCATCTCTCTCCTCTCAATTCTCTCTACCAAACACCCCCTTAGGGCCAACTTCAAGAATCATGCTCCAACAAAACCCAAACCACACGTTGTACAAAAACAACAGGATGATATTCAAAACCCTACATGAACTTGTTGGTATATTCTGGATGATGTGGCCATCAATATGTAACATAGTTATGTATTATCCAAAAATTCGAAAGAACATAAGCTTTTTGTTATTTCTGAGAAAACAAAAGCTTGCAAAAGGCTACCAGGTTTTAGGAAATGTTTATGGTCAACACAAATAAATCTACTTGATCATATAGATTATCCATTTCGCAAATCAGGCCTAACCTGCACTTAGAAGATACATGCCATCTTCAGTCGCTTTCAGCCCCAAAACAGCACCATAATGAGCAGTAGCACGATCCTGACTAGACAACAACCCTGGATGGAGTCTCTGCTTAGCAGAACCTTTGGCATGCCTGAGAGTCCTACTGCTACCAGAGTGTTTTGAACCACTCCCAGAAGCAACTTTTCTCTGTGGCGCTCGAGCCTTTGCAGATGATGTCTGGCCCGACGAAGAGGATTTAGATGTAACCTGACCAAGAACATAGAGCAAAGAATAAAACTCAATATGAGATACTGGCTTCACAGAACTCAATATGAGATACTGGCTTCACAGAACTCAATCCCTCTAAACGTCTCCAATTTCCTTTTTACATGTTTGTTTTATTAGGTCGTTACATCCTTTCAACTTTAAACATTTTCAAGTCTTGCTTGTATAGACGAGGTCTTGGGACAATAAGATTCGCACAACTTAGAATCTCATACATTGTGGAATATTATAGAACATTCACCAGGAAATGAAAGAAAAACATGAAAGGTAAAATATGTATTATGTAATGGACTTTAATTGTGTTTATTTCATTGGTTCCTACACCAATCGCTATGAAATACGACCAGTAAAGATGATCAGGTGTTCCCTTTTCTCTCTTCATCATCTATTAAACCCAAGTGCTAAAAGTTGCAGATCACCTCAATCTTGAAACTAATAGAGGATATCTGGCAAGAATTTTCCTTTCCAGCACCTAATCCTGTTATGAACTACCTTTACATAGTTGTGGAAAAATGCAAACAGCTATTTCTGAACGGAAAATTGACCCTAACCGGATCACCAGTTCAACACCAACCCCATTTTAACAATTTTATTTACTTCATTCAGTTCAAATAAAATATTTGTGAAACCTAGGGCAATCATATGTTTCCGGATGGTTTGGTTATCTCCAACATTGACCTGGATTCACCCGGAAGGATGGGAGACTTGTGCCATCTAGCAAGCTAATTTTATTGCAGTGGGTGTAGATGAAAGAGCTCAACCTTAGTAGTGGACCGCTCAAGTAAAGGTGGGCGCCGTCCGAGCTGAGAGTGAGATTGGTCTAAAACAGAAAAACATCCTGCACGCCTAATGTCCCAAAATCGAATTGCTCCATCACAACCCCCGGTCATCAAAACCCACTCACTAGAAGTAGACCACTCCACTGCCATTATGCCATCTGTCATTAAAAAAAGTAGTAAGAAGTGAGTTTTCAAAGATCATGTATAAGGTTTTATAGGATCTCAATGCCCTACAACTAACTAATTTAATCATAAAAAAGCCGTGGGATAACAAAAAAAGAAAGGTATACTGAGATTAGAGAGAGTATCAGACGAAGGATTAGGAATACAATTTTAGCAAATTAGAACTTTCTAAATAGTTCGTGTATTTGGGGAAAGCATAAAGGCCATATAAGCAACAAAAGTTGAAAGATCGGGTAAAATGGGACTTGACAAATGGTATACATCAGAACAACAAAAGCCAATACCAACCACAATCAAGAATCTTTCCATCAATAATATAATAATCATATATCCTTCTACACCACGAATATCCAATATATGTCCATGTTGGTAATCTAATGCTGCATCTCTTGTCTTAGTAGAATAAGATATTTGCTATTCATACAACCTAGGTTTTCCACTAGCCCATGATTTCTCAAGAAATAGTTAAAATCTAGAATCTTTTAACATAAGTATGATATGTCTGCCACACCATCAGCATACCACGATGACCCGATAACGTGTGAGAAAATGCCCCTGAAGCCATATCGCAAAGCCGAACCTGAACATCTTCAGTTGCAGTGGCAATAAGCATGTGAGACGTGGCTAACGAAGACATGGCTGTCCTGTACACCTTTCCGGGCATTTTGAAATCCATCACCACCTATGCAGAACAAAACATTAAGATAAAAATTCAATTTAAAACACACATAACTGATGGCAATGGTCATTGGCTATTTAAAACACGGTGATTAAGAAAAAGAATCATGTGTGTACCTGTGTTGTATTGGTATCCCAAACGTTGACATGGTGATCATACGAACCTGTGACAAAAAGACCTGTATCAATTGGATACCATATGGCTGTGGATATGGCATATTTGTGCCCATTTGGGTGCTGCTTATCAACAGCTAGTATTGGCTTATGCTTAGCAATCAGAGCACCTCCCTCATAGTCTGTCGCACGTTGAATATCATAGACAGCAAGTGATGCATCTGATGCTCCAGATAACAAATATCTTCCCTCTGTCAAATCAACCTGATTTAATGATCAAACATACTGACCACCACAATGTCCAATAAATAACATAACATAGAGGAGAATCTAATCACATGCAAGCATCAAGGACTCTCTTAAGACACCAGCCTACAAGTTCACGTGGAGACCCTTTTCCCAAAGAGTGGGAGCTTACTAATCACCAACTTTCAGGTGTTGCAACTATATTTGCTTAAATCAATGGCTGACCAGCAATTATTTGCATTTCCGGCTTCATGCATGCAGGTTGCAGCCTGCAATCCAAACTGAGGGATGGGAGGCAAAGGACCACACACTTGAGGTACAGAGTCCAACTATTTGTTGCTTAAGATTACATAATAGCAGCACATCAAGGTATTAGCCACACAACAAGCAGAAAGAAGTGAATGCAAGAATGTTTCTCAATGTAATAATTACAGGATAACTAAAAATGGGCCAGAAGCAAGGATATGTGATGTTGGAATGATTTTCAAAGAAGTAAAAGAACGAAATTTGGAAAAAACGCAAGTGTTAAGAGTTGATAGCAACATCAATTGCAAACTGATTCACATGAAAAAGTTGACCCAGTTCAGAGAAAGTAATGAGATCTCTAATGTTAAAAGGCAAATAGGTGATAAAACGTAGAATTCTGTTCATATATAGAGGAAGGTTCAGATGATTCACATATGAACCTCTGGTTTGCATCTTCTCACTTGAACCCCCCCCCCCCCCCCCCCCCCAAAACAAACACACACACAAATATGGAGGTTCAAATGTAACAAGTAAATAGTAACAACCATAACATTGTTGAACAATTATTTTCTGCCCCACAAATGAAAATCGACTTAAACATTATATTAAGTGGCGCATGTGGGTATTGTATACTCGTATGTCATAATTTGATTCTAAATCTTCAGAAGTTGTCAATCAGTACAGCGTATTGTTTATTTCTTTTTCTCTTGGTACTCCTATTAGGGTAAAGCATCCCATGAAAGGGTTTTCCCTGCCACATCTCTTTCTTCTTCACCAAGTATCAGTTCTTTTATTGCACCAAACTATTTTCCCTTAGTTGCTTCTTTTATCCCAGTCTATTTATTCAACAAAGAACAATCCTTCTCTATGTTCGCAGAGAAAATTCTTTCAACTGCTAGCAACCACTTCTGTCAGATACATCATAATTTTGGAGGTTTTGACATCAATGCTCCTATTTTCGAAGTACATATTTATTTGTCCACTGACACAGGATGTGCTTTGATATTTTAGGGTAATGTTTACACGCTAAACATGATAAGACCCTGATTCCAGGAAGTTGTAACTTCAATAGTAAGCGATGTTGGTTCCCTGTATGTAGTTGTTCTGCCATCAACCACAATGGATGTCACATTGAGGAGCATGTCCAACATGATCTCACATATTCACAACCTCTTGCACATCATGCATAATTGCAGGTAGATGCAGATTAGAGGCACTTTTGTAGATCATGTGCAAAAGTACGCATAGTCATCAAGGAGGTAGATGACAAGGACAAAAAAACAAGAGGGGGAAAAGAGGTTAGGGAAATACTAAATTTAGTTACTGTTTTTGTCGTTCTACTTAAATGTAAATCCTAAATTGATAGAAGAAATGCTTTGGAATTTTTTTATTGAAGTAATTAATATCCTTGCAATTATTTGGACATCAATGATGTCTAATATGTTAACAATATTCAATAGTATATAGCAGCTGTGGGCATATGAATAATCATCAACTTCAAACATGTTAGTTAGATTAAAAGTTACTCGAATTGGAGTCGAAATTATAGCAAAGGCAGTTCAAAATTAGATCTGCATGAGTTCATTTATAAACCTCAAAGTCCACATGAACAGAACCCCAATTCCTACCATCCAATAAGGCTTGTATACTAATGATGTTTACTACCACTCTGACCTTTGTTGCTAAATGCACGCGCTTGTACCAATTTCAAATAGTAAAATTTGTAGCTCCTTTTCGCTACTAGTCGAACTGTTAAAAGCAGATAACGGCTTAACGCTTTTTTTTTTCTCTAATCCTGTCATCACTATAATACCTTTGATAGCTACTTACGACAAAGTAGCTATTAAAGTCACAGTTGCACTTAGTGTTTAAGCTGTGTAAAAAGATGGATTCCTCAAACTGCACCTAGCTTATAGATGACTTGGTTACACAACATATAGATAGGTTTTTTGCAATTTATTGATTTCAAGCATTCCTCCAGTTAGCAATCATCTAATTTGCAGGCTTTTATCATAAGCCTCTACATAGGAGTGAATCAAAGGACATCCAGAAATGCAAAAAATGAAGGTATAATACAAATAAATTGGAGTGGAATTGAAGAGAAGAAGAAGGAGGAATAATACCTGAAGAGAATTAATGGCGCCACGGTGAGAAGAGACAATCTCTTTGTGATTGGAGAGAAGGAGAGATGAAAGTCTGTTGGATCGAATACGAGTGATGAAGGAATTAGGGCGTAGTTTTCCCGATTCTCTATCTCCGATCTCCTTCCACATTCTCCTCGCATCTTCCTCTTCCTCTTACCCCCCAATCGATTTTTTTTCACTTTGATTCCACAACTAACTAATCAATCTGTTTGATGCCAATTCCAGAAGAGATTTGTTGAAATTGATTTTGATTCTGGTTCTGATTTGAGAGCAATCGAGCGGGTGAAGAAGAAGGTGATCGATCCTGTTCGAGTGAAAACGGGCCAAATACCAACCAGCCCACTTTGCAGGGAGTTTAAATTACAAGTTTGGTCCCTACGGTTTACTCAGGTTAGCAAATAAGGCTCCCAAAGAGAATGTTAATGAAAGTGTCGTTATAATTTCATTTTATAACATAGGCTATTGCTAAGACCAACTTTAATGGTGATATTCTACAATTCAATCTCACTAAAGACAAATAGGTTTATTTAAAAAAAAAAAAGGAAAAAGGTTTTGTTATATGAAAAGATTGGCGATCTCAATCACAATTTGATCCTCTGGATTGTAAGAGATTGCAAAGGGAACTTAATATTTAAATATTAAAAAGTTGACACATGTTGCTTTTGCTTGGTCTTAATTATTTTAGGATATATCTTATTATTTAAATAGTTTTATATTAAAAATAATATATATGTATGTATTTATTTAAAAGTATTTGAGATTGGATTGGATTGCTAATAAATTATGAAAAAATATAAGACTGGATTGGATTGGATTTCTGATAAACATAGTCTAATAACAACTTCTCCTTATTAGACTTTTATTTTTAATGGATTTGGTTCTTATATTTAATTTCAATTTTATTACAGATTTGGTTTGTTATTCTACTTATATTTTTTGATTTAATCCCTCTTTTAAGTTGATACATATAAAATTACTAGGGGTGTGCACGGGTCGGGGCGGGGCGGGGCGGGTGGGGAAACAAGAAATCCGATCGGGTTTCGGGGGTAAGAAACAATCCCCATATATGGCTATCGGGGTTCGGGTATGTGTGGGTTCGGGTGTGTGCGGGTTCGGGGTAGTTCGGGGCGGGTGGCGGGTTTTGTAAGAATTGCCATACATCAAAGATAATGCCATGGGAAAAATAAATATATGGTTGTGTTAATTGTTTTGCCATAAGGGTTATGTGAGAATTGTCAATTGCCAATGTGCCCACTGCCAATGAAAAATATATATATATATATATATGTAGTGTTTGTAATTCATTATTTATCTTTTATGCAGACATTTGGTTTGGCAAACCATCTATAATAAATTAATAATTAGATATCTATCGTTAACTTAATAATATTTCATTCTTTTGCAACAACAATACAAATTAATAATTGGTAGTTAACTATTTCACTATATAGTATATAATATATTTAGGTTTTAGTAATATATTTAAAGACTGATTTGAATATTACTTGTTCGGGTATCGGGGCGGGGCGGGGGTGGATTTTGAATACCCAAACCAAACCGCATGAAGGCTCGGTTTTTTCGGGTTCGGGGGTCGGGTGTTCTCGGGGCATTAGGGTCGGCCCAAATCGGTTTTTTCGGTTCGGTTTTTTCGGGGTTTTCGGGTTCGGTCGGGTTTTGCACAGCCCTAAAAATTACTACTAAAGAAAAAGATCAAATTCGTTATAAAATGAAAGGAGGGGATAATTTTTTTTATAAAAATGATGGCAAATGAAGGACAAATCTTGTTATAAAAATAAAAGTAGAGGAAGGGGAAAGAATTAGGTAACAAAGTACTCGTCATTAACACAAGTTTAATTGACGGTATTATTTACGGCGGGGTTCATGGTGCGGTTCATGTCTATGCAATTTGATTAATTTCGGAAAATGCAAACAGCACCACAAATTGAGATAAGATACAACATGATTTATGAGCTTTATACCTAACACACTTTACACGTACAATCCAATCTATCTATATTAAATAAAGGTTTTTGCTTATGTCATGATTATGAAATTGAGCCATTTGATTGGCTAATTAAAAAAAATCATCAAATGATGATGTCATCAATTATTCTTATTATTTTAATATCATAATTATCTTTATAATTTACATTTTTTATTCTTAAAATTATTTGATTAAATTACTTTTTATTCATTAGTTTTTCATCTTTCACTTTATATCCTTATCATTTTAAGATAATAATATGTAATTAAAATGTATTAAAATTTTTGTTTTTTCTTTTTAATAAATTATATCATTATAATCGTCTCGACAATACCTTCAAAATGAGTTTATATTGAATATTTTTTAAATTTAACTACATTATTAAAATTAGATATAAATTAATAATGATGTCATCAATTATTCTTATTATTTTAATATCATAATTTCTTTATAATTTACATTTTTTATTCTTAAAATTATTTGATTAAATTACTTTTTATCCATTAGTTTCTCATCTTTCACTTTATATCCTTATCATTTTAATATAATAATATATATTAATTAAAATGTATTAAATTTTTTTGTTTTTTTCTTTTTAATAAATTATATCATTATAATCGTCTCGACAATACCTTCAAAATTAATTTAATATTGAATATTTTTAAAATTTAACTACATTATTAAAATTAGATATAAATTAATTTGTTTAGATTTTATTACAATTCTATTCTTGATATTCTTGAAATTTAAATATTTTTTCTTTTTAACCTAAGTATTTTTATAGATTATTTATAAGTAATTAAAATTTATTTTATTTAAAACTCCATTGTTGATATTCTTGAAATTTAAAGATTATATCTTTTTAATCTAACTATTTTTATAGATTATCTATAAGTAATTAATTTTTTATTTAAAATTCTACAAATAAAAAACACTACATATTTTATTTTTGAATCCCTCCAGTTATAAAAATAGATATAAATTAATTTGTTTAGATTTTATTACAATTCTATTCTTCATATTCTTGAAACTTAAAGATTTCATCTTTTTAACCTAATTATTTTTATATATTATTTATAAGTAATGAAATATTATTTTATTTAAAACTCAATTGGTAATATTCTTGAAATTTAAAGATTCCATCTTTTTAATCTAACTATTTTTGTAGATTATTTATAAATAATTATATTTTATTTTATTTAAAATCCTACAAATCAAAACACTACAAATATTTTATTTCTGAATCCCTCCAGTTTTAAAATCATTCACGAAATTCAAATATTTTGACAAAAGAATAATAAATTTTCAATTTTTAAAATTTTAACAGCTATTAGACAACTAAAATATATATTGTAATAAACAATTATAATGGCAATTATCGTATAACGTATAATTTACATAAGTATTTAAATGATAATGACAATTGTCATATAAATATCTATTCTTATTAAAAATTAAAATAACATGTTTCAAATGCCCGTATGATATACGGGTCATTAACTAGTAATTATAAGATAAAAAGGTGGTTATAAAATAAATAAAAGCGTGAAAAGGTGAAATATCTTTTAACTCTCAAATACATGTTACATAGTTAAAGAGAGTTTAAGAAAACTAAAAGAATTACATAATATAAAAGAGTCTAAGAAAGTAAAAAACACTACATAATTGGGAAAAAGATTAAAAACTGAAAATATAATATTTTTTCTGAACGGTAAATTAGCACACACGTTTTTGGGATATCCAGAATTCATTCGGGTACCCGACTAATCCCCGTTAACCACGACCCATCCCAATTAAAGGTGTCACAATGTGGCGGGTCCCCAATTTGGATATCGCCACCTGTGCACCACATGGTTTGAATCTAGGTAGTTAGAGATACTATTCACTAACCCTCCCCAATATGTTACCTTACCATTGGGCTAGACAAGCTTTGATATATAACGCAAATTAGCCTTATTATTATATAATAATACAAATTATATATATATAATGTTCGGTGTGGCTTGAACCATGGTTTAATAGTTCAAAATTGCAAACCACAATGCACAATACAATCTAATAAAAATGCAAATCGCAAACTTCGTTGTTGAAGTTTGTGGTTTGAAGGTTTGGATAAACACCCCTAGTATTATTAGAAGGGATTAAGGTATCATATCCGGTATAGAACTGAAACTTACGAACGTTCTTCATTAAGAAAATTCTTTAGTGATCTTACTAGTTAATCTATGTAAATCACAGGGACCAAATTTGCAATCAACTCTAATTAAAAAGAAAAAAAAAACTCTAGCATTTAAAACAGAAAAGCACTCATAAGTGTCGAATTTTTATATTTAGAGTGATTAAGTTACTGCAAGAAAACCGTTAAAACTTACTTAATCAAAAAAATAAGTAAATGAACTTTCATATTTTTTAAAAACTTGTTTTGTCAACTTATATGGTATCAAATAAAGTTTTATAAAAAAAAATGTTTGGATTAACTTATGAGGGCACCAAAACATAGTAGGCGGATAAGTTCTTTTACTCTTTTTTAGTGTTTGACAAATAAGCCGATAAGGGATAAAAGAGTAACTTATGACGATATCATAGCGGAATAAGTTAATAAGCTAAAATAGAGTAATTTATCAAAAACTCTTTGTTACATGTCTCCAACTAGTATAAGTTTTTTTATCCATCCAAATATTAAGAAGTCTTTATTACTGATACACCAAAATTATTTAATAAACACTTTAGAACCGCAATCTCAAACATCCCCTAAAATGGAATCGTCGTTGCCTTCACTCGTAATTTGGGGAATAAATTTTAGAAAAGAATTATTTAGGAGAAAATGATCAAAATGTTGTTTCTGAAAATATGAAACAGAATAAATTTCATCTTGGTTCTCCAAAATAAAAGATGTCTAATTTGGTTCTTCAAAATTAGTTCTTCAAAAATGATTTTCCAACTAAAATTGAAGGTAAAATTAATTTTATTTTGATACAATTTGTCTCAATGTACTGCAATGTTCACATGTGAATGTTTTTGTCAATCGGCCCAACCCCACAATATACAAACAAAAGTGTCCATATCAATTATCATACTTGTAAAGTAGAGTATTGTGTGTTCCCTTTATTTTAGTTACTTCTTGGTGCTTAGGATGAATTCTATTTTGTATTTTTACAAATAATGAGACTTAAATGAAATATTTAAAGTTAATCATATCTTTCATTTCTCATCATTTTTTCACATTGTCCATAAATACCACGAAACCCCTCTCTTTTCTTACTTCCAACAACTTCTCATCATCAAAACAGAATTTCCACACCATTTATCTTAAAACCGAATCAAACCCACATGACGACAACAAATAGTTACATGTTAGCATGTTCATGCGTAGAAAAACACGGTCACCCGTATGAGAACCACACAAAGGAAACAAAAATCAGAACCCCTCGATTGAATTCCAAACACACCCATATCACAAGAAGAAAAGCAGCATCGCTATTCCTCCTTTTCTCTTCTCCAATTCCAATCCACACCCAACCGGCATCTGCAACTGAATCCTCGATTCTGGATATGTTTAGAATAACAGTCCCCGACCAAACAGTGGAAGAAGCAGAGAACGGAATTAGAGAACACGCAATAAGTTTGGTACAAGTAAAAGAGCTATTGGAATTGGAAGAATGGAAAGAAGCACAAAAGGAATTGAGGAAGAGTGCTTCTTATTTGAAACAAGACATTTATACGATACTTCAAGAGAAACCTGTAACGGAAAGAGCTCAACTTCGAAATCTTTACTCCAGACTTTTCAACGGTGTGACCGGATTGGATTACGCTGCTAGGGATAAGGATGTGCCACGTGTATGGAAATTGTATGGGGATATTGTTGTCACACTAGAAGAGATATTATCCAAATTGTAAATAAAATTCATCATGTATTTTTAAAGGTTTAGTTTATTAAGAAAAAAAAAATGAGTGGTTGTGGGGTGGTTAAGTTATCACGTGAATGTGTGTTTTGCAGAGGTAAAAATGACAGCCTGTTTGGCCATGCCAAAATGAACAATGTACTTCATTTTGTCTCTATATCCATGCATCCATCTTTTTCATCATCATTCACTCAATTACGTATGTAATATGTATGTATGTTTACGCATATATTATGTGACATTTGCAAATATAATGAGACTATTATAGATAGGCTTGGGATCATTTGAGATCATAATTTTATCTTTGAAATTTCATAGTATAATACTGTGAAGGTCACCTTCATAATGTTTTTGCTGTGAAAGTTCGGATCTTTTTACCTTCACATTAATTTACTGTAAAGTTTAAAGTATGAAAATATGATCTCATGGATCTTATGAAAACAAGTTGGTCTCAACTCTCAAGCTCAACCTTTTAAAGAGTAAAGACATATTGTCTTATATGAATGTATGTGGATATGAAATGGTGTAGGCCCAATGCAATATAGGTAAAGAAAGCCCGGTTAACGTCTGATCAGGGCCGGCCCTAGCCCATGGCTATGATGGCGACCGCCATGGGCATCAAAGGCTCATAGGGCATCAAACTTTAACCCACATGGTACCTTTACTAGGCTCACTTTTTGGATCGTTCGTACAACCCTTCTTTGATTCTCGATCTGTGCTTCTATCGTCCTTTTAATTTCTCTCAACTCTCAATTCTAATCAACGATTAAGTGATTTTAGGGGCACGATTTCATAAAACAGTCGACTTCAAAGAATCGGATCAACTCAATCTGTTGTGGCATGTGCGTGATTGGATTCCATCAGTTTCAGCAAATAGTGTAAAACCCTAAGTTCTCATTCCAAAGGTACCAAGTTTAAATATCAAGTAAATTCTCACACCAAATGGGTTGGAACTTCTCAAAATTGAGTTTATCTTTATTGCCAATTTGCCATAGGTAAGTTAACAAAAGAAAGCCCTTGGGGTGGGGTGTTTCTTCTATAGTTCAATTTTCGATTGTATGAATTACATTTACATCCATTTTATTTGTCATTTTGTTACAAAATAATTAACTATTTGGCTCTCATAATCTCTCTTACATTATGCCCTAAAGGCAAAAAAAAGCATATGAATTCTAATTCCTAATGCCTTCTTTTGTTTAGACTTTAGATTAGGTTAATTTGGTTACTATTTAGATATTAAATTAAGTTTATGTGATCTAAAAATCACATTTGTGTTTATGTAGTTAAGCATGACCATAAGACTAGATTTTTGTTATGTTTTCAAGTGCTTTTGCATAAGCTATTTACACTTTTCTTGGATTTCTTCTCCACAATATTGTTCTCCAAAGTTTGATTCTTGCTACTGCATAGTTTGATTCTTGATAGGCAAGTTGCAAGCAGTGTAATGATGGATTTTATATATCCCATGGAAGCTTTAAAATGAAGTTTCATCCTTGATGATTAATTTTGTTAAGGAAAACACATATCTTATTGATTCACGTGGGTAAACCTTCGTTATATAACAAAGACTAGCGTGAGAATATCTTGACTAGGTTTCAAACCCTTAGTTTGTTTTATATGTATTATAAAGGGCATTTTTGGGGGATTTCGCCATGGGCATCCAAAACCTCAGGATCGGCCCTGCGTCTGATGAGGACCGAACAATAATAATACATTGGTTAAGACTTAAGATATCGTAGGTTAGAACCTCAAATGAACGCTTTGAAATCGGGACCGGTCAAATGAGTAATCACGTGTATGTACAAACATAATAGTTAAATTAAATGAAAACCATAAGAAAATCGAAAACTGCAAGAACCAATCTCAACCATTTAGATATTTCTATCAAAATTATGAAACAAGGTAACATTTTAACAATATATAGCAAATTTTAACCAAATTAAATATTTAAGGAATGTTTATAGGGTAAACACATAAGTTAGTAAAACAATTTTTTTTCCGAAAAGCAAAAGGAACCAAGGCAAAAGCTTCGGCTAGGCCATCATCCCCGCCAAGAAACCAAAGATTTATTAAACCACTAGCTAGGAACAAGAAAAGAATGTACAAAGAGAAAGCAAAATCCGTTAAGGCAAACCAAGTACCAACGACAAGAAACTTAACCCATATCGATCAAAACATTAAAAGGGATGTTATCGAAACCTCAGTATCCAGCTTATAATCTTCGAAAGCCTACCAGCAAGCCATTAAGCCGAGATACGCTGGAGCCCCGGAAAAATATCCTCACCACGAAGTTTATCCAAAGACGAGACCTCCGCATGTATAATCCAATTTCGCCATTGCCAAATAGCCCACAAATTCACCATACAGACGGTTTCTAAAGCAATCTAAAAACCTTAAATTACAGATCTTTGAATATCTTTTATTTTTTTAATTATTAAAATATAAATTTCTATAATGCTAGGGGCTTACAAAGTTAAAATTTTAATCAACACTTAAAAAAATAAAAAATAATTTTACTCTTTTCAAGGAATTAAAAGAATGATGGAGATAAATTGAAAAAAAAATTACAATCTTACCATTTTTAAGTGATTAATATTAAATGCCGTTGGATGGAATAAATTGATGAATGAGATTGGTTTTCAAAGATGCTCAAATATTTTCTTGTAATTTATGTTTTATCTATATATATAAACAAACGATCATGGGAAAGAGAAGAGTTAAAAGTGGGAATTTTAGAAAGGATGTAAACTCTTTTGATCACTTTTAATCTCATCTTGTACTAGCTTTTCACAAAAATACAATCTTTTTGTTTTGTTTTCTACCGCCCTCAACATAAACTAACCTTAAGAAGCTGGGGGTTGAATGACTTTTATCTATTAAACATATGAACACATAGAATGTGTATTTTTATTAGGGTTTCCAATTAAGGGACACACTAGTTATTTGTAAGGATGTTATTAGTCTTATCAACTACCAACTAATTTATTAATTTTAACTTATCTTTGAGAAAGATGACTTGAGATTAGATTTGTGGTTTGCATGCCTAAGGTGAGGACTTGGAAAAAGACGTGTCAATTGAACCCTACTAGTCTAGTACTACTTTTACAATCTTGGTATAAATACATCCTAAATTTGTGGGTTTGAGATCGATAGATGAACTTTGTTTGCGTCTTATTTGGTTGTAAAGGTTCACCAACCAATTTTAGAGTTTTACAGGATGCAGTTACTAACCTAATGTATTAAAGGTCCCATTCGGTAAGTTGTCAATACCGATAAGTGATATTAAAAGTTACTAATACAACTACACATCTTTCCTTAGTTACAACTAATACTTTTTAATCATTATTAGGTAATTGTTATTTATCCGATACAGGATATATTAATGATGAAGGTTTTTTGGCACCATATAGACGTATTATATATCATTTGTGGGAATGGGAAAACATTAGTGTACCTAAAAACAACTTGGTTTTACCTGACCATACACAAAAAATATGTAAATATATACATGATAAAATGTCATTTTGACATTTTCATTCGATCCCGTTGAGTTTTATAAAACATTATATTAGACAACTTATTTAATTTTATTCTTTCTTATTCTTTCAGAATCACTATAGTCTATTTTAACAATTTTTTCTTCTCTCGTCCTGTATTACCAACATTATACCAGAGGGTTTGCTCATCTATTCCTAAAACTCAAAGTTATAAAAACTTCAATTATCCATATCTATCAAATCTACAAGTTATTGTTTAAGGCTTGGACCTGTAATGTTTGGTAGTTTTTGTCGTGGATTTTACTATTTTATCCTCAAAAGTCAAAACCATATGATTTCTATTAAGTAATTTATAATTATTTATGTAACCATGAGCTTATATTCAATTAACATATATGATTATGTTTTGTTTTTTCATAGGAAGAGAGAAAGAGGGAAATATTTTTAACTTTCAAGTGGAGTGATAATTGATAAAGATAGGAAAAAGACAAGGCAGGATGGTCAACTTATCCAAAAATTCTTACAAAAGTAAATTCAGCCCCTCGATCAACCCAATATTCCTTTCCAATTACGTTATTCGCTCCTAGGTATTATCATATAGATTTATTACTATTATTATTATTATTTATCAAACAAAGGCACTTGAATATCAATTAAACAACAAATTCCAAAATAATTAATACGAAGAAAAGAAATTAATATTAAATGTTTTAAATTACAGCTGTTGCACAAATTAGTTTTGAGGCTTTCAACAATAATTTCGAACGAGTTCTGTTTTTTTTTTTTAATTAAATCGTCTTTTGGATATTTAAAAATAAATTCTTTTCTTAAGTATTTATATTGAAATTAGTAAAAATAAAATAAAAAAATCACACGACAATATGCAGTAGATTGGGACGTAAGTATTATTATTATTATTATTATTTTTTGAAAAATAGAAGTCATAAATTAACTTTTCTAACCATTTTATACACGATTACAACTATTTATTTAGAAAATATAACATCAATTATATTATTTCATATTCAACAAATTTATTAAAAGTTTAAAGCTAATAATTCTTTTTGAGAAATATTGGCCAGTAAATTATATTAAAAAAAGCAATAAAGACATCCGTCATGTGCCTATGTATTTTTTTTTATAGAAACCAACCAAATAATATTTTTATTAGATGCATCAGAAGTACAGGAAGGTGTTGTCATAATTTTTGGAAGTTGTTTCAAATTTAGAAAGTGACTCAAATTACATTTAAAAAATCTCTGTTTTCTTACATGGAACTAATTTAAACTTTGTTTTTTCCTCTTAAGTTTATTGTCGATTTAATATAAAAACTATTGAGAAAATTATTATTATAGACAAAAAAAAATGCTTAATAATTATTTTGGACAAAAATACACTCCGGTGACAATTTTAGACACCGGCCCGCTACCGCCGGCCGCTACCGCCGTGATTTGGTCCGATCTCCGGCGACAACCAAGGCTCTCCGGCGGTTTTTTTTTGGCCCGCTACCCCTCCGGCCGCCATCCGCGGCCCGCACCTCATTGGTCCACGTCCGCCACCTCACCCGCCACCTCAGCCGCGAAGAGATTTGGTCCGCTACCAGCCTGGCCGCGGATGGCGGCCCGAGCCCACACGGTGGCTCCCCATTGGGCCACGTGTCCAATCCGACTTTACAAAGAAAAACCCTAACCCTACTTCTTTATTAATTCAGCCGACATCTCCTCAACCCCACCACACCCCTTTCTTCTTCTTCTTTGTTTTTCTAAGCTATTTACAGTGGGGACCAAAATTTTTTTTGTTCTTTAATCTTTATTAATTGAAGTGAAGGTCTTTGTTTAATCTTTCTTTCTTTCTTGTGGGGACCAAGAGTAGTTGAGGTATTTAGTTAATTCATACTTAAGAACACGTGTTCTTGTCGGTTGGTGACGATTATTTTAATAGTAGTTGAGGTCGTGGTGACGATTATTTTACTTATATCATGGCAAATCAAGTAAGTGGCTATATTTTCAGTTGTTTACATTATGTGTTCACGTTTTATAAACCACGTTTACTTTGTATGTTGTTTAGTTTTTATAAGTTTTTTATAACCACGTTTTTATAAGTGTATGTTGTATGTTTTCATAAGTTTTTATAACCACGTTTTTATAAGGTTTTTATAACCACGTTTTTATAAGTGTATGTTGTATGTTCTTATAAGTTTTTATAACCACGTTTTTATAACCACGTTTTTATAAGTTTTCTATAACCACGTTTTTATAAGTTTTTTATAACCACGTTTTTATAACGACGTTTTTAAAAGTGTTCTTGTATGTTGTATGTTTTTCATAACCACATTTTTATAAGTTTTTTATAACCACGTTTTTATAAAAGTGTTCTTGTATGTTTTTATAAGTTTTTTATAACCACGTTTTGAACACTAGAAAGTGTAAAAAAATAGTTGTTTTAACATGTTGTTATATAACCACTCATTTTTTTATATATAAGTTATTTTTAAAAAGTATATGGTTTTTATTAGTGTGTATATCTAGTTGTTTATATATAGTTGTTTATATGATTTTTACTTGTTTATGTAGTTGATAAATTAAAAAAAAAAAATTATATAAGTTATGATTTTTATTAGTGTTTATATCTTGTTTATCTAAATGTTTATCTAGTAGATGATTTTTATTAGTGTTTATATCTTGTTTATCTAAATGTTTATCTAGTAGATGATTTTTATTGGCCCCTGAACTTTAGAAAAATGCACTATTGGCCCCTGAACTTTAGAAAAATGCACTATTGACCCCTGAACTTTAGAAAAATACATTATTGGCCCCTAAACTTTAGAAAAATGCACTATTGGCCCCTGAACTTTAGAAAATGCACTATTGGCCCCTGAACTTTATAAAATGCACTATTGGCCCCCGAACTTTAGAAAATGCACCATTTGCCTCTAAACTTTAATAAAATGCACCATTGGCCCCTGAACTTTATAAAATGCACCATTTGCCCCTAAACTTTAGAAAATTCACCATTTGCCCCTAAACTTTAGAAAAGTACAATATTGATAAAAAATATATAAGTTAACTAATATGTAGATAATATATATAATTGAACCAACATAAATACTTTTAGAAAAGACACATGTAGATATATATATTATTGAAGTAACATAAATAAGCAAAATTATTTGAATTAAGTTGACATATTCATTAGCATGTGCCTTCACATGTCCACCCAATTAGATATATATATATATATAAACTTGTAAATTATATTAGTATAAATGCATTGATAGTCAAATCCAGGGGCGTACTTACTATAAGCACTCTAAGGGGGTTTAAGGAGGTTGCCTATAAAATGGTAACCGAATGAGAATGGTTTTTCAAATGCTTTAGCGTTACCATTCTCACCGCCTCTTGTGTGGACTAGTGGAATTACCGAGAGGTTTGATAGGTCAATGTAACAAGTTAAAAGTATTAGGATAGAATTATGAAACAAAATTTAATCAAAACGACATCAACATTCAAATGTAAAATTAAAAGTTTGATAGGTCCCGTTTAACAAATGTAAAATTAAAATGCTATCAACATTCAAATGTGGAATTCACAAACGGATATAGTGACAACTTGATTAAATATATAAGTGAAATAACATAAATAACAAGATATGTATGTGTCCTCACATGTATATATATATATATATAGAGTCAATCTATAAACTAAAAATTTTTATATTAGAATTATGAAACAAAATCGCGTTTAATAAATGCAAAATTAAAATTCTATCGACATTCAAATGTGGAATTCACAAACGGATATAGTGACAACTAAATTTAATCAAAACGACATATATACACAAATAATTAAGTTGATTAAATATATAAGTGAAATAACATAAATAACAAGATATATACACATGTGTCCTCACATGTATATATATATATATATATATAGAGTCAATCTAACGTTAATATTTTTTTGACATAGGTATTAAGGACTGACCTGACGGTTAGGAGCAAGTACTCGTTATGTTCAGACATTAGGGAAATGTTAGACGAGGGGCCGATGATTATTTTTAGGCTTACTCCATTCGGTCCTTGGCTCGACCTGACGTGGAAGACCGGAGATGCTATACTTGTGAGCAACTTTCTTTCGCGGGAGGTTGAGGATTCGGGTGCAGAATTCCAGCAGTTAACCTACTCTATTGGAGGTCATGTGCGCCATTTCGGCCGGGAGGAGTTCATGCTAATCACCGGACTCCCTTTTGGTCCGTTTCCGAACTCTAGCACTGTGGCTGGAAATAGATTGATCAGAAGGTTGTTTCCAGCATCTGTTCCAGCCCGACCGTTAGAAGGTCAGGCTTTTCGTGTACGAATGTCGGAAGTTGTCAGGGTATGGAACGAAGAATTTATAGGTCTACCTGACGAGGACAAAGCGCGCATAGCGCTTATTATGATGGTTGAGTATGTGTTTCTAGGAAAGCAGGCAAAGCAATATGTTTCTGATGAAGTTATATGTGCACTCGACGATATCGATGGGTTTTCTGAGTATCCATGGGGATCGTTCGTATGGGAGTACACATATAAGCAAATGAAAGGCGCTTTTAGCAGACGGAACCCAGTTACCAACAAAATGTCTCTATCTGGATTTTTACTCGCTTTTAACGTAAGTTACATTAATAATTTGACTTATATTTATTATAATCTTTTTTCTTAATACTTGTTTTAGACTTAGATATTTTTGTTTCTATAACTACAGATTTGGATTTTAGAGATGTTCCCTGTCTCTGAAAGGTGGTTTAGTAGGATCGATGAAAGACATCCTAGGGGAATTCGTTGGCAGAGGAAGGTTAGGAGTCTGTCATATAAACATGTTGGTGCGTTTTTTCGCTTTCCATCGGTATGTCCTACTGATATATACTCAATTACGAGAAGCTTTTTTAAATTAGACTTTGTTTTAGTATTATGTTAATTTATCATGAGTTTATTTCCCATACTAGCGGACGAGGCACCCACACCAGACGCTTATAGCTGATGCGTTCGAGGTTCAGCAGGACTGGTATGCAGTTAGCATTGAATGGTTTCGTAACCCTTTGAGCATTCGGCCGTCAAAGAGGCTTAGAGTATCGGATGTGGAGCCTTCCGATGATGATGATGGTGATGGTGATGATGATGATGATGATGGTCATGGCGATAATGGTGGTGATCCTCAACGGGGGGATGCGGGGGAGGGTCCTAGTCATCAGTACCAGTCCACAGATGCGCGGGCGGGTCCTGGCTATCAGTACCAGTCCACAGATGCGGGGACGAGTCCACATGTGAACGATTTTTTCCATGATAGATGGACTCAGATAGATGACCTAAAGAAAGATGTCGGGTTCATCACTGAGGAGCAGAGGAAACAAAGGGCTGATATTGATAGGATTACGAGAGATATCGATCAATTGAAGGTAAACGATGAACCAAATTTAAAGCTTTCATATAATTTTATTTGTTATCGACTGACACATACATTTTTTAGATGTCTGGACGACATTCGTATTCTGCACCGGATCCATATGCATGGGCTGGACAATATTCGTATCCAGCACCGGATCCATGGGCGTCGTCGTTGTTTTCGGACACGGCCTACCCCTACACACCGGGCAGCCGTGTTGGTCTTGTAAGTTTTATATTCGATTGATATATTTATTTTCTATGTTATATATATGTTACTATGTTTTAATTGTATTCAATTTTTAATTTCAGGATGAGTCATGGCGTTACGTTTTTGACAACGCGGTCCACATTCTTACTTCTCCTGCGTATCCTGGCGAGCAGGAGATTCAGCATGTCACGCCGGTGGCCCATCGTGTCTCGCCGGAGATCCAGCATGTGTCGCCGGTGGCCCACCGTGTCTCGCCGGAGATTCAGCATGTGTCGCCGGTGGCCCACCGTGTCTCGCCGGAGATTCAGCATGTCTCGCCGGTGGCCCACCGTGTCTCGCCGGAGATTCAGCATGTCTCGCCGGAGGTACCCCAGGCTATCCCGTCTATAAAGAGTCCCCGGCCTCAGAGGGATATAAAGCCGGCACCCTCCATCAACCCTCCGTACACCGTCGGGAAAGCAAAAAAAGATGCTTGGCGCTGTGTTAGGACCGACGTTTAAACCCTCTTGGGGGTCTACTACTACTACTGCTGCTGCTGGTACTTCTACTACTGCTGATGTTGCTGATACTACTACCCTTGCGCATATTATTAGTCTCTACAGGACGGGTCAACTGCAACCCATGTATATATCATGCTACCTATCGAATGCAGTAAACCGTAGTTTTTGGGGCACTTTGCTAGGGTTTGAAGATAGCGGGTATCTGACAGATCAGGTTAGTAATTAGTCATTTCTGTATACAATTACAATTAATTATTTGTTTATTTAACGATTTATATTATGCTTTCAGCACATCGACGCATGGGTCACCCGCATTATGGATGTACGACCCAGAACAGCCGATTGGGCTGTAATGATGTCAGGGTTCGCAGGATTGATAAACATCCAAGGGGGCAAAGAATTGGCGAAGTTGTGCGTCGGGGGGGATGGCGATTACGTAGGATGGGACACGTTGGTTAGGGTAAAATTTTTTGCATTATATATATTATCTGAAATATTTCTAAACCTTACATTTATTTATGTCTTGTTTTCAATCTGTGATATTATCAGGTTTACATTCCGATATGCATGCATCCTAAGCATTGGATCCTAGGAGATCTAGACTTGATGACTATGCGTATGGCTGTGTACGATAGCTATCGTCATTCTGCTCTAAAGGCTGATGTGGATGCAAGGCTCAAGGAATTAAAGAAGGGTCTGCTAGACGTGTTTAGGGAGCTCAATCATCATACCCGGGTGGAGCAAGCTAGGAACTTGTCATGGTACACACCATCCGGTATACCACAACAAAATGGGTCAGCTGGTGATTGTGGTGTATGGGTATGTCGCTTCCTGGAGGATTTGATAGGCGGTAGAGTCCCGCGGCCGACGAAATACGCTGTTTCGGAAGCTAATCAGTGGCGGCAGCATATGGCGGTGGAGTTCTATAACTTGAAGATGGATATTAATCCCGCCGATTTGGAATCATAGTGTTTGTACAGTTTTTTGTTTTTGTACAGTTTTTTGTTTTTGTACAGTTAGGTTAAACGTTTTTTGTACAGTTTTTTTTAGGCTTTTTAGTTAGGTTAGACGTTTGTTTGTACCCTAAAAAAAGGCAGATGGTAGTAGGGTTTTCAATGCACCAGACAGGGCTCTCCAAGCGGGCGTTATCACCAAAGTCCGATTAGAGAACTTCATGTGTCATAGCCATATGGAAATTCATTTGGGAGACTGTGTCAATTTCATCACTGCTCAAAACGGAATTATCACCAAAGTCCGATTAGAGAACTTCATGTGTCATAGGCATATGGAAATTCATTTGGGAGACCGTGTCAATTTCATCACTGCTCAAAACGGAAGTAAGTTGATTTCTATCTCTCTCTCTCTCTCTATATATATATGTATGTCCTATTCGTCTGCCCTATTCGTCTGCTATTAAAATTGATCCATATTGTTTTTTGTTTTGTAGGTGGGAAGAGTGCCATACTTACGGCCTTGTGTATTGCGTTTGGTTGTCGAGCAAAAAGTACGGACAGGGCAACCACATTGAAGGAGTTTATAAAGACTGGTTGCAGGTTCCTATGAAAATTTGTTATCAATTGTTGTGTAGTTAGGTTATCAATTGTGTCAACTATGTATGTCAATACTTTGTAATACACTTAATCTTCTCTGTTTGGGTATACGGCCGGTGGACGTGTTTCCGCGTTCCGCTGCAAGCCTCACCCACGCATAGTCCTAAATTCATATTAGCAATCGACTGACCCCGGGTCCGAATAAAGATAGACAACATGATATAAGACCCGCCAAATGCCAAGCATCATTTTTATACGGTCGTTATGGTTACACCGACACCTTATAAAATTAATGGTTGGCATTTGTAGGATTATCATTTATCGGGTTGTCTTTCTTTACACTCGACTACCGATATGTATTTAGGACTATGCGTGGGTGAGGTCTTGCAGTGAAACGCGGAAACATGACCGCCGTATAAGCAGTACAGAGACTTTTAAATTATCATTAATAATATGATGAGTAAATTGTAATAATATGATGAGTAAATTGTAATAATATGATGAGTAAATTGTGGATTTGGTCCCTGTGGTTTACTAATTTTTTTAACCATGGTCCCTAGTGTATGTTTTTCTTGGATATGATCCTTGTGGTTTTCATTTTATTTTGGCCATGGTCCCTTTAACTAACTTCTTCGTTAACTCCGTTAGTTTAAGGACTAGTATTGTAATTTTTGTAAAAAAATAAAAATAATATTTTTAAACTCACAAATTCACATATATATATTGATATCAAAATATATAAAATAAGAGATTATTTTATGATTTGATTTTTTAAATTAAACAATAAATTATATCGTATACAAGTTAATTTAAATAAACAAAATCATATCTAACTTTATTCGTTTTAAACAAAATACGATAAAAGCGGCTCCCCAAGTATATAAATAGGATGTTCCTATCAACATAAACCTCACAACTCTAATACTTTCATCCATATCTTCAATAACACTTGTCTTTTTCTCTTCCCTCTAAACCGGTTATGGCTCTTTCCCTAGCAACTAATCCCACCTATTTCATTGTCCAAATTGAAAAGGAGTTAACAGACCATGGCATATTGGTAAGCTTAATTAACCTCTCTTCATTCTCAAATCTCACTCCATTCTTAAAGTTCATATTTTTTCAGGTAATTCCAGCGCCGTTTGTGGGGATGTGGAAATTGACAGATCATCATAAGTGTCAAATAAGCCACGATGGATGGCACTATCACATGGACATGATGGTCATGGCTCCTGATAGTTTTGTCATGCGTGGTCCTCTTAACCTCGTGTTTGGCGAACACAACATTCGCCATGGCACTTGGTTGAAGTTCACTTTGTATCAAGGTCCACCTCGTCATCTGATCGACAATATGTACGATGTGAAGTTTGATTTTGTGAAGATGTGATTTCTTGTTGGTCTCGTGGATGCATAAGGGCGTCGTTATTGTATGTTTCTTACTTATGTGTGTAGCAAGTTATTGTGTGGTTTCTTATGTATGTGTGTCTTCTCTTTTACAATGTAACTGTTCGGCCCTTGACCACAATTATGTTAATTGTACGATGTTTTAATACTTATGTGACATAAATAACGGTGTAGTAAACAATATTGTAATTTACGTCTAATAGTACCATAGTAATGACTGCAAACTAAGACAACGGGAAAATAACATAATTAAAGCATGATTCACTAAAGCTTAATGAGTTTATCAATGACATGATTCACTAAAGCTTTTTCAGACGAATGACCCATGTGACTGAATAGTGAAGTAGTACGCTATTGCTTTTAGTAAAAGATGACTGACGCTTCTGCATAATACATTAAGATTCGTCTGAAAAGCTAAATACTATTGCTTTCAGACCAATAATTCATGTTTGGGTCATAAAATAAGGCTGAAATACTGTAAAACACTGAAAAGTAAAAGATGACTGACGCTTCTGCATAATACATTAAGATTCGTCTGAAAAGCTAAATACTATTGCTTTCAGACCAATAATTCATGTTTGGGTCATAAAATAAGGCTGAAATACTGTAAAACGCTGAAAAGTAAAAGATGACTGACGCTTCTGCATAATACTGTAAGATTCGTCTGAAAAGGTAAAACAGTAAGATTCGTCTGAAAACTCAATTGATTCATCCAAAAAAAATTAAATAAAATAAAGAGAAAACATGGCTATAAAAAGGGTCTATCCCATGAACCAAATACTCACACCTCTCGTTCCTATATATATATTTTTAGAATATTATGTAAATAATATGTGACCTTTATATATCCTAACCCTAATTAGGGTTTTTTTTTAAATTCGGGTTTTAATATATACACTAACCCTAATTAGGGTTTTTTAAAAGTAGGTGTTCACGTGAAAATGTACGAGAAGGACCCATGTGACTGAAAATGTACGAGAAAAGCTAAATACTATTGCTTTAAGACCAATAATTCATGTTTGGGTCATAAAATAAGGCTGGAATACTGTAAAACGCTGAAAAGTAAAAGATGACTGACGCTTCTGCATAATACAGTAAGATTCGTCTGAAAAGCTAAAACAGTAAGATTCGTCTGAAAACTCAATTGATTCAGCCCAATGTAACTGTTCGGCCCTTGACCACAATTATGTTAATTGTACGATGTTTTAATACTTATGTGACCTAATTAGGGTTTTTTAATGACACTAACCCTATATATATTTTTTTAAAATAATATGTAAATAATATGTGACCTTTATATATCCTAACCCTAATTAGAGTTTTTTTAAATTAGGGTTTTAATATATACACTAACCCTAATTAGGGTTTTTTAAAATTAGGTGTTCACGTATATACACTAACCCTAATTAGGGTTTTAATGACACTAACCCTATATATATATTTTTAAAATATTATGTAAATAATATGTGACCTTTATATATCCTAACCCTAATTAGGGTTTTTTTTTTAAATTCGGGTTTTAATATATACACTAACCCTAATTAGGGTTTTTTAAAATTAGGTGTTCACGTATATACACTAACCCTAATTAGGGTTTTAATGACACTAACCCTATATATATATATTTAAAATATTATGTAAATAATATGTGACCTTTATATATCCTAACCCTAATTAGGGTTTTTTTTTAAATTCGGGTTTTAATATATACACTAACCCTAATTAGGGTTTTTTAAAAGTAGGTGTTCACGTGAAAATGTACGAGTAGGACCCATGTGACTGAAAATGTACGAGAAAAGCTAAATACTATTGCTTTAAGACCAATAATTCATGTTTGGGTCATAAAATAAGGCTGGAATACTGTAAAACGCTGAAAAGTAAAAGATGACTGACGCTTCTGCATAATACAGTAAGATTCGTCTGAAAAGCTAAAACAGTAAGATTCGTCTGAAAACTCAATTGATTCAGCCCAAAAAAAATTTAATAAAATAAAGAGAAAACATGGCTATAAAAAGGGTCTATCCCATGAACCAAATACTCACACCTCTCATACAGTTCTTATCTTGCTCTTACCACAACAATGGCTGATAAATTGCCTTCCTCATCAACAAACCCTGGGTCTCGAAGAATGTCTGGAAACCCTCGTTCCTCTCAATTTGAAAACCCTCATTCTCAAAGAATGTCTGGAAACCCTCGTTCCTCTCAATTTGAAAACCCTCCTTGTACTCAAATAATGCCTGGAACACTACGTAGGGAAATAGCAAAAAAGGAAGGGGAGATAGCGGCGATACAAGAAGAATGGGTGCGTAAGCGTGGGGAACAAGATATAATTGAAGAGGAGATCGAAAACAAGAAGAAGTTCGTTAAAGAACTTCAAAAGGAGATTCGAGCACAAGAAAAACGTGTGAAGGAGGAGTATGTACCTTGGTACCCAAATATGCAACAACATATCAAAGCTAATGAAGACTGGATTGCTTCGATAAAACAACTCTATCCGAATGATAACTAGGGGATCTCAACTATGTTAGATCTGTTGTACTTTGGTATCCCACTGTTATTTGTTATTGTTGTTGTTGTTGTTGTTTCTTTAACTTTTGTGTCTCAACTATGTTATCA
Organism: Centaurea solstitialis; assembly: GCA_030169165.1. Lineage (NCBI taxonomy): Eukaryota > Viridiplantae > Streptophyta > Magnoliopsida > Asterales > Asteraceae > Centaurea > Centaurea solstitialis. The sequence goes on along the minus strand of CM058040.1, from coordinate 91,075,937 downwards.
TGCTTTCAGTGAAATCAATTAAGTTTTATGTCGTTTTATGTCTACTGATTAATGTGTGAAGTATATATGTATCAGTTAATTGTTAATGCAATACAGTATTCTGTGTTTGTTCTACTCTTTGTTACTAAAATGTTACATGCTAAAATAAGATACGTTTTATTAATGCAAGCAAAAACCAAAGACATTGACATGGGTTACATATTAAACGGCTAATTAAGATCGACAGTTCCTATTGGCTCTAGTTGACTGCTTCCTCTAGCGGAACTTGGAATCCACGGACACTGTGAGCTTATATGTCCGTATTCTTCACACCTAGGACACTTCTGCTGTGAACGACTTTCACCACGAGATGGACGACGTTTGTTGACTTTCGGTCTTCCAACTGGTCTCTTTATTATCAGTGGTGGATGTACGGTGGGTATAGGGTTTTGTGGATAGTGCCATGTTTCTGCAGGTCCGACTGGCCTAATTACCCCATGGTATGTTGCCTTGTACAATTCGGCCATGTAATAAGGCTGAGTAACCAAATAAAATACATCATTTTTACCCAATCTTTTTGCAACTGTTATGGCATGACCGCACGGCAACCCAGACACCTGCCATTTGAGACATGTGCAATTACGGTGATGCATATCAACTTCAGCGTTATACCCGTAATCGCGGACCTCCCATTTGTCGTAGCCAATTCCATGAGCAGTCCATGTCGCGGACTTTACAATCCTTTTATGGATCTTCTTTTGGGCCCATTCTGTTAGCTGGTGGTTTAACTCTTCTGCAAAATATACAATATACAGTTTTAGAAAATAGTCTATTCGAATTATAAAATAATCATACGTAAAACTAAGATATTGATATTTTCTAAACCTCCTTTACGTCGACGAAGAAAGTACCACTCTTGTTGGAATTCTCTAAAGTACTCCATGAGTCCGACAATAGGTAGTTTACGAGCACACTTTGACAATGCGTTGATGGACTCTGCACTGTTCGATGTCATAATGTTAAAACGTTGTCCAGGAAAGTGAGCCCTTGACCACCTCTCCACCCCAACCTCTTGCATCAATTGAGCACCTTCGGGTACGACAGTTTGGAGAAGATTCATCATTCGGTCAAACACTCGCGTGGTGTAAGCCTTGCAGGCCTTCCAGTATGGGGTCTTGAATTTTTTTATCCTTGGCGCTCTTGATCTAACGTTCATGACCAAATGTCGACAACACAGGGCATGATGTGCATTTGGAAAAATGGCGGTAATGGCTGCGTTTATAGAACCAGCTCTATCCGACATAAACACCAACCCTCTTGGCTCGCCGATACATGTTTTTAACTTGTTCAGGAACCATGTCCACTCGTCCGCTGTCTCCGACCTACCGACTCCAAGTGCAACGGGCACAATGTTGTTGTTTCCATCCATAGCCACAACCAAAAACATCGTACCCAAGTATTCCCCCTTCAAGTGCGCAGCATCTATTATAAGGACAGGGCGCAGGTTTTGCAAGAATGTATGGATCTGCAAGAAAATGTGTGTGTTTAGATACTGTATGAGCTAACGAAAATAATAAAATGTTTAATTTATAGAATTTTAACGTACCGCTACACCAAGGGCTACGAAACACTCCGCAAAACGCCCGCTAGAGTCTGTCCTTATTGATGTTATCGTACCTGGATTTGCACGCTCCAGGTTATACAAATACATGGGGAGCCGAGTGAATGACTCTGCATGGCTGCCTCTGATTAACGTTATGGCCTTCCACCTCGCACGCCACGCGGTGGCGTACGGGATCGTAACTCCATACTGTTCTCGAAAATCTTCGGCCATGTCTTTTGGCGTTAGTACTCTGCGGGAATTTCTAAATTTAGTTTTAAAAAAGTTACCCAGCAACCTTTGGTTGGCATGACGGTGGTTAGGGTTCAACTGGGTCCTTGAACACTTGTGTACATCAACCAAATCTGTTACCATAAACATACCACCACCTCCATAGGCTTTCGCTTTCATGCTCCACTTACAATGATCGCGGGCACATGCAATCTCGTACCTTTTGGTGCAAGACTTTTTCGTCTTATACTCAAATTGTTCTTCTATAAATTTCATTCCGACCTCCAAAATCAATTTCTCTTTCGTATCAAAAACTTTACCAATACTTAGCCTTTGACTACGTCTATAAGGTACGCCTTCACTGTCTTCCGTCGAGACATCTGGGGTTGGAATGAGAGGAGGTATTCCAAAATAATCATCTAACCCTGGTCGTAACCTGGAGGGTTCCACACCTTCTTCGTTTTCTTCATCTTCTTCGTTTTCTTCATCTTCTTCGTCTGACAAACCCATGTCCAAAACATGGGCTTCATCTTCTGCACATCCGAAGAACTTTCTACGCTCGTCTTCGTCTTCATCTTCGTCTTCGTCTTCATCTTTGTCTTCCTCTTCTTGCACTTCTTGTTGTTGATCTTGCTGCGTCTCTAGGACAACTTCTGGATAACTGTCACTAAGACCATATCCAAAGTCTGCACGATATGAGGTTTCGTGTGACTGTTGGATTTGGGACTCAGTATCCAAATACATTGGTTCTTCGTTTATAGTGTTTGAAGTACCTGCGCCATCACCCTCGCCAGAAACGTATACATCAACGTAAACTTCAGGAGGATCCTCTAACCCGTTTGCATATTGCAAAAATACGCTAACATCTTCATCGTCGGTTATCTGAAATAATTGGCCCTCATGCTTGTAGCAGATATGCACTTGGCCACTTGATCGGTCGATTTCACATTTCCAGCAACAGTAATTAACCAGATGTTTAAATGTACTGTTTATTTTCAATCTAACACCTTTTCTCACGGTTGGTTCAACGTAATCCAATCCGTCGACGCCTGCAGCCCATTTCCCACCGGAACAAAGGTATAACCTCGGTTTATCCTCACTGGAACTCATTTTCAGAAACAAAAGAATTTTTGTATTGACGAAATTTAAGAAGAAAGAAGGTGCTCAATTTTTGTGTTTAGGATTTATGCATCTTCAAGAGGGTTGGTATCCAATTTAAAGAAAATTTTGAAAAAACTTTACAGACACAAACAGTACATTAAAGACACAAACAGTACATTAAGGTACACACATCAGCTCCTTTAATCATACATTAAAGACAAAAATCGTACAACCAAAAGCAAAAGTTTCTAGGGCTGAATTAGGGTTAGGGTTAGGGTTTTCATGATATTTCTGCCGGATTGGACACGTGGCCCAATGGGGAGCCGCCGTGTGGGCTCGGGCCGCCATCCGCGGCCAGGCTGGTAGCGGACCAAATCTCTTCGCGGCTGAGGTGGCGGGTGAGGTGGCGGACGTGGACCAATGAGGTGCGGGCCGCGGATGGCGGCCGGAGGGGTAGCGGGCCAAAAAAAAACCGCCGGAGAGCCTTGGTTGTCGCCGGAGATCGGACCAAATCACGGCGGTAGCGGCCGGCGGTAGCGGGCCGGTGTCTAAAATTGTCACCGGAGTGTATTTTTGTCCAAAATAATTATTAAGCATTTTTTTTTTTTCTATAATAATAATTTTCTCAAAACTATTGTTATTAATTTTTTTAATAATGAATTTACTCACATATACGTATATACGCATTTTTCAGAAGACTAATGTTGTAATAGCAACATTTGGAAGTACTAATTAAGTACTTGATGTAATGAAATGCAAGATTTATAGTGATAATGCAAAATTAATATATTTTTTAGATTCCCTAAAACTAAAAATATATTATTTCTACTATCTTATGATCAAATTTATAAGAAAACAAACGCATTCACGTTATTAGATTTTATAATGAAATAATGTATAAAATCACATATGATTCATACGACTTTGTTTGCGATTTAAGATTGCGAGTCAGGTTGTTCCCTCACCTTTACATTGATAGTAATTATAGTTAAGTAAGAGTTTACGTTAAACCATACATATAGTTGATTAAAGATATAGATACAACCTGCTACTAAATTTACTCTCAAATGTATTTAGTACCTTTTATAAAATTTAAAATAAACAAAATAAAAAATCAAGATTAAATTTTGGGATATAGACTAAAATGGCTAATTAAATTGGTAATTAGTCATTATTCTTTATTTTTTTATCTAGATGTCATTACATAATTACATTCATGATTTTTAGGTATGTAATTTATACTCTAAAAAAAAAGACATGAAAAAAGATGATCGGATCAATTTTTCTAATTTCTTTTTATCTAGGTCAACAATTATGGATATAGGTCCATACATTTGCGTAAATTTTTTTTGACTAGATAATTTAAATTTTTTTTTTAGTTAATTTGGTAATTTATGGACCTATAAATTACAAACATAATAAAAGTAAGAAATGAAGAAATGAAGAAATTTCTTAACTAGTAGATTGCTTCTATATTATCGAAGCAAAGTAGCTTAGTGATCAGTAACATCTTCGGGAGGAACAATGTCTATCCGGGTTCGATTTATGTTATGAGTATGTGGCAATACCCTGACTATGGGTCGGCTTTCGGGCCGGTCCATTGTTGTCAATGATTAGTTAGGTGTAGGGATGGATCCAGAGAAATTTTAAAACGATGACACCATTTGACAATAAAAAACATATATAGAGATATTTTTACAAAGTTTATATTGGTTTAGTGGTTGGTTCTTAGCTTTTAAAAAAAAAGGTCTCGTGTTCGAGTTTTATTCATACATTTTTTTCAAAGCATAAAAAATATGATACTAAAAATAAAAACTAAAAAAATGGCTCTAACAAAATTTGAACCCATGACCTCAAATTTGAAAACTAGGAACTACCGGACTCAACTAAGAGAAATTTGTGTTTTTATTGCAAATTAAAAATATATATGGTAGCACAAGCAAATTAATACTTAGACATTTTTCACAATCCTATATCTTTTTACACTGCAACGAAGAAAAACGATACGCAACACGTGCCACCGCTGGTACTTAAGTAAGTCTGCCCCTGGTCAGGTGCACATATGAATCTCAGAATCCTCGTCGACTTCATATCAAAACGTATTCATGAGTTATGTGTCGTTATTTTTTCTTTTCTTTTTTAATTTTCTATATTGATTATGTTTAAATTGAGAATCCAATAAAATTTTGAAACTGAAAACTGAAATGGACCATTGAGAGAGAACATAACAGAAGGTATGTCCCCTTTCTCCCCCATACCAACCACATGTTACCATCACTTGCCTTATTTTCCTTCCATCTTCATCCGCCATTTTCAAAACCTTCAAGTTTGTTTTCATGGCGGTTTAACCTCCTCACCTTGCTAATTGCTACACTATAACTGTATAATGCTGCTGATTTCTTCAGCCGCTGGTGGTAACTCCCAAGCTCATCTCTCTTGTTTCTTTCGCCATTTCCTCTTTTGTTTGCTTTCTAACACCTTTGTCGCTTTCCTTTTTTCTCTTTCATCAACTTCAAACTTCCTTATTTCATATGTTTTTTTTTTTTTTTTTTTAATTTGCTCGTTCGTTTCTTCAAGCTGTCAGATCTCCATTGTTGTTTTACGATCTAAAACGCCAAATCTAATGTATTATTATTATGTCCTCCATGTGTTTGTTTAAATGTCAACATGAACTATGAGATGGACATTGCTTTATTTATGTTTGATTGATTTTCAGGTGACAGAATTGACACATCAAACTAGTAGATACTTGTTTATAGAGCAAGTAATATATCAAAATAGTTTCACATTCTGATAGAAAGCATAGATATGTTGTGTGCTTGTTCTGGAGAGCAATTTAAGGTAGAAGAGCCTATTTCCCGTTCACCCGAGTCGTTGGCTACGAGAGATTTCTCAGCCAGTGGTATTTCCTCTCGAACCGGCACCGCAGATTGGGATTCGAAGTTCGAAGATGCGCAGGTGGATGAAGCTGAATCTACTCTTAAAGAAGCCCTCTCTTTGAACTATGAGGTAAAAAATTAATCTATTCTGATGCAATTTTGTTAGATTGTTTTTGTCAATTCTTGTGTGGTATTGATTATAATTGTGTACTTTGTATGCAAATGAAGGAAGCCAGAGCTTTGTTGGGTAGACTTGAGTACCAGAGGGGAAATATCGATGCAGCACTTCAAGTTTTTTATGGAATCGATATCAGGAGTTTGTCACCGAGGATGATTAAGGCGATTAGCGACAGAGCCTTAGAACGGAATTCAAAGTCCAAAAGGGAAAATGCCGTCGTTGGTGTGATGTCGCTGCATTCAGTGAGCTTGCTTCTTGAAGCAATATTACTTAAAGCAAAATCACTGCAGGAGATGGGCAGATTTAAAGGTAGGATATCATCTATCTTTTGTTATCTCAAGGAGGTAGATCATTTGGTTTTGAGAATATTTTCCATTGGTAATTTGAAATAAGGAATCATCTGGTGCAAATAACAATAATCCCCAACATAAAGTAGTCAGATTTCATATCGAATGCTTGCTTGAATATTAATGATACTAAAGATTTACCAACAGATTGAATGGGGAATATGTTCTTTGTGGTTGTTGATCATAATAATTCTTGTCTGTTGGAATTTGATTTCGTGTTGTTTTTCAGAAGCTGCAAAGGAGTGCAAGATGATATTGGACATAGTTGAATCGGCATTGCCAAATGGAATCCCCGAGTGCATCGCTGAAGACTGCAAATTGCAGGAAATGTTTCACAAAGCATTAGAATTGCTTCCCAAGTTGTGGATAGAAGCTGGGGTTTTGAATGAAGCCATTATTGCATACAGAAGGGCTCTAATTAAGCCTTGGAATTTAGAACCACAAAGGTTATCCACGTTACAAAAAGACTTGGCTGCTATATTACTCTATGGAGGTGTTGAAGCAACCCTTCCTCAGCCCAAACCATGGGACCCACACTATCCTAAAACCAACACAGAAGAAGCACTTCTTTTGCTGTTTATACTCATGAGAAAGGTGTCAAGTGGTGAAATCAAATGGGATCCTGAAATCATAAGCCATTTGACTTTTGCATTGTCAACGTGTGGCCAATTCGAGTGTTTGGCTGTTCACGTGGAGCAGCTTCTTCCTGGCGTGTATAAACGAACCGAGAGGTGGTTTTTCCTCGCTCTTTGTTACAGTGCTGCTGGCCAAGTTGAATCCGCGTTGAATATCCTAAAGAAAATTTCAGGGTCTTCCGAAGCAGAACATGAACCCCATCTCCCTTCTCTTCTTTTGGGAGCAAAGTTATGTTCTCAAGATCCTATTCATGCTCATGAAGGGATAAACTTTGCCCGTAAAGCAATTGAATTGAGTGATCATGAAAACGGGCATTTCCTAAGTACTGCACATAAGTTTCTTGGCATTTGTTACGGAAATGCAGCAAGGGTTTCCTTGTCAGATTCCGGAAGAGTGTTTTACCATGGAGAATCTATCAATTCCCTTAATAGAGCTGCTTCAATCGGACTTGATCATGACGACCCTGAAGTTATTTTCAATCTGGGACTAGAAAACGCGATACAAAGAAATCTGGATGCAGCATTTGGTAAGATGATGGTTTATTCCGATATGTTAGCTGGGAGCTCAGCAAAGGGTTTCAAGTTATTAGCTCTGATAGTATCCGCTGAGCAAAGATTTGAAGACGCTGAGACCATCGTTGATATTGCGTTGGACGAAACAGGAAGAATTGACCAATTGGAACTCCTTAGGTTGAAAGCAGTGCTTCAGATTGCTCAGGAACAGCCAAGACAAGCAATAGAAACCTACAGGATTTTACTAGCCCTAATTCAGGCACATGGCCAAATTCAAAAAGAGAACTTGGTTTCTGAGGTATAAATTCGTTATTTCTGCTCTTAGCTTTTGATGGTGTCTGATGTTTTTCGAAGTATTGCTGTTGTAATTGATATTTATATGATTCAGAATTTATATAAGAGAATGTTGATTATGGTTTAAGCAGGCAGCAGAGAGAAAACTGGAAATGGAAGCATGGCTAGATTTAGCCAATATTTATACCAAGATTGGATCTTTAACTGATTCAGAAGTTTGTATTGACAAAGCTAAGTCAAAGGAATTCTACCATCCTCGAGCTTGGCATTCGACAGGTTTGTGCGTGATTTCGTCAATTAGTAGTCTAATATGTATTCTACACCCTCCTTTCCATAAATAAAAAGCTAAATTTGGTTGTGGAAAACTTATTTCATTTTCCTAGAAAACGTTTTTAGAGCTTGCATTCGACAGGTTTGTTGAAATGCTACTTGAAACAACTTTTTAAAAAGCTAGCTTAATGAGGCCTTTTCAATTAGCTTATGGTTATTTCTTTCTATCTTTTTCGCTTCACATGCAATATATTAATTTGTGATCATTTGTGTGTTGTTTCTTAATTTTTTTATCATGGGTTGTTGTAGGTTTGTTGTTTGAAGGTGAATCATTACACAAGGAAGCACTTGTTGCCTTCTGGATTTCACTGTGTATAGAACCGGATTATGTCCCAAGTATCATATCAACGGCAGAAACATTGATGAAAATGGGTGGGAAGGAAATGGTCCCGATTGCAAGAAGCTTGTTGATGAACACATTACGGTTAGAACCGACAAACCATGATGCATGGTTTAAGCTGGGTTTGATCTGCAAGAAGGAAGGTCTAATGCATCAAGCTGCAGAGTTTTTCCAAGCTGCGCATGAGCTCAAGTTATCAGCTCCAGTTCAGAGCTTTGTAGATTAGAATCTAGCAAACTGTTACTTTTCTGAATTTTGTGAATACTCGGAAAAATATATATATATATCCATTTATGAAATGCCGTTAGAATTTTGCTTACTGTGTGATAGATCATCTAAGGGGTTGTTTACCAATTTTGCTATTAAGTTCTATATGGGTTAAAATGTTTGATAGATACAAATGGTGTTGCTGTTTATTGTTGTTCCTGAATCAACGGGCTGAGTGACAAAATTGTCGAGTTAAGTGCAGTTTGATAGATTGTTGTTTATTTTTTTAAGCTGAATTGTATGTCTGAATGACAGACAGACTACTTGAACATCAAAGCATTGATAAAGTGTTCTTTGCTTTTTAAGTGATTTCACACCATCTCTTTTTAACTTTAATTTTACGATTTAACGGTGTTTCAATCAATTTGATAATATGAGACTTGCTATACAGATTGAAATTGGTTACGAGTGGAGTAGACCGGTTATGTGAACATTGTGAAGGGTTGAGTTTGGACTTGTTAAATATTATATTAAGGTAAATCAATCTTAATTATGAACATAATCATAAGTGCATCAACACAAATGAATTATGTAAACCTACCAAAATTTTCAAAGATTGGAAATAATTCTTTGGGCAGGCTTCTCTTCTTTTCAAAAAAATTGTTAAATGACAATATGACATCTCAAATGGGACAATAAATCCAAACCATTTTGGTGAGAGATTTTTTAAGGGTTAAGTATATGGAAGTGTATCGAATTTGTCACGTTTTATCATTGTATGTACTCAACTTTAAAACTTATCGATTAATGTACTGAACTTGCTAAAATTGCCATTGTATGTATCCAACTTTATCAAAAACCTACCATTTAATGTATCCAACTTGTCACGAAAGTGTATCCAACTTGTCATGAAATACATACAATGACAATTTTAGCAAGTTCAATATATTAATCGGTAAGTTTTAAAGTTAAGTACATACAATGATAAAACGTGACAAGTTCGATACACTCCCATGTACTTAACCCATTTTTTAATTCAAACAGTTTTTGTAAAGTCAAAATGTGTTTTCTAGTTACAGAAATTGTGCTCTTCCATTTTGATGAAAACATTGGCTAAAGAAAGTAGATCTCACATCATCCACTTCAAACCTGAATTTTGAAAAAGTTAAAAAGAATAGACCAATTAAGCTGTCGAGCCAATTTGGGAAAGTTTTCAAACAATCCCATCCTCTTTGGATTATTTTTAAGTATATAATAATTAGGGTTAATTACGTGGGTATGTATCGAACTTGTCACGTTTTATCATTGTATGTACTCAACTTATAAACTTACCATTGTATGTATCGAACTTTCTAAAATTGCCATTGTATGTATCCAACTTTATCAAAACCTCAAGTTCGATACACTTTCGTGACAAGTAGAATACATTCAATGATAGGTTTTGATAAAGTTGGATACATACAATGGCAATTTTAGAAAGTTGGATACATACAATGGCAATTTTAGAAAGTTGGATACATACAATGGCAATTTTAGAAAGTTGGATACATACAATGGTAAGTTTATAAGTTGAGTACATACAATGATAAAACGTAACAAGTTCGATACATACCCATGCAATTAACCCTAATAATTATTCTTTGGCAACTACTAATCCCCTTATCTTCAACTAGGTCACATACTGGTTTCACTTGATCTTTTTTGTGTGTTATTTATATATCAAATGCTGATATGTAAGACGTAAAACCCACATCTGTATTGTATTTCTCATTCATGCAGTTTTCCATAATTTAACCGAATTACAAGTGTAACAACTTACACATGGTAGTACCTCGGTTAAAAAAGTGGATCCAACTTTAACGTTATCATAGTGACCAAACGACAACCCTTCTAGGATCACCAACTTCACTTGCATAGTCGGAGTTAACTCAAACTCCAATCCGCTTTGACCAATTCTCCACATTTCGTTTCACTGTTAATTTTCTTTATACTGTAAGAAGCACACCACATTTTTACATCGCGCTTTCTTGACAATATTGCCAAGTAACTTTTCAAAAAAGTGCTTTTAGTAATTTCGTTTGGTCTACGATTACTTCCAGTGACACTAATCATCAACCAAAGACCCAACTTGAGAACTACCCACGAGAACCAGAATTTTATAAGCCGATTTTTAAAATGGAAGTTTCGAATACTATTATATCAAAATGAATAAAATCTATAACGGGAAACAATATCAAACTCAAATTCAGGAAAAAGCATATCAAAAGAGCAAGTTGAACTAGGTGTAAAAAATATAACCGACCTATTTATACCTTTCTAAAAAGAAAAAAAAAAGAAGTAATTTTGTTGGCAAAAAACAGGTAATTTAGTAATTTGATACAAATAATTTAGTAATTTACTTGTCTTATCTTATTTATGTGATTGTTGTTCCTTATATTTTGGTGGGAGAAAATATGCATATTTGTCTCATTCAGTCTTGTCCTATCTCAGGCTAATGTCACGTCAAATGAGGAACACGATATTTTTGTTTTGTCTTGTATTGTACCACCCTCACTGCATGGGAGTAAAGGTGTACAAAAACCGTCAACCCGTGAAACCTGACCAACCCAACCCGCTAACAATCCATGACAAAAGATCATGTGAAAAGTAGAGTTAAGGTGAGAAGCTTAAGAAGGGATTTGGACCTTCATCACTTTAAAATCTCATTAGTGTTAATCTCAATTAGAATTGATCCAAGTGATCCAAGGGTCCAAATCCCTTCTTACCCTTATCACTAAAACCTCAACCCTTCCTCACAAAACCTAAAGATCATATGTTCAAGTCTCACTATTGGCACATTACAAGATAAAAGACTTGCAAATATCCCTCAAACATATTTTCCTTACAAGGAGAATGAATGGAGTTGTAAGGGTAAAGTTGTCATTTTCTCAATATTTGTTATGGATATGGGAATACAAAAAGGGCAACAACTATACCTTTGAAATTTATTACACTGTACAGATTTAAATAAACTGGAAGTCCTAAGCAGAAGGAGCCAGAAAGAAAACCTTTACACAATATTCATTACCTTTTTCTGCATATAATCATTTCAGAGACAAATAAACAGCTGCTCTTCAATAATTACATCTTTGCACTTCTTCATGATGACTCCCTTAAACAAACACTGCATTTATCCAGGTGGAAAGTTGATAATTTTAGCTGTCAATTATTAATAAGTATGCATATATGCCACTAATTTTAAGACAACCATTAAGGAATTGAAGGTTAAGGAAGAGCCTTAAGTCAAGATGGAGTGGAACCTCATTTTCATTAAGAACCCATGAACCACCAAGAGCATGCCATGTGTCAATCTTCATCATTTATATAGACGTGAATTTGTTTACAACATTCATAATGAATGCAAACATTCATCAGGAATGAACACGTCTTGATGGTTCCCCGCATCTCAATGAAAACAAGGTTCCACTTCCCATATGGGTCAATGCCACCAATTTATTATTACAACATCGGTCCAAAAAGGAGAAACAATTAAGTGTCGTTTGCTTTTTAAAAGGTCTGAAGTCTGATTTCACATCTAAAAAATAAGAGGTTGATAGTGCACCTCTTAAAATTTCAGGGAGTGTTAGAAATTGAAAATGGCGGTGATAAAATTTGTTATATCAATTATGCATCATTAAAGTATCATAATTTGAAATAAAAGTCCAAATGCATCTCTCTTCTTTGGAAGATATTAATAGTTTGTGGACTTTGGAAACCAGAAATCCATTATTTTTATAGAGTATTCAGGATCACAAAAAAGAAACTCAGAAAGAGATAACTTAAAGCAACGTGCCCACTTACAAATATACTTAATCACAAATGTTACTTTAGCAAAAGGTATTCGTCATCCCATCTGCCACTGCACCCACAAAATAAATAATCTCATGATCAGATTTGCAACAGTAAAAAGGATCATAATCTTGGCTGGACCATGCCAAGGCTCAAATCGGAGCTAAATTACCGATAATTAGACTATTCAGTGACACAAAGTCACAAACTACGAACTCTCGCGACTAATTGACTTTTCAGAAAAAGGCAAGGGGGAGGGCGATTTGAACTGATTGATCTTATTATCATGTATGAGATTGGGCCTAATTTACCAAATGCATATGAATATGATGCTAAACAGCATACTTGGAAAGTTCATAAAAATCAATTATACCTTCAGAGTTGGTTCTCCTTTATTAGGGTTAGAAGCCTGTTTCGCAGCTGCCTGCATCTGAGCTCGTGCAGCTCTACCTGCAGCTGATTGTGCAAATTGTTCTTGCCTGCAATATGTCAAGTTTTTATCAATGAGATACATTTCATGTGCGGTAATCTTTTTACACAAGTAGACATTTAGACATTTGATATATCAAATAAGCCAAGTATTTTAGCTTTAATTTTGAAACTCCATCTGTCCTCGAAAAACAAAGTCCATTTTGGTTTTCAAACATTAATCAATATTTTCCAAATTCAAAAATTTACGTCTTGTTGCTTCATTTGTTTATATTTCTATGGTTTGTTTAGAAAAATAATGTTTATCTAGTTGTAGTACTTTCCGAATGCTTTTATTCTAAGGATGGCTTTGTAAGGTTAGGATAGCAAGCATTCATTAGCCACATTTTCCTGAACTTATTGCCAGAAAAAAGGCTGTTTTCAGGACTTGAACTTCACCTTCTGCTAAAAAGACCAACCATAGAAATATCTCATTTGACAGCTTCAATGGATTTTGTCCATTGACTCCAAAAATTGCATACAGACTCTATCTTGAGTCTTGACAAAGAAACACGACCATTTTATAGCCTTAGGAGGAAAAATGTTGATCTAAACTTTGAAACCAAGTTCATATCATAAGGCATCTGATCTTAACACGTATGCCTTTTCTTTTAAAAAAAATAAAAGGGTATTTAATATGTACACAGAGTGTTGTAATTCCAGTGATACGATATACTCCCATGTACCCTGAATTTAAATCCTTTCAATGCGTTCTGAGATGATATTGCAATCTCTTTTTTAACTTATAAATGTCATGCCCTAGCTAATGTTTACTAGTACCCTATCTCACTATCACAGAATTCCAATGCCTCAATTGGTGCCTTGCTAGTGGAGATGGAAACAGAAAATCATAAAACAGGAACCCAATTATAGAAAAAGGATGCATGTCACAAAATTTGCATGAAGTAGGTGGCACAAATATATTAAAGCAAATTAATATCTATAGTTCACAGATCCTACTAGAACAATTTGACATGCTAGAGCATCCCCAATGGGACTTCTATAAACCTTCCACGTCATTTTACTGTCAGTCCATTAAGTGGTTTGTATATTATAATACCATTGCAAATATAGTGACTTGGCTAACCGCTTAGTCTGTACAAAGCGGTCTAAAGAATAAGCATGGCCCCCCAAGAAACATAAAATATTATTTTAACTATTGTATAAATGATATTTCCATGTAAAAATAAAGACAAAGCTTTGTATTTTATTTATATAATTGAAAGTAATTTAACAAAATAAAAAGCATTAACTTTTTACCAGCATAAAATAAATACAACTTTTATCTATATGAATTAATAATCATATCTCAAGATTTCATTCAACAATTTTAAATGATACTGTTAAATAACTGTTTACATGACCGTTTAGTACATTATCAACTTCTAGCAGATTTGATCGAATATATTTAGAAACAGAGTTATTAAAAATGTTTTTTGTATCATAACTTGTAATTATTATGACTTTATTATTGTAATTTTCATTATGTTTATATTTTAACCATTATAATTATATAATTATATTTATTTATTATATAAACTATATACAGGTTTATGATTGGGAGTGAAAGGTTTATGAAATGTATAGGAAAGAGAAAACTGATGTGGCAGAGAGAGAAATCTGACATGGCAGAGAGAGAAAACTGTTTAGAGGTTTATGATTGGGGATGCTCTAATTGATACTGACATGTTAATGTGGCAGTAGCATAGTTTAGTTGTTAGCAGCTTTTCATCTTTGTTGTTATAAGTAGTGTAGTTGTTAGCCTTGAGGATATATCACAAAATTTCTTTCTGTGCAACCTACTGCTGAATCATATATCCATCTGTACACAAATTCATCAAGTCTTAAGGAACTTTTGAAAATCCCTGCTGTCTGTTTCAAACAACATCTATAGAACCAGTTAATTTAGCAAAAACAGGATTAAGCTATAAATTTAACCATAGCTCCTTGGCTTAAAACACTTAAAAGCTTCCCTTTGACTCTTATACAACTCCAAGTCAGAAGGACTAATTAGCCTTAAACATCAAAGTAAGTAATCGGTAATTGGATTTATTCTAGACAACAGTTTCCTCTGTTAACATCAATCCTTTATCGAAAATGGAGTGAAATTGCAATCTATCAAATGAAAAAGAGGTAGAAAAAACAAGTAGAGATTAATTAGAAGAAATAGATGGAAATTAATTGCCTTTTCTCGGCGGCTTCAGCGGCTTTAGCTCGAGCTTCTTCGGAAGCCCTGCGTTCTTCTTCCAATCTCTCCTGTTTCGCTGACCCTCCACCGAAGCAATCCAAGCAACCCATCTTTCTTTCTTTCTCTCTCTCTCTACAAAGAAAATGTCGCCTTTTTTCCGTCTCTATTTGGAGGAGAGCCGCCGTATAAATAAATACCCAAATATTTGAAGGATCTTCACCTTTTATAAAATTCCATTTCACCCCTTCAATCTTCAGAAATTAGCAAATTCATTCATAAACTTGTTGACTTCTCTATATTTACTTTGATATGGATGGAAGCATATCATCGTTCCCTCCCCTAGCATCCTTCTTTCTTGTCACATCAATTTTTACTCTCTCTATCTTTCACCATTCTACCCTTACGACACGTAGACCCGGCCCAAGTAATGGGCGAGATGCGCGGTGGCCCAGGGCAGCAACAGCCCAAAGGGCATCACAGGCCCATGTATAAAATCCCCTTAGTAGGCTCATTTTTTTTAAAAGTCAATTTTAGTAGCGGACTCTCCCTCTCCCTCTCAAACCCTCGCTCTCAGAGAATCAAATCGTTGCTCGCTTTCGAATTAGTCCAAGAACGGATCAAAATCAAAATCAGAGATCCTCCTCCAAAATCGCTATCATGCTCTGTTTTTTTTTTCCTTTTGTTTTCTGATCTTGCTCTTAAGTCTATAAGTTTTATAAATCAAAATGCTGGTTATTTCATATTTTCATGGTTATTCGCATTATTGTGTATTTGGAATTGGTGATTGCTATTTGTATTGGTATTGAAACTTGCTACATGATATTTGCTGTTTCGTGAATGCTATTCACTTGTGTAAATAGGATTTGGGATGCTATTTTTCTCAAGTAGTTTCGGAAGTTCATTAGTTAGGTTTATCAGTAAATCTATGTTCATATTTAAACCCATTTTGGTTTTTTGAAACACTGGAAGCTTGACACTGACTACATGATTGATTCATAAATTCAATTTCTTTTGTGTTTTTTTTCTGCATGTTCTCAAGGCTTTATACTTCCTTAATTTGTTGTCTGTTGGATACTAATTGGGTATTGTGGTGTTTGGTCATAAGTATTATTATTCACCGTCAATCTTTTTCTGGTTTTATATGTAGTTGATTGATTAGTTTATGTTTCTTATATTTGATTTTCTTACTGAACTTGCATCTCCCTTGAAAACTTATTTTTGCTAGAGTTGCATCTTCTTTTAGTTACTAGTAGATAAATCAATGGATTTAGGTGTGATTCACAATTTAATAACTTATATAGCTTGGTTTTTAACTACTTATATATTTCATGCCCCTTCTCTTGTTGTTTTGTTTTGGTTGTTGATGTTTCTTTGTCAAATCGATAATGGTTTTAGTATTGTAATTTTCCAACTTTCTTTGCATTTGTGAGAAACTGTTGTAGTCATTGAGTAGAGTTCAAGTTTGTATATGTCACAGTCACACTATAGGCTCTATCTATGGATGGTAAATACCGGGTTTGTTTAATGCTATAACATTGATTTTGATCATCCATCATCTGAAGTGAAGATGCGCCGTCTAAATTGGCTAGGTTCCAAACCTTTTAAAAAATTTGGTCTTCTATGTTTCTTGGATTAGGGGCATATTTTTTACTCTTCGCCCAGGGCATCCAAAATCATAGGACCGACACTGACGACACGACACATTTGTAGTACTCACCATTCCATTCCTGGATTCTACTAATAACCATTTAAAGAAAAGAAAAAAGAGAGGAGAGAGATAGACACATAAAAGAGAGAGAGAGAGAGAGAGAGAGAGAGAGAGAGACAAAAAGGAGTTTCCCTGTGAGGTAGCCAACCTGGCGGGGACCTAAATTGCAACCCTGTAGGGGTGGGGGGTGGTGTTCCCCATTCCACCTGCCACCACATCAACCTTTTCCCGCTAGCAGTCTCCTACTTCGTTCATCCTAATAAATTTATAAGATATAATATATATATATTTCTTTTAAGACGTTGAGAAATATTTTGGACTTAATAATAACAATCATCATAGTTTATTGAAAAAGTAAAAATTGGAATCGATGAACTTAATATGTTTTATTTGTGTCATCTTATTCGATAAGAGACACTAAATATTTAGTTATCCGACAAGAACAATAGTTTTCATTTATCTTAGAATGGACAAATAGTATATTACTAGATGACTGGTTTGTGAAATAGTAAGTAGAAGAGGGGGTTTTATCAAATTTAATCAAAGTTAGTGGCCTTCAATGAAAAATACTACAACACTGCCGTTGACCATAATTTTAGTTGACTTATGGAAATCAACAAGTAAACACACATAAACCATACTAGGTTTGCATCCATGTAACACATATATAGTGAACGACTGAAAGGGGGGAGGCTTTGTGAAAGAGGTTAGATGGTAAAACTTGTTGTTTGTCAAGTTTGTGAGTGAGTTGGACTCACCTTAGGCCAAAGGGGGCTCTACATATGCCCGCACATAAACCTCAATCTCCATCTGCGTTTAGGGGTGAACCTAATTTAGAATATTTGTTAATACATGTTATCATTTTATTTTTTTATCGTAGTCTAAAAAGTTATAAGGAATAAAGAACCATCAGTTACGTCGAAGAAATAGCTGATGACAGGAATAATATGCTCGTGATCTGAAGACGGAACTCAGTGATAGCAGGCTGCTCAATTTCGTATGACATCCTGAAGAACCATCAGGATACAGTGACCCCTAATCATCATCAGTATCAGGGCCTTCCTCACTGATCAGTATCCTGATTCTGAAGGATTAGTATAATGTCTTTACCCAATGCAGAAAAGGATTACACGCCTTTACTGACACAAATAGTACACAAGGACAGTCACTTTACTGTTCTATCCGTACTTATTAGACCTCAAGGCAATTGTTTATATAAGCACCCTTTTGCACAACATGCAAAAGAGATTGTTTATAGTAAATAGTACAATGGACCTCTAGAAATGTGACACATACACAATAGTAGGTCTGTATGCATGGGATATAAATGGACGTGAAGAAGATGTTCTCCATACCTCTTCTTCATCCATCTTTCTACCCTAATCCTTTCTTTCTTTATCTTTCTAAGTTTTTATCTTTTCTTAACCTTCTCACTTAGTGCATAGTAAAAGATAACTTAGATTGTTTAGATTAGACATAGTCTTTTCTATTCCGCAACAATCTGTAAATTCAAAGTATTTATATACATAAAATTTAAAAGTGAAAACTTGTGTGATTATATTCAACCCCCCCCCCCCCCTTCTATAATTCCAAACACTAATCCTTACTTGAAGGTCACCTCTTGGGACCAACAGTATTAATTTGTCGTGTGTCATCACATATATTTTAAACTAAAACGATAACATAATTTTCTCTTGGTAGAATTGGGTTTCAAAGACTTTTCTTTCATTATAGATCTGAGTTTGAGTCTAGTTAATGCCAACAAAAAATTAGTTTTTAGTTTTTAGCTTTTGATTTTGGATTTATTATGTTTCAAAAAAAGCTTGCAATAAGAGCCTTGAACATGGGACCTCAAATTTGAAAAACAAGGAACTAACTTTCAGATCATTTTTTATTTGTGAAATATATCAATATACTTGTTTCTTATAATGAAAAGGTGTCATTGGATCTAATCTATACTTGTCTCTAGGTTGGTTAATCGGTTAAAGACATTTAAAACCCTATTTAATGTAGCATTTTATATTCTTAACTCAACTCAACCCATACATAAGGACAACATATATAGCCAACCCGAAATTGTGCAGGTTGGGTTGGGTTAGCCAGATTAGTTAATTTGAAATTGTGGTATTGTTAAAAAAAAATAAAAAAATAAAACTTTGGTACATAAAAATATTTTTATATGTTTGTTCCCTTGTACACCATCAATTAAATTGTATAAGTTATCCAAACTTCCTTTAAAGGATGTAACATTTAGTAGGTAATATAGTGGATTAGGTTTGGTTGGTTACGTTTGGTGTTAGGTTAAAGTTTTTGGAGTATGTTAATTCTTAATTGTCCTCGACACGAGTGTATAACATATATAGAGATAGAACGACATCGGGTATCTATTTAAAAAACATACAAACTAATAAAATTATATATAATTTTGTAAAAAAAATTCATTGAATAGCTGTTATGTCCTACTACGTCTTGGTCTTTCAGCATACCAAACGCACCCTAAATAGCATATTAAGTATATAAAAATTAAAGGTGATCAATATGGTCAAGTAGTGGTAAAAAAAATCCATTCAATAATAGAGTTTTCATATTCAAAACAATTCAAATACATAACTATTATTTATAAAATGTAACTTCTTCCAAAAATAATTAATACTTATTTATTTAAAAATATGATTAAATTCAAAAATATGCAATATCAACTAATTTTATAGGTATGGATGACACAATTATAATGAGATAACTTGTAAAAAATAAAAATATGTTTTATAAATATTTATTAATTATTATACAATTATGCATGTAACAATAAAAAATGAAATGATAGAAAGTAAAATTAAATAATTAATCATATATGAATATAAAGTGTACTTAAAATTAAAAATAAAAATTATTTTTTATTATCATCATAAACATGAGAATTTTGAAGTTTTAATATTTTTAGATGATGTATCAAGATTTGTATCTTTTAGATAAATATATAGAGCGGTGTAAGATGTACAAGTTTGCTAAAATCTTGATACATCATTATTGAAAAATCTTTGTACGCACTTATGATATTTAATATTATCATTAAGTTAAAATTTTTAATAACGAAGTTGTTTTGAAAACAATAATAAGAGTTTTATAATATTTTAATTAATTTTTTATATAATATGGGTGTAAACTGAAAAATGAAAATATAACCATTATAAACATGTTAATTCGTATACATTTATGATATTTAATAATATAATTAAATTAAAAAAATTTAATATTGGGTTTATTTAGAATGTATTGACAAGACAACTACAATGGATGTCGGACATCAGAGATGGACGATGGTGGTGGTTGGAGGTCGAGGGCCGGCAATCTATGACACAAACCCGAAACCTGACCTGAACCGAACACGAAACGGGTCGATATGAACCCGATTCTAAACTAAAATGGGTATAAAATAGGTCGACACGAACATGACACGAAAAAAAAGTGGATCAGGTTCAGGTAAAACCTGGTTATTACCTGAAAATGACTCGATTAACCCGAATTATTAAATAAACAATTAAGGTTATTTGCTAAACAAGCTTGCATTTAACACATAAATACAAACTCTAAATCCAACACACATACTCTTGAATCCAACTCGTCTTTTTTTATTTATTTATCTAGAGGCTCCTTCCATTTCACCATTGCCTTAAGGAAGTCTCAATCCCATAGGAAACAAAAAACAACATTGTTAGTGAAATTGTAATTGTTTCTATTACACTAAAAAGTTAACCATATATTAATTCATGATATATATATATATATATTAAAAGATGGTTTTTGCTGATGTGATGATTATGAAATTGAGTCATTTCATTGGCCAATTAATAAAAAATCATTAAATGATGATGTCATCAATTATTCTTATTTTTTTAATACCATAATTATCTTTATAATTTACATTTTGTATCCTTAGAATTATTTGAATAAATTACTTTTTATCCCTTAATTTCTCATTTTTCACTTTACATCCTTACCATATTAAGAAAATAATATATATATATATTAAATAAAAAATGTATTAAAATTTTTGTTTTTCTTTTTAAAATATTATACCGTTATAATCGTCTCGACAATACCTTCAAAATGAGTCTAATATTGAATATTTTTTTTTAATTTAACTACGTTATTAAAATTAGATAACTAAAATATCTATTGTAATAATCAATTGTAATAACAATTGTCGTGGAACATATAATTTACATAACTTAATTAATTGGTATGGCCAATTATCATACGAAAGTCTATTCTTATTAAAAATTAAAATAACATGTTTAAAATGCTCATATATTATACCGGTCATTAACTAGTATATATATAGAAAGCGACAACAAATATAATCCAAAAAACAATCACATAGGATAAAGAAGATGATGTATAAAAAACAAAAATAAAGAAATATATAACGTTGTCAACTTAATTTTGCATTTTATAATTTAACACGAAAGCAAAAATGAATTCCAATCCAATATAAATATACCAATTGAGGTCACAAGTGCTTTATAAAAAGCTTAAGCCATAATGAAGTTGATTTTAAAAATTAATAGCATAAAATCTATCAAAATAAAATTTATAGTTTCAGTGATGATAGTAAACAGGCTTACTGTGAAATCCATAACACAATTAACTCAACTGTTAAAACATAAATTCAAGATCCACCCTTGACTTTTCATCCATACAAAAGTATAAATATATAAAGATGTACAAATAACCATCTTTATATATGAAAGATATATAAAGATGATTGTATTCCAGAAAACATATAAAAACACAATAGACATGGTCACATGGGAAACGAGGGAGGGGGAAATGAAATTGGAGGGAAATAAAAAGTAATAGAATATGAGTTTTTGTGAAATTTAAAAAAGTGTGTGTATGTTAAATAATAACTAATAAATTTTACATATATTATCTTAAGGGGTCGTATCCGTTGCAAACCGGATAGTTTGTACAAACTATACAAACCAATCTCGACCATACATGTAGATGATCAATGGTGTGAATTAATTCAGTTCCTAGATTTTCTCTCAACCACATTTTGAAAACCACCTAAAAATTAGGAGATAAACAAAATCAATGATTAAGATTAGGTTTGTAGAGTTTGTACAATCTACCTGGTTTGCAACGGATACTTCCCCATTATCTTAAATGATAAATAATAACTTTTAAGTTTACTAGTATGTGGACCGCGCGTTGCGCGGTAGCGAAATATTCTTTAAAGAAATATTTGTTCTTCGAATACAACGTAATTCTATTAATTAAAATGAAGAATGTATTTTTATAAGTGATACATTTTCATATTTTTATGTTCGTTTTTTGTTATGAATAGTTTGAAATACATCGTTAATAATTTTGTGGTTATACTTTTTAAAACACAAACAACATGTCATATAGCCATATCATTATTGTTGTTACGAAATTTTCGACAAAAGGTAATCAACGTTATGACTTGCAACAATTTTGTATCAACTCTATTGTCAATTAAAAAAATATATTCTTTCATTATAAAAATTCATCTTCTCAAAATAAACAAAAAATATGTTATAAACATGATAATTATCATGAAAAAATATGGTGAATGGATGATCTATTATAAGTTGTAGACTTGTAGTATAAATAGTTTGGAGATGAATAGTAGGTGGGAAAAATGAAAAGTTGGTGTTAATTGCATACATAAATAACCATCAATTTTGATGGAAAATTATTGATTGGTTATATTAAAAATTGTAAGACACTCAAATTATATATGTGAATGTATTTATATTATGTAAAATGATAAAGAAAATGAAAGGTTAAACTCATTTAATGATATGTTTTTTTACTTAAAAAAATTCAAAATTATTAGAAAATTAACCCCACCATTAACTACTTTATTTATGAAATTCATAATAATAGAGATACATGTCCTACCAAGACAGCAAATTCTCTTGTTTTCTTGTCAATCTTACCAAGGATTCTCTCTAAAGAAAATGCCACTTACAACATATATCACTGTCAAGAGGTAATTTCTTAGTATTTGGGTTATTTTTAGGTATCATAGAGGTGAATTGAGGCTTCTTATAATGTCACCTAAACAAACTCTAAATACTCATAGTTATTTAAACTCTTAAATTTTAAAAAATGACATAATAAAATCTTAGAAAAATATAAAACAAAAGAAATTAAGATAAAGTCACATATCATTTGCTTTGTAAATTAAAACATAGGAGCAAAATATCGAAAATTAAGTTCGATTATTAATATTTAGTCAAACTACAATAATTAAATGACAACAAAATAAAGTTTTAAAAGTAAGATTAAAAGACATCGATTATTCAAATGATTAAGAAAAAAAATCACCAGAAATATTGTCATATAAAATTTTTAATGTGACACATTGTATTATAAATGTCTAAAAAACTTATTAGAACGCCAAAAAAATCTTGTAAGACTGATTACAACGTCTTTAGATAAAACATTTTAGCTTATGGTCTTATTAAGTTTTATAAAGTGACTTATTAAAATGTTTACTTTTCTTCATCACATAAACGTAAATTTGTTGTAATGCTAATCATTTTTTAACTGTTTGCAAAATTGGTGTTTATTTAATCTTAATTATTTATAATTTGAATATATATATATATATATAAGTATATATATATAATCTGACGTTAACCGTCCTTAAATTTTGTTTTGCTTGCATATTACAGGTCCCAAATCAAACGATATGTGATGTTATCTTTATTTTTTCAAACTTAAAATTTTTAAACATTTCCTTCTTCTAAATTTAATAATATTTTAAACAAATATATATATTTTATAGTTAATACGTATTTTACTTTAATAATTAACTTGTCATCAGATGTATATAAAAATTTGATAAAAAAATTAGAAACACATAAATGACATAAATTTATTTTCGAAAGATTATATCTTTTGTTCTTATAATTTTTTCAATGAGATAATTAACCCTTCATGATGAATGCTTGTTAATTTTGTTAAGCGGAGAACCGTGGATGATATGAAAAAGAAAAGTTAGGGGTCATATATGTAGATAGTTTGTTTTTGGAACCGAATTCAAAATTTGAACAAACCACATGACACATCCGTGTAATTCACTTTTATTATTTTAATGTTAGTGAAATATAATGGAACACATGCTTAAATTTTGGAGTCAGTCCCTAGCTAAATAATCTATGTTAAGGATCCATAGTTTTTCCTTTATAAAACTACCATAGTCCCTACATTTTAACCATTATTAAGAACTAATTCGTCTATTAATCAATTATTTATTAATATTGAAACTATTTTAATAGTGATTGGTTATATGAAACAAAATAAACAAAAACATTAAAAAATCATAAACCAACTAAATTTTAGAGCATATATATGAATTTGAATTTTTCTATGTGAACAATACGATAAAAATAAAGAATGAACTTACTCATGACACATCAACGATTGTAATATATTTGAAATTCTATTGATGAATAGTTGTTGCAAGCAAAATTAGAAACAACTATAAAAAAATTATACCATTGATTTCATTGAAAATATATAAGAAACATAAACCTTAGTTAAATAGCTAGACTCTAAAAGCCTCAACAAAGTTCCAACAAAATGCATATATGATTAATGATATATGGTATATGGATTAGTTTTCTCAAAGTAATCGAAAGAAAAAAAAAATAACAGAGACGAAATAAACAAAAAAAAAACTTTAAAATCTTAACAAAAGGTAAAAGCGATGCATACCTTGTCTCTCAAGGTTTATTTAATCACGATAAAGAGACTCTAAAATCTCCAACAAAATTCCTACAAAGTGCATATATGATATATGAATTAGTTTCTCAAAGTAAACAAAAGAAAAAAGATAGAGATGAAATATGCACAAAAAAAAACTATAAACATGATAATCAACATGAAAAAATATGGTGGGTGGATGATCTATGTTGTAGTATAAATAGTTTGGAGATGAATAGTAGGTAGGAAAATGAAAAGATGTTTTTAGTTGCAAACATAAATAATCATCAATGTTGATGGAAAATTATTTATTGATTATATTAAAAATTGTAAGGCATTAAAATTATATATGTTATGTAAAATGATAAAGAAAATGAAAGGTTAAACTCATTTAATAATATGTTTTTTTAATTAAAAAAACTCAAAATTATGAGAAAATTCCTAGAGGTGAATGGAGGCTTCTCATAGTGCCACCTAAGCAACCCCTAGGATTTGCTTTTATATATATATAGATTAAAATTTTTAACTTAAATGTTTGTGTGTCTTCAATTAGTATATCCATATATAAGGTTAGTTTTAAAGCTTAATAGTTTAAAACATTTATATATTTTTAATTTTTAAAGTTAAATGTATATGTATTTTTTTTAAATGCGTCAACCGGTCAAATCGAAACCCGACCGAATATCCGTTTCCACCCTCAAAAATTGACACGATTTTCCCCCGATAATAAAATGTGTCGACTCGAAACACGACCCGAACCGAACACGATTGGAAGTGACACGACCGAACCTGATACGAAATGGATTTGGGTCAAAAATGGGTCGACCTGAAAATAACACGAAAATGACCGACCTGAAAGCAACACGACCCATTTAACCCGAACCTGATCTGAATTGCCAACCCTCGTGATGGTGGTTTCCGGCGATGACAACGGTGGTTCTCCACAACAATGGTGGTTTCTAGCAGCGGCAATGGTGGTTCTGAGTTGGGGTGGTGACGTGACGTTTACCAGTTCTGGGTCTCCGGCGATGCTTTACCGGTAGCAAGTCATCTGATACACATAATCGCAAAAAATATAAAGTTTGATACATCAAAAAACATTTTTGATAGGTGAATACACACAATAACTTTTCGTGTATAATTTGATACATTTTGAAGAAGTATTATACTGGTACATAAATGGAATTGTCTACGGAAGAATATACTCTCATAAATAGAATTAAAGTATGCCATTTATATTTTATTATATTAATTAGGATACGAAGAAGTTGGCATCCAATAGGATGATATAAATGAAACTTATACGTGTCTAACACACTCTCATATTTGATTTTTATTTATCACAGCAAAATATATTTGAAGCGGTTTTATTATTAATTAGTTACTTTCCGTGACATGCATTTCGTTGATACTATGGATGTGAAGAATAACATTTGTTTTGAATTATTTTACTATATATAGGTTAAAAAGGATCTAAATATCAACTAAATAATGTAAACAATTGATATATCATATCTTTTTATTGAAAATGAAGTGGTTCCATGTTGCAAAACAAATAATTTACCCACAAAATATTTTTAGACTTTTCTGTCAATAATTACTACTAATAGATGATTCACAAAATATCAACGATTCAAATATGATCCTATATTGATCTTCTATAATTAATAAAATAAACAGGTCACCTATATGTAATTTATTACCGAGATTTGAGTTTTACAAACAATTTATTTAAAAAATTTTCCAACAGTTAATCTTGTGAAGAATCATTCATTTATTGACGGATTTCTCAAAAAAAAAAAAAAATGATAGGTAAAAATCTTCTATTATTAGTGCTTTTTCGTATGTTTTTTTTAAAGGGTGTCCGGGCCAAAGCCCGACTAATCCCCAACAATTTTAGAGGTTAAACATGGCGCCACTTAAATGTCCTCAGACATGTGCACGAGAAGACTTGAATTCAGTTAGGGCTCTATGAACCCCCAAACGATAACCAATCCTCAGACATGTGTCTAATGCGACTCCCAAACCTGGATAACTGGAAGACTTCGTATGCATTTTTTTATAATGTAAAGAAACACATGATCTTTAGTTATCCAGGTTTGGGAGTCGCATTTTGGATCACAATAGCTAGGACAACCCTATTTGCGACTACATTTTTAAGAGACATGCGAGACTAGAAAATAACATTGAAAATGTATAGTAAAACATTATGCATATACAACAAACATTGAACATTCATTGTAGAACATTGTGAAAGATTACCTTCATGGTATTTTTTTTCTAGGAAGGTTCGGTCACCTGCAACAAAATTTAATGAATTTATAGGATGCCTAAAATTAATAAGCTTCATAATATAGTGCTTTATAAGACAATTAGAAGGAAGAACCAAAAAAAGTCATATCTTAACTTGTTACAAAATGTATAAGACATTTTTGAATGTCGTAAATTTTTTTTAGAATATTTTCAAATAAAACGTCGTATTAACTATTTTATAGGACACTATTTGAAACAAAAAGTGTCCTATAAACATAAATGTCCTCTTAAATTAGATTGTTTCTTAAGTTTAATTAACATATTCTGTTATTAGAAATTTCTTTTAATTATATTAAATTTTTTATCTAAGTATATTATAATATATTTGTACTTAATTTGATTATCTTTTCAAGATATCAGCTTAGTTATTTTACATATTTATAAACTAGTTTTTGTCTAATATAGTTTGTAAATCAATTAGTTTATTAGCTAGCAATTAACTTATCAACTAGTTTGCCATATATAGCTTTCATTAGGTCACTACTAAAAAATTGTGTATTACCGATGACGGTATCTGCTGTTAAAGAACTTACCTACAACAAACTGATGGTTTAATGATTATTGCTTTTCATTTTTCAGATTAGTACTCAAAAAATCATTGACAAATCATCAGAAAATCTTAGATATATAAAACCGTTGGAAAGCCATCGATAAATGTTGTTAGAAAAATTGTAGCTAGCTTTTACCAACGTGTGTTTTGGCTAAAAACTGTAGATAAATTAAATTCTGAGAATTTACCGATTGCTTATGCTTTTGGTAATATCAGTGTTTTTAGTGGTGGGTAATTTATTATCCAATTTAATAGATAATGGATATAATATTGTTTTGTTATGGGCAATATATTCCTCAATATTTAATTCTTATAAATATATAATATTTCCTTTTAGCACGACTGCACGAGACCATAAAAATTCTCGCCATTTACATTTATTAAATTGTCAAATTAAAAGATATATACAACGAGCAATTGAACTTTCAGCCCAACTCGAACATATCATCTAAAACTACAAGAAACAAATACAAACAATCACAAAGAAAAAAAAAATATACATTACACGACCCTAAAAATTTCAAAATCTAAATTTTTTTACAAACGAAATACCCATAAAAAACAAACCGAAAAAAAGCTGTTAATTTGGGTCATCATCGAAAAATCAAAGAATTGAATGAGAGCAATTGAAGCTTCGTCTATTCTTTTATTTGCTTCTTGTTGACCTTTTCTGTACTCTTTCTTCCTGGTGTTCTTCTTCTTCTTCGATTAATACTTTGAATATGTAACGTCTCATTAATTATGGGCACTAAATACCATCCAAGAGAAATGCATAATATCGCAAAAGATCGCCCAGAAAACATCAATAACACCAAGATCAACATCACAAATAGAGGCAAATAACACCAAGGCGTCCACCATTCTCTAACCTTTTTTCCCCATTCATCACACTTAATCTTCTTCGCCTTAAACTCATCGTCAATGGATGCTGGCTTCGCGCTTTTCCCTAATTCGGTTTCATTCCCACCGTCTTTATCCGGAAGTAGAGCGACTTCCTTTCGATGTTGTTCGGTTTCTGAAGTTTGCGACAAACTTGATTTATCGTGTTTTCTTTGATCTCGTAACTTAATAATGACCGGTTCGACCTCTTCATTGGGTCTTCTGTAAACAAACTTAACCATGGAGATGTCTTCTGATCCTTTCTGAGTCATAATCTTCTGTCTTTTGTGATCAAGATCGGCCAAAAGCGCCTCGAACTTGTCCAGCCCACGATCCGCATACGGGTTTGTGGCGTTTTTGTTGCTTCGGCTGCCGAAAATGTGCCGTCTTTTTGGTGTTTTTGGAGATGTGGAAGGAAATGGCCAGAGAACATCGTAATCATCAACTTCTTGATCTTGGCTATGGAAAGAAGAATTACCACAAATGAAAGCCATATGCTTTCTTGTTGCTATAAGAATGTGTTGATTTTTGAGATTTTTAAGTATACTTATCTTGAATGTGTGTGTGTGTTAGTTTGTGACAATTTTGGGTATAAAAATTGTGAGAGAGATCATGTATTAATGTATATGAAGGGTATGTCTTGAAGACTCAATCCAACTATGGGAATAGTCAAAGGTGAAAGTTTTGACTTTTAGGAGGATTTAAGGTGGAAGTTTTGGTGAACCTTCTAAAACTGAAAAACAAATGTTAACTTGGAATATTTGTAGTACTTATCCAACATAAATAGAAAATTACACTATCTGTCCTTCATATTCTGCAACATTGTTAAAGGGAGTTTAATTAAAGCAGACAAACAAGTTAGAAGATTTAACTGAGTTGATGATGGATTGAATAGAAAAAGATGTATACTCTTTTTTTATAGAGTAAAGTTCAATTTTCGTCCCTGAACTATGTGGATTTTAACATTTTTCGTCCCTGAACTAAGGAAAGGCGTATATCGTCCTTAAAGTATGTAATTTCGTTTTGATTTTGATCCCTCTCACTAACAACCGTCAACTTCTTCCGTTAAGCCCATTTAAATGAGGGTAATTTGGTCATTTTATTGGCTTTCTTTATTTTCTTGTTTCCATAAAATTCATATAACTACAGGGACCTGTTTTGTAACTATATATATATATATATATATATATAAAATAAACACACAAACATCACACACACATACAGTCTTCTTTTTCTCCCCCCATTTTGTTTCCTATGCAAACCGTGAGATATATCAGATGCCGACGAATGCTTGCCGGACGCCGCCGCCGACTGCCTGTCTACGCTCGCGACTGCCGGATGCCGCCGCCGACTGCCTGTCTACGCCGGCGACTGCCGGATGACGTTGGCAACTGCCAATTTCCCCGCTGGTGACTGCCAATTTCCTTTCCGACGAAGCCGGTGACTGCCAATTTCCTTTCCGACGAAGCCGGTGACTGCCAATTTCCCTTCCGACGACGCCGGCGACTGCCAATTTCCCTTCCGGCGACCAAAATTGCGTCGGTCCCAATTTCCCTTCCTACAACTCATTTACAGAAGTACGATTCAGCCAAGGTATTTCACTCTCATACACAATCACACTTTTTTTTGCCCTAATTTGTTGTTACTTAAATCAAGGTTTAGTTTTTTTTTCTTATTTTAGAGATTCAATTGAGGTTTGTGGTTGAGAAATTTTACAGATGCATCCTCCTACTGCTACTCCAAGAATTTGATTTCATTTGATTTGATTTTTTTTCAAGCATGGATTTTGGGTGTTCATAGTTTCATCTATGTGTTTGTTGATCATTCTTACTTTGGGTTTTCGATTTCTGTATTGGGTGTATGATTATGTATCAGATGATGGT
Source organism: Centaurea solstitialis (assembly GCA_030169165.1). Classification (NCBI taxonomy): domain Eukaryota; kingdom Viridiplantae; phylum Streptophyta; class Magnoliopsida; order Asterales; family Asteraceae; genus Centaurea; species Centaurea solstitialis. The sequence goes on along the minus strand of CM058040.1, from coordinate 91,045,743 downwards.
GGCGATGATGATGATGATGATGTATTAGATAATCGGGTCTTGCATTCTCCGAACAACCTACTGCCGAGCTTCGTTTTAGCCGGTTAGAAGGGAAAGGGGTGTGTTACGGTGGTTCAGTCGGGTGGCGGTGATGGTGGTTACGGTGACGATCGGGAAGTGTTGGTGGGTTGAGGAAAAAGAGTCGGAAAAAGTGGTGGGGATGGACTGAGTAGCAATCGCTGGAAAAATGGGACCGGATTTGGTGGTTACGGTGGTTCAATAGGGTGGCTATGATGGTGGTTCGGAGTGGTCGTGACGGAACAACGGTGAGGGGGGAGGATGTTCCGGAGATGGTGACCGGAGCATAGAAAACGAAATGGGGGGAGAAAAAAAGACTGTGTATGTGTGTATGTTGTTTGTGTGTGCCGTGTGTGTTTATTTTATATATATAATTACAAAACAGGTCTCTGTAGTTATATGAATTTTATGGAAACAAGAAAATAAAGAAAGCCAATAAAATGACCAAATTACCCCTCGTTTAAATGGGTTTAACGGAAGAAGTTGACGGTCGTTAGTGAGAGGGACCAAAATCAAAACGAAATCACATACTTTAAGGACGATATACGCCTTTCCCTAGTTCAGGGACGAAAAATGTTAAAATCCACATAGTTCAGGGACGAAAATTGAACTTTACTCTTTTTTATATAATAAAACCCAATTTAAATCTAGTGACGCATTTAATTATTCTAAACACATCATAGGGGTTTAGAGTTATACCATTTAGATGTCCATGTGGTGGGGATTTTGTTGAAGCATTTAGAAGCTAACTTAGGTTTCTTATAACGTAGTCCACAACAATAAAGAGATGTCATAAGTTGGAAGAGTTACAATCAAAGTACAATAGAATATTTAACTACATAATTGAGTATATTGCAGCATCGAATGCCACAAAAGAAGTTATTTTGATGAAGAAATTCATTACAAACATGGGAGTCGTTCCTAGCATATGTGAGCTTAACGAGATCTATTATGACAACGAGGGTGACATAACTTTGGAAAAGGAGCCAATGTTACATCAACTCTGCAAGCATATATCATGAGATAACATCACCTGATTCAAGAGATTATTCATATGTGTGACATGAAGATATGCAGAGTTTGATTAGAAGACAATACTCTAAACCCTCTCACCAAGTCACGAGCTAAAGCAAGCATGGTATTCGTACTAGTTCAATTGGTTTGAGGTTTTGTAGCACTTTAGTTTGATCTATAATTTATTATTTTTGAAGCATTAAAATAGTCATGTTTCTACCTCTTATAGCATACTGGATGTGAGTTTTTACATTAAAACATTTATGTGTTTTTTTATTACTATGTTTATAGTATCCTTAAAGAAAATGATGAATTGATGATCATAATATTTAGAACCATCCGTTAATAATAATTAATACCAGGGACAAATAAAAATAAAAATCATGATGCAATCCAATTATAGTCGAAGTTGGAAGTGCTTTGGGTTCAACTAGAGTCACATCCCGTGGCGCAACAGTTCTTCCATACCAAGTTAGCTGCCCGGCGCTGCTATTGGCATAATTCGAATTGGTTCCTGGTCCTGGTCAGAGACCACTGTGTTCGTGCCGGCGATCCAACAAAAAAGGATTAATCCATGCATTTTGATTCATATTAGGTACATATAATTATTAATATTGCATTTGTATAAACGAATAGGAACTTTAGAAAATCTCTACAAAATAATTTTAAATAAACATTACATATAGTATAAATAAAAAAATTTGGTTATTTTACATATCTTATTTAATCAATAATTTTCAAAAATAATAATTAAATAAATATTTTAAGAAAATACTTATCAAAGTTTTATTATTAATTAAGATAAACAAGTATTACTTTTATGTAGTTTAAAAAAAGATACTTTAAAATTATTATATTTATTTGTTTTTGGAAGACTAGTTAATTATATATATTAATAATAAAAGTAATAACATTAAATAAAAAATAAAATAATATTAATAAAAATTCTAAATTCTATATAATTCATATTAATGAGAGTTTTACTTAGAATTATTAATACTTGTAAATAATAATAATTATAAATAATAATAATAATAATAAATAAATAAATAACAATTGGTAGTAGTTAGGAGTATAACTAAATAAGAAGAGAGAAAACTCTCTAAATTTTATCAAAATGGGGTTTGGTTCTTTTCGCCTTCATGATCGTTTTCGTGGTTTGTCTAGTTTAGCAAGCCATAAGATGGTAAAAGTTGAGAACTAGGGATATAGCGAATTGAAATGGTAGGTCTGGAAACGGGGTGGATTAATTAGGAATCCTAGAGTTCACGTAATCAACGGGAAATCACAAGGACACATGCATGGTGGTGGCTTCTAGACAATAACGCACAATTCTTAGTCAATAAGTTAAAGGCACTGATTGAAAATAAAATCCTTACAGACAGCGACTCTTATCTGGAATTTCAGATATACTATTTTCCCTATAGAAATTAACAACTTTGTTTGCGGTGCTCTTCTCAACCGACTTCCAGTTTGCACTACCTTGAGAGATAGCGGGATTGATTTGCACTCGGTTTTATGTCCAATTTTGTAAAGAGTCGGAGGAATTGTTGGATCACTGCCTCATAGGTTACAAGGTTGCATTAGAAATTTGGAAATTATTCCGAACTTGGTGAATCTTAATAGCAGCATCAGAAACAACATGCTTGATATTGTAAATCATCCAGGTGCTCTCACTTTTACCTTTTCGCTTCAAAGGATGTGACAAGCTTCTGTTTTGGATATTCTACCTATTTGGGGTCATCGAAATAATGTTGCATTTATCGGTATGTTGCTTTCAGAAGAGGCCTTATTTACGGAAAAAAGAAGTCAAGTGTTCAATTGAATTTTGAGAAGATCACACAAGGAATCTTAAGATTGGCAGCAGCGACTAGCAACACTGCATCATATTTTTCCTCACTCGTAGATCTCTGTGCTCTCTTTCCTGTGGGTCATGTCTTGTTTGTCTTCGTGGTCTTTGTCTTGTCTTCATTTAGTTAGCTTCGGTTTATTTTTGTTTCATGTTTCATTTCATCTTTGCACCTTGCAGTGGCTTTTTATGTACCTTCCTTTTTATTATTGATGTCTTTAAAAAAATGCTATCAATAAGTTACCTTTTGGCTATTTATATATAACTTTTATAATAAACTTAAAAAGTAAGTTATTTATCAAATATGGCCTATGTTATTTTTAAAATAATTATTGACATTGGAAGTAGTCATGTCCTCATGGAAGTGTGTTAGCTTTTTGACCTTCAAGCAATCGTCAAAACGGTGTTGACCAAACAAATTTATAGGCAAGGGTTATCCGGTCATTGTTTGGAGAAAATCGTCCTCATCTTGTAATATTGTCAAATTTTAGGGAGGCGCGTGTAATTTTCTCAAAACAACACATGGGTGGCTAACATGTAATTTTCCATTGGTCAATGTTTGTTAATTAATGATAATAGAGGGGCCTCTAAATAAATATATTATTTCCATCCCTCTCCAATTCGTCATTCTCATTTTTTAATCTTTCACGTAATCGCATATTTAATTTTCATATTACAAAAACGGCTGCTAATATCCCTGTAAAGTGTACACCTAGTTTGAAAAACATATATAAACATTTTTTTGTATTTTACAAATAATATATATTTAGTTTTAGTTTTATTAGAATATTAGTTTATAATGATCAGAAATATTCATAATAGTACTCATTTTGAATGAAAAATTACTTCGTCTAGTTCTATTATGGACACTTACGTGCTTCATTACTCTGTAATTAACCTTTTCTTTTTAGGTTATTTTGAAAAAAAGAAACATTTCTTTCTTGGCAAGTCTCCTATTAAAAATGTATTTCTGTTAGGGTTAAAAAATATATAGTTGTATTCAAGTTTGTGAGTGTTTTGTATTTTGAGTAAAGTTGAGGGGAGCTAAGTGTAAATACCCTAGGGGTATAAAAGCTTTTGTGTTAGTTAGATTTCATAAATTGAGAGAGGATTCGTATTGTCAGATCAAATGATTGTTAGAGGAGAGAGAAAGTCAAGTGTGTGTATTGTGTTCATATTCTTCATATTAATAAAAGTGAGATTTGTGATTAAATTGAAGCTTCTTAATCATGGTGGATTGATATTCAGATCTATCAAGTGGTATCAGAGCAGGAGATCAGTGAAATTGTTGAAGATTTGAAGGTAAGTGTTGGATTTTTGAAGTTTGGAGCAAAAATGATGAAATTTGGATTTGGAGCTTGAAGATCCTGAAGATTTGAAGATTTGGATGTAGATTGATAATATTTTGTTGTTAGATTTGAGTTTTTGGTGTTTAATTGTGAAGATTTGATGATTTTTGAGCCTAAAATGAATGATTTTCGAGGTTTTGTTCGAAGTTCATCAATGGAGGTTTGAAGAAGATGTTGTTATGTCTCGAGTGTATTTTTGAGTTTTTCGGGTCTTAGTTTGCTATCTCGAGCATATTTTTCAAATTTTTGAATTTTTCGAGTCTATCTCGAGTCTGACGCGTGTTATTTCAGTATCTCGAGTCATATCTCGAGTATGTGTGTTTTATCTCGAGTCTGACATAAAGCGCGTTTAGGCGTGTAGAAGTCTGTCTCGAGACGCGTGCGTGGTCAACAGACGTCAGCAGGCATGTGTAAGCAAAAAGAACGCGTGAAGAAGGGGCGTGTGTGTGCCGTGTATCAACTCGAGTGCAAGGACATAAGGACAAGAGAGCATCTCGTCAGCCGCGTGAAGGGAGTTGTGTAAGTCTAGGAAAGCGCGTGGGAGACAGCTCCATCTCGAGCCGCGTGAAATAGACGTCAGCATCTCGTTAGCCGTGTGTAGGTCAGCTGGTCAACATCTCGAGTGGTCTTTTCAGTCCGTCAGGCGCGTACTACTCGAGTGCGTCAGGTGTCAACTCAGGCGCGTGCAAGGATAGGCAACTCGAGCATCTCGAGCGCGTGCATGTCAGCTCGAGTGTCTCTCTCATGTGGGCGCGTGAAACATCAACTCTAGACGACATCTCGTGACGCGTGTAAGGCGTGTAAGGTGCAGGCGCGTCAGCTGGTCTCGAGAAGCGTGAAGGCGCGTCAGGCACATCTCGAGTGTGCGTCGGCGCGTGGGAGTCTTGTTTCGAGTCGCGTGTGTGTCAGAAGTCAACAAAAGCGCGTGGCAGCGCGTTGGAACGCATTTCTAGCGCGTGATAGCGCGTGTGTGCGTGTATCTCGAGTGTGTGAGAGTGTGAGACGTATTTTGAGCATATTTTGGCGCGTGTAAACCTTATATCGAGCCATTTTTCAGTATTTCGAGTCTTGGGCTTCAATTTTTGAGTATTTTGCAAGATATCTCGAGTCTAGTGTTCCTTTTTGAGTATTTTTCAAAATATCTTAATATTTTTGAGTGTTTTTCAATATGTCTCGAGTCATTTTAATTTTTGAGTGAATTTTGACTTTTATAATTCGAGCCATATTATTTCTTTTAGTCTTTGAGTACCTCGAGTCATTCTATTGTTTTTTTGTGAGAGGTTTATTTTGGTTTTATTGTTTCATTTTATTTTTGCTAAGTCTTGAGTACTTGTGATTTTTGGAGAGCAAATTTGTTTTTGTCTTGAGTCTTCATTAGAGTTGTTCACTTCCTGATTTTTCTGATTGTTCGACTTTACAAGTTTTAAATTTTCTGAATATACTCTGCGTTACTGACTTTCAGTTGTTTTAGTGTTTCAGAGTATTTGACTTTGCTTCAGGGTTTTCAAGGAAAACTGTTCGGTGAATTTTTCAACAATTTCAGATTTAAACATCTACTGATCAAAAGATCCGTTCGATTCATCATGACGACGAGACAAGCGTTAGCAATTGGTTCCGATACCAAGCCACCAGTTCTTTTCAGAGGCGATTACAACATGTGGCGAGATCGATTTTTGGATTTCATCGACAAACAAGATTTGGGAGAGTACATTCGTTTATCGTTGAAAGAAGGTCCGAAATTGTTTACTGAGGAAAAACCGGCACAACCTGATTCTGATCCTCCAGTTGCTGCTCATACGGTTCTCAAGAAATTTGAGGATATGACTGTTGAAGAGAAAAATAGACATAAAGCTGATAAGTTGGCTAAATCGTTCATGTTATTGGGTCTTCCGAATGATATCTACGTTACGATTGACAGTCATAATTCCACTGGCAAGGAAATGTGGGTTCAAATTGAAAAGCAGATGCTTGGTACAAGTGTTGGTACTCAGATGAAAGTAACGAATATTATCAAACGATACGAGCAATTCAAAGCAAGAGAAGATGAAAAGTTGGATGATACCTATGAAAGGTTTTGCAATTTGCTGAATGAGTTGAGGAAAAATGGAATCACTAAGACAAAGATTGAGAACAACGTCAAGTTTCTCACTAATCTTCAGCCTGTCTGGAAGCTTTATTCCAACTCTGTCTTTCAAAACAAGTCCTTAGCCGATATTGATATTCATGTTGTGTATGAGATCTTGAAACAGAGTCAAGATGATGTTCAAGATGCTTTGGATGCAAAGATGAAATCTGAGAAAGAGAAGGCAGATACATTAGCTTTGATGGCTGATAAAAGAGGGAAACAAGTGTTAGGAATTATGTGCAGAGTTGACAAACCAAGTAATTACACATCCAATGTTGCAAGACACTTGAGGGTCACACCTGTGAGGACCTATAAGTCGAACGAGTTAAATGAAACCTGGAAATGGGAAGTTAGGATTTATAATAGTGAATTATAAATCAATTGGGTAATTTCAGTCAGAATTACCAAAGTTGGAGGGTTATTAATTAATTAGGATATTATATATTTATTAGATAAAATAAATATATAATAGTTAATTAATAAAGTAATAAATGTATATATTAGATAAATATATATATATATATAAAGGATTATCATAAGCAAATTCTTTTCCAGTAATTAAAAAAGGAAAGGATTTGGGATAATCATTATATGGAAACTGAATACCATTAAAACTGTATTTTTCTCCCCCATATAAATAAGGCTTATGGGTTAAGGAATTATTAAGACTTTCAGCTAACAGAATCAGTTTCAGTTTCCCTCCTCCTCCTCTCTCTCCAACCGGCGCCAAACCTCTCCCCAATTCGGTTTCCAGTTTTGTGTTTCGGGTTTCATTCGGTTCAACTAGAAGAACAGTTCGTTAGGTCAATCACCGGTGGACTAAATCTCGAGCAACCCAGGTAAACTGATCTGAATCCAAACTATTAGGATTAAACTAGAATGATTAAAGATCAATAGGCTTTTAAGGGTTTTTAGCTTTATCGCTTCCGCATGATATAATCGATACAGTGTGTATTTGATTATATGGTTTTATCAGTTTGATTAACCTATGAGATTTATCAAACCAGTGAGGTTCGTTAGATCTGAGTGAATCCTCGAGTCAGTTTGATCCGAGGATACCCACAAAAACCCAACAGTGGTATCAGAGCCATTGTTAAAATCGTTTCAGTTTTATCTGTTTATGTGTGATCCGTTAAAATCTGTTTCTTGCGTAAAAGTTTAAAAATCTGATTTTTTATTGTTTAGTTGTTATTTATCATACAAAATCCGGAAAAACCACCACCACCAGATTGGTGGTGGATGAGATCGATACACCACCGCTATGCCACCAACGAGATGGTAACAGCCCGGCGGTGGTGGTGTTGTTTTGTTGCGATCACCGGACCGCACCACAGTCTAGTGGTGGCGGCACCGGCTGCTGCTATTCGACCACCAGGCCACGCCACCAGTTGGGTAGCGGTAGCCGAAACCACCTTCGCAAAACCAAGCCGCACCACCAGCACTAGTGGTGGCGGCGTTTACTGCCGACTCAAGCACCAGCCAAACCACCAGCGTGGTGGTGGCCGTTCGAACCAGCCGCGCCACCGAGTTGTTGGTAGCGGCGAATGGTGGTAGCCATAGGGCAACACTCGGCCTTGGCCGAGTCGCACCACGAACTGAGAATGAATCAAAAACCTTTAACCGCCAGGAGCCGAAATCACGGCGGTGGATGACGGTACAAGGACCGATCACGACGACAATCGCCGGCCGCACCGCGCATAGCGGTGGCAGCGGCCGTTGCTTTTCAATCGATCGCCGGCCGAGGCGGCGGCTGTTGCCGTTGATTTTCTGACCAACCGGCCGCACCTCAGCAATCGATGGTGGCGGCGACGGTTATGTGATGGTGGCCGAGCGGCTGTTTAATCGTTCGATCGATGGTCGATGGCGGCGATTTCGCGACCGCCAAGCCGAACCACCAGCAAGGTGGTGGCGGCGATTTCGCGACCGCCAAGCCGAACCACCAGCAAGGTGGTGACGGCGATTTCACGACCGCCAAGCCGCACCACCAGGTGGCGGTGAAATCTTACGACAGCCGTAGAGGCGATGGTGGCTCGTAATGCTGCCGTCGCCGATCACAACCACAACCACCAGAAATCATCACGGTGGCAGTGGTGAGCGGCATAGATTCACGGCCTCAAGGCCAACCACAGTTGTGGTAACAATTGAACACCGCTGTCTTTGGACAGCGGAGGTGATTGGTGGTGATGGTAGTCGTAACGGCGATGGCATGGTCGTTATCAGACGGTGGTCGACAACCGCCGCAATGGGGTGTCGGCCACTGCAGTTTTGAGTTTTCTCGTCGCGAATAGAATACCGAACCATCCGTCTAGGGTTTTTCGTTTGTCTGGGCCTAGTTTGTTTATCAGGCCCAAAGCCCAGTTATTTGGACCAAGTTATGGCCCAAAAGGACTCGTTTTTGATTTTAAGCTAATCTTATCCGAATTTATTTTATAAAATTTGTCTTAACCAGTTGGACTAGATTATCCGGTTTGATGAACAATTTTCAAATAAGCCTAACATTGTGTTATTACTCAAAAGGCCAGTATCTTTTGGATCAATAAAACCAGTTTGATATATTTGGATAAAAGAGGAATTATTTTAGCTAATCGGTTTTATTTATAAAAGTGTATTTTACAAAATAAGATAAAACTAATTTTAGACTAAAATATTGGTTTCGACTTATAAAACAGTTTGGTTTTATAATTCAGTTAAAACCAAGTTTTACGGTAATTGAGACAAGATAATTTTAACGGATCCAGTTTTATTTCTCGTTATTACAATATTGCTTTTATTGCATATATATATAATTGCGTGATTGCTTGAGTTCTATATATGCATCTCAGTTTGAGTTTGTATCTATATCTATTATAGTATTTGCCAACCTAGACCCTTGACATATTCACGGGGAGGCCTGCGTGCCATTTACAACCCCTTATGTAATAATGACCTTAGGATAGATATTTTTCTTTCGGAATGACGAGGCCAGTGGGAGCCACTAAAATTCTTCAACCTACCGGAGTACTAACAAACATGGCGAGGCCAGTGGGAGCTACGCAAGTTTTGAAGTTTTTAGTAAAATAGGTCATTATTGGTCCCTAGGAAACAAACGTTGGCAAAAACTATAATTAGCTATTATGTGATTAATTATTGTTTAATTGCATGGTTGATTGATTATTTGTGATATCTTGCATGTTAGTAGTTTTAAATAGAATTGTTATTTTAAAACTAGGTATATCACAAAAGCATATAGGTTTTTGAATTACCAGTTTTTCAAACTTTTCAAAATGGTAGATTTTGTTTTAAAAACCTATAGATGATTGTTTTATATAAAAGGCAAGTTGACAAAAACAGTTAGTTTTAATCAACTAGGTGTGCTATTAAAACAGTTAGTTTTAATTAGCAAGTAATTTTAGAACAGTTAGTTTTAAAATTGCATGCATGTTTGAAACAGTTAGTTTAAAACGTCAGTAGCCTTTATAACAATCAGTTTTTCAAAAAACCTGGAAGTAAAGTTTTTCAAAACCCCGAAAATCATGGATCAGTAGTGCAACCCGTCTAGGGGCACCTTCGGCGTAAAGTACACAGGCGTTGTAAGTGATCACACATTCAACGTCTGTGTTCAAACTGAAGCTGGAGGGGTTACATAACTCTGCGAATTATCTCCGGGTGGTACCGGCCAGAGTATAGTGATCATGTCCCCAAAATGGTGAGATCTATTTTGGTACTATTAAGTTCACCGGGAGGTACCGGGCCAAAAAGCACTTAGAGGGACTAAAACATGCACAGGTAGTTGCCATGGTCCCGAAAAGATCTAGGAGTCATGTCAGCTAGACATGATTGGTAAAAGTCCTTACCTACCGAAATAAATACGGGTCTGGTGGAGCAAGAACATTACGCACATCAGGACGTATGAAATAAGGATCCTAGTCCAATAAATTGATCATTTAATTGGTTTATTGATAATTATTGGAATTTAATCTATTTACAGTTGCTAAAGACCAAAAGTTTTATTTTGTGTAGATGGCAAGCACTGTTACCAGCACTAACAATCTTTCCCTCCGCTCTATCCTAGAGAAGGATAAGCTGACCAGCTCTAACTTTCTCGACTGGGAGCGCAATCTGATGATTGTGCTCAGACATGAGAGAAAATGGTATGTCCTTGAAGAGCCTCTTGGGGAGGCACCTCCAGCAAATGCTCCGGCTGCTGCTAGGAATGCCCACAAGAAACACTCCGATGATCTACTGGATGTTGCCTGTCTCATGCTTGCAACAATGAGCCCAGATCTGCAAGCAGGGCTCATAAATACAAATGCTTATGACATGATCCGCCAGCTGAGGGACATGTTCCAGACCCAGGCTCGTACAGAACGCTACGATGCCACCAAAGCATTTAATGAATGCAAGATGATAAAAGGGACATCAGTAAGTGACCATATCATGAAAATGAAACGACACTTAGATCATCTGGAGAGGCTTGGTCATCCGGTTCCGTTGCAGCTAGCAACAGACACCATACTCAATTCACTGTCAGAAGACTACAGGCCCTTTGTAGTCAATTACAATATGAATAACATGGAGAAAACAATAGCAGAATTGCACTCCATGCTTAAGACAGCTGAACTGAATATGGGGAACAAGAACAAGACCAAGGATGTCTTGATAGTAAAAGACGGAGGGGTGAAAAATAAGAATGGGCATGCTAGCACCAGCAAAGGAAAAGTACCAGTCCAGGCCATCCAGAGTGCACCCAAGAAAGGCAAAGGCAAGGGCAAGGGCAAGAAGGTTAAGCCAAATAAAGCTAGGACCGAGAACTGCTGCTTCACATGCAATGAGGTCGGTCACTGGAGGCAAAACTGCCCTAAGCGTCATGAAGCAGGTATGTAAACCTCAGAAAATTTATGATTGCTTTAACTTGTCACTTCTTACTTGTTGGTTTACAAGTATACTGATACCTAGAGCAAATGACTATTGCAGGAGGTCAGAAGTGAAGTGCCCAGAAGTTGCTGAGGATCTGAAGTACAAGTTTATTTCGATTTTTGTCAAGATATTTTGGATTCAAGTTTTAAAACAGTTGTTTTCGGATTTATGTTTTTTAAACAGTTTTTTGGATGATTATATTTTGGATTTATAATTTTATGGTTTTATTTTCAAAAGTTATTGTCTTGACATTGAAATATCTGTTTGTGCTTAGTATTCTTAAATCCGTATGATCGTAGTTGTTGCCTGTTATAATTACTTCAAAAATCTGTTAAATTGAAGTAATTTATGTAAAAACTATCAAAGCACACGAAATTCTAAAGGAATGTGTTTTGAGAATAAAACATTTATGAATAATAGTTTTGTGATCAAAAAGGAGAATTTAGGATATTAACTCAGATGGCGTTAATAACAGTATTTATAAAACTAGAAAGATTCCAAGTTCTGGAATTAGGATTTAATCAAATCCAATTAAGTTTTATAAAAGAAATTCTCAGAATTAACTAATCTAGTTTGATCAAGTTTTATTATTCAAATGTTTTAAAAGGAGAATTTAGGATATTAACTTAGATAATGTTAATGACAATATTTATGAGACTAGAAAGATTCCAAGACCTGGAATTAGGATTTGACCAAATCCAGTTAAGTTTCATAAAAGGAAATTCTCAAAGTTCATTACTTAAAATTAGAATTGACTAATCAAAGTTTTGACTAAGTCAACAGTAAATTTTGAGTAATAGTTAGTTTTTATATAAGCAAGTGGGAGCCCAATTTATTCTCTATCTAGTCTAAGATAAAAGAATAAAAGATATAATTATTGATGTATCTCGAAATTCATAATCCAAATAGGATAAGAATTCATAAGATATAATTTATCCTTTTAGTCAAAAGGATAAAAGTTTCAATACTCTTGGAACAAAGGTCGTGATTGACTTTAAAATCAATAATTAAAGTGTTGGATTAAAATATAGAATTCCAGTAAATTTACCAGCATAGTAAATGGAATCTGATTTCAGGTAGAAATCATTCATCTACACAGCAGCTAAGGAAAGTTGCAGTCTCACATATTCAGGAACTGGAAGTTAGTCCAGGTCTCCAAGTTCATGAATTATGATAAAAGTCTAGTTATTGTTTTAAAAGGTGTTTGCAAAACAATGATTAGCAGATACAAGTGGATCGTAAAACCTGACTTGTATTATTTGGTTATCACTTTGATTAAAATGGTAAACTTTAATCAAAGGGTTTAAATTGAAGATAGGTGATACTTCATTTTAGACCAGTATCTAACAAACGTTAAATAGATATTATGAAAGTTATTAAAGAAAAGACATATAATTTTGTTATTATTACAGCGTGTAGTATGGACTATACAAAATTAATTTCTTTATCACTTTCGCTATTTTGCATGTTTTAATGAATCCAGGAATGAAACTAGTTTCCAGTTTTCATTCAAAACTTGTCCGTGACGACTTATCATTGTGGGAACATGATAAGGTGTTAAAGTCATTGTGAACTTTTAGGTAGTTATGATCAGTTGCTGAATAACAGCTACAAGTGTTGTAGACTAAAAGTTGCACATATATTTGATAGAGTAGCAAATATCGGACGTGATCCGCGGTTGAGATTACTTCTTGGAATCAGTCATAAGTAAATCTCACAGTGGTTGTCCCTATTACCTGAGGTATCTGATTTAATATCATGAGGACTACTGAATTCTTAGTGCACTCAACCGCTACACCGTAACAGGGTAGCTATAAGAGGCGTAACTAGATCTAGCGGAAGCCGTGGTGTTAAAGGCAGATATGCAAGATGGGATTTGCACCTCTTCTCAGAAGAGAGATATTTCTGGGCCCATCTTGACTGACTAAGTATACTGATGAAGTGCATGGCCATGCCCAAACGAACTGATTAGTTCTTTGTCGTTTACCTATCAGTAAAAGTCGGATAATCAAGAAAAGAGAATCTTGAGTATTTAGAGTTGACACTTTCCAAGCTCATACTCACAGATGAAATATCGTGATGCAAAGGGAAAAGCCAAGATATACCCAATCAATGAACAGTAGTTTCATAGATACTATTTCCTTACGGAATGTTTATATCACCAGTCTGGGTATAAGAGTTCTTGTAACCTGGTCAGCCTAAGTGCCTGTCTAGGGGCCCCCTTAGGTCAGTGTAATCAAAGGCGGTGTTGCCAACTTGCACAAGTGGGAGTCTGTTAGGAATTATGTGCAGAGTTGACAAACCAAGTAATTACACATCCAATGTTGCAAGACACTTGAGGGTCACACCTTTGAGGACCTATAAGTCGAACGAGTTAAATGAAACCTGGAAATGGGAAGTTAGGATTTATAATAGTGAATTATAAATCAATTGGGTAATTTCAGTCAGAATTACCAAAGTTGGAGGGTTATTAATTAATTAGGATATTATATACTTATTAGATAAAATAAATATATAATAGTTAATTAATAAAGTAATAAATATATATATTAAATAAATATATATATAAAAAGGATTATCATAAGCAAATTCTTTTCCAGTAATTAAAAAAGGAAAGGATTTGGGATAATCATTATATGGAAACTGAATACCATTAAAACTGTATTTTTCTCCCCCATATAAATAAGGCTTATGGGTTAAGGAATTATTAAGCTTTTCAGCTAACAGAATCAGTTTCAGTTTCCCTCCTCCTCCTCTCTCTCCAACCGGCGCCAAACCTCTCCCCAATTCGGTTTCCAGTTTTGTGTTTCGGGTTTCATTCGGTTCAACTAGAAGAACAGTTCGTTAGGTCAATCACCGGTGGACTAAATCTCGAGCAACCCAGGTAAACTGATCTGAATCCAAACTATTAGGATTAAACTAGAATGATTAAAGATCAATAGGCTTTTAAGGGTTTTTAGCTTTATCGCTTCCGCATGATATAATCGATACAGTGTGTATTTGATTATATGGTTTTATCAGTTTGATTAACCTATGAGATTTATCAAACCAGTGAGGTTCGTTAGATCTGAGTGAATCCTCGAGTCAGTTTGATCCGAGGATACCCACAAAAACCCAACAACAAGTAGTTCACAGATCAAGAGCAAGAAGTGATTCTTTTGATACTCCGAAAGTAAGTAGTGATTAGGATGTTGATGTTGCTGAATTTAAACAAGCGATGGCAATGATGACGAAAGCTTTTCAAAGAAGATTCTATAAGCAACCGTCTTCCAATAAGCAACGATATTCATCTACCTCTCGGAAGTATGAGTACAGAGGTAGACATGAAGACAAGAGGAGTGATAAGAAGACTGATTCAGCAAGATATTATGAGAAAGGCAAATATGAGGAAAAAGAAGTTTGGAGAGAAACGAATAGAAGAGAATGATGAGAAAAAGTCTGATGAAGTTCAAAAGTGCTTTAAATGTGGAAAGCCAGGTCATTTTGCGAGAGATTGTCCGAATGGTGGAGTCAAAGATTATTCGTACTACAGTCATAAAGCTTCTTTGGCAAAGAAGAAGGAATCTGGAAAAGCTCTACTTGCTGAAGAAGATCATTGGTTAAACGCCACTGATGATGAATCTGATGATGCGGTTTGTATGATGGTCAAAGCATTTATGTCCAAGATGATTCCTAAGAGTGGACGAAAGACTGATTTTTCTTTGAGGCGTTGTAATCCTCATGACTCGGATGATTCTCTTGCTGATTCTCTTGATGATTGGAATGTTGATTCTTCTGATGATTCAGTGGGCATAATGGCTGATTCAGTTAGTTCAGATGATGAAGCGATAGAGGTTATCAATGTGTCTGATGGTTCTGAAGATGATGATATTGAGGATGTGGTAATAGGTTCAAATTCAGAAGTTGATGATTCTTCAGATGAACGACAAGATCAACTTTGCTTGATGGCAAAACCAGACGATCATTCTTATGAGGACGAATCTGTGGTAAATCTTAATCCTTATGTCGAATTTGATGCTTTCATCAAGTCTTTAAATGCGAACATGGAAAATCTTGACAAGAAGTTAAAGGCTCAGATATTGCTCACAGATAAATGGGAAGCTTGTTCTAAACAGAATGATGCTTTAATTGTTGAGCTTTCCGACAAGAATGCTCAAAATGAACATCTTGTGCAATATCTGATGAAAGAAAATGAAAAGTTCTTGGAACAATCTGTCATTTCTGATAATAAGCAAAAAGCTAAATTGTCTGAAATTTCAGATAAACTTTCTATTAAGGAAAAGGAGTATAATGACATTCAAAAGAAATTTTCTGCACTTTCTGAAGAAAAAGAAGTTTTACTTGGGCATATTAAAAAGGTTGAAACCATGCTTTTAAAAAGAGGACAGACTGATCAAACAATTTTTCTAAATAAACCAAAAGAGTTCAAAGCTTATAATGTTAGAGAAGGTTTGGGATTTGAAAATCCTCATTACTTGAAACGTGCAATCAGATTTGTTCCTACACTTTATGATACTATCTATTTTAATCTGGACAAGAAGTATAGAATGCGTTTTACAAGATCATCTGAGGAAGTTGAAGCTGAACATGATAAACGTAGAAAGCAAAAAGATAATGTTCAAATTCCTTTCAACTACGCACGTCTGAATGACAGTTATAGTAAAAGGGAAATTTCATTATCTGATGATTATATCAGAAGTTATTCAGAAGAGGAATTTAAACAGTTCAAATCTGATGATTCTCCGGTTGATAACAGTAAATTTTACGAATTTCGATATTATAAGACTCTTAAAGATCTTGATGATGAAAGAAGAATGAATTCTTCTGAAAAAGATCAAATGCTTTGTAAAATTTCTGATCTTCAAAAACAAGTGTTCAAATTAAAAGGAGAATTGCAGAAATTTTCAAATTCAAGTTCCTCTGTTCATAAGAGTTCAAATACTTCTGACAGTTCATTTGTTTGTGCTTCAACTACTTCAGAAGATAGTGTAAAATCTGAGAATGCACTTCAACTCTCTACCATTGTGAATTCTATATGTTGCATGTGTTCAGCTAAAAAGTTTGTTGAGTCTGAAGCTGTTTCTAAAGTCAAGTTACTTGAGTCAAGAAATGCTCAGCTTTCAACTCAAATTTCAGATTTTGAGCAACTTGTCATTCTTGAAAGAAATAATTTTGAGAAAGAAAGAAAAGTTTTTGAAGAAAACATTCTTGATCTTTCCTCCAAGATGTCTGATTTAGCAATTAAGATGGATTTCGAGAGACAACAATTTCAATCTGTACGTAAATCTTCTGAAGAGAAATCTTTAGAACTTCGAAATCAGATTGTTGCCTTGCAAAATCAGATATCTGATGAAAGAAATCAATTCAAAAGGAAAGAACAAGTCTTGAAAAGTGAAAAGAAAGCTTTAGAACAAATGTTTGTTGCCCATAAGAAAGAACCTGTTGTGGAAACAGATATTGAAAAACAGAAGGAGTTCTTTCAATGTGAAATAAAAAGACTTACACATCAGTTAGCTGAATTCTCAACAAAAGCAATGACTTCTATGGTGCATGACAATAAAAAGTTTGATTCGTCTAGTCTTTCTCATTCTGAAAAAGAAAAAGCAAAGCATGTTTCGAATGATAAACCGAAATTGCATGAAGGTCAATATTCTTCATCTATTTCAAAGCCCACACAAAGGAATTTTTCTGAGGATACTAATAAATCAAAAGATAAATTCGTTCAGTATCCACAGAATTCAAGACAGAAAGTGAATGTTCAACAAAAGAATGGTTATTATTCCTCTTTTACTAATTCGAGTGCGTCTGATTTTTCAGATAATTTTCAAAGAAGACAAGTAAAACAAGTTTGGAGGAGGAAGGAGTTCACAAATTCATGTAGTCCTACATCTAGTAGTAGTAATACCAAAGTTAGTCATGATGTACGAAACAATGTTGCTTTTTCATACAATAATCGTGTATCTTTTCCACGAAATTTTTCAATAAAGCAATTTGTTGATCTGCGTCGTGATAAATTTTGTTGTTCAAATTGTGGCTTGCATGATTTTGTAAACAATAGTGCTTTTCATGATTATAATCCTTATCTCTATAAAAAAAGACCTTGGATCTCAATTGCACATAAATCTTCTAACCCCTTAGGACCCAAATTGCGTTGGGTACCTAAAGTGAAATAGTTGGTTTTGCAGAATCGTCATTTGTGGTATCTTGATTCTGGTTGTTCGAAACACATGACGGGGCGTAAGGAGATTTTGCATAATTTCAAACCAAAGTTTTGTGGTTCAGTTCAGTTTGGTAATGAACAGTATGCTCCGATTCTTGGATATGGAGATGTGATTCAAGACAAAATCACGATTAAGAAAGTATCGTTGGTTGAGGGATTAGGACATAATTTGTTTAGCATTGGTCAGTTTTGCGATAAAGATCTCGAAGTAGGTTTCAAGAAGAGGCGATGTGTTGTTAAGACTGAGTCTGGCAAGGAGTTACTTGTTGGTACTAGAAGGCGTAATTTGTATAAGATTGATTTGAGAGATGTTAAAGCTAAGAATACTCTTTGTTTGTTATCAAAGGCTTCTAATCAACAAAGTATTTTGTGGCATAGGAGACTGTCACATCTGAATTTCAAAGGTTTGAATAAGTTGGTGATTGGAAACTTAGCTATTGGTATTCCTGATCTGAGATTTCAACAAGATCATCTTTGTTCCGCTTGTCAGTTAGGGAAGATGAAACGAGTTTCGCACAAGTCAAAGCTTGAGCATGGAACGGAAAAGCCGTTACAATTGATACACATGGATTTGTGTGGCCCGATGCGCGTTCAGAGTATTAATGGCAAGAAGTATGTTCTCGTTATGGTTGATGATTACTCAAGATATACATGGGTTAAATTCTTACGCTCTAAGGATGAAGCACCTGAGATTATCATTTCTGTTCTGAAAGAGGTTCAAGTGAACTTACAGTCACAGGTTCAGAAAATTCGTTCTGATCATGGAACTGAATTTAAGAACAAAGTACTTGGTGGTTACTTAGAGTCGGTTGGTATCAAACATACTTTCGCCGCAGTTCGTACACCACAACAAAATGGTGTTGTTGAACGTCGAAACAGAACTTTGGTAGAAGCAGCTAGAACGATGCTTGCGTATTCCAAGTTACCAATGTTTTTGTGGGCTGAAGCGGTTGATACGGCATGTTATACACAGAATCGTTCAATTGTGAATAACAGGTTTGGTAAAACACCATATGAGCTTATTAATAATCAAGTACCTAACATCGGGCATTTTAGAGTATTTGGTTGCAGGTGTTTTGTGTTGAATGATAGAGAGGATAGACACAAGCTTCAGGCGAAATCAGATGAAGCTATTTTTATTGGTTATTCAAAGAACTCGATTGCATATCGTGTGTATAACAAACGAACGAAGATGGTGATGGAAAGTTCGAATGTTAAGTTTGATCCATATGCTGAAATGGCTTCTGAACATGACAGTTCAGAACCCGGTTTAACTGGTGTTTTAGCGGTCAATTTGGTTAATCCAGATCATGTTACTCCAACAAAGCAAAAGGATGGAGCTTCAACGTCTACAAACAATCTTTCTGACTTGGATTTATTGTTTGAGAATTTTTATAATGAATATTTTGGTTCATCATTGTCCGATTCAACAACTACTAACAATTCGTCTTATATTCACAGGGAAACAACAGTGAATGTTCAGGAACCAGTTTCTATTTCTGGTCCGACGACTTCGACTATCTCGGAAGATACATCAAGTGTAGAAAGTCCTCAAGTTCAGACTTCGATTATTCCGATTCCCGAGAATCATGAGATTATCCCGATTGTTGATAGTTCCCAAATTCAAGAGGCAGATATTGGTTCAAGTGAAGATATTTCAGATCCGATTCCAATTCGAATGGAATCCACATTTGATGATTATTCTCAAGATTTACAAATTGTTCCTTCATTTGAATCTTTGCAGGAGGTTCCTATAAGTTCATATACTGATTCTAGTTATGATCTTCAATTGTACAGGCCTCTCCCTCATACAACTAAGTGGACACGAGATCATCCACTTCATCAAATAATTGGTGACCCGAATGCTCCAGTGCAAACACGATCGGCGACTGCAAATGAATGTTTGTTTGCTGCATTTTTGAGCAATGTTGAACCACTGAAAGTTGCTGATGCTCTTGCAGATCCCAGATTGGTTTATCGCCATGCAAGAGGAAATCAATCAGTTTGTGAGATTAAAAGTCTGGAGACTCGTACCTCGATCTGAAGGAAAATCAATCATTGATACCAAATGGATTTTTAAGAACAAGAAAGATGAGGATAACATTGTTGTTCGCAACAAGGCACGGTTGGTTGCCAAAGGATACAGACAACAAGAAGGAATAGACTACAACAGAAACTTTTGCTCCGGTTGCTCGTATTGAGGCGATAAAGATGTTTCTAGCTTACGCGGCACACAAAGACTTCACTGTCTATCAAATGAACGTGAAGACAGCATTTCTAAATGGCGTCTTGAAATAGGAGGTATATGTTTCACAACCAGAAGGGTTTGTTGATCAAGATTATCCTGATCATGTCTACATTCTTGATAAGGCATTATATGGTTTGAAACAAGCACCGCGGGCATGGTATGATTCCTTATCTCAGTTTCTTGTTGAGTCTGGCTATTCCAAAGGTAAAATCGACAACACTTTGTTCATAAAACGTGAAGGCGAGCATATAATGTTGGTACAAATTTATGTAGATGACATTATTTTTGGGTCTACTTGTCCTAATTTTTGTGACATTTTTTCTAAACTCATGATGACTCGGTATGAGATGTCGATGATGGGAGAATTAAATTTTTTTCTCGGTTTACAAGTTAAACAATTATCAGCTGGCATTTTCATTAATCAAGCAAAATACATCAAAGATATTTTAAAGAAATATAACTTGGAAAATGCTAAGATTATGAAAACACCGATGTCACCAAGTTGTGCACTAGATTCTGATCCCGATGGGAAAGCTGTTGATGTGACAACTTATCGAGGAATGATTGGTTCTTTAATGTACTTAACTGCAAGTCGACCTGATATAATGTTTTCGACATGTCTTTGTGCTCGTTATCAGTCAAAGCCTAAAGAATCTCATCTTAAAGCTGTCAAACGAATTTTTCGATATCTGAAAGGTACTGTTAATCTTGGTTTATGGTATCCTAAAGGTTCAGGTTATGAGTTGACAGGTTATACTGATGCGGATCACGGAGGATGCAAGTTAGATAGAAAGAGCACGGCAGGACACATACAGTTTTTGGGAGATAAGCTAGTTAGCTGGGCATCTAAGAAGCAGAATTGTGTTTCACTTTCAACGGCCGAAGCTGAATATGTGGCTGCTGCAAGCTGTTGTTCTCAGATTATTTGGATGCGTACCCAGTTACGAGACTACGGATTCAAGTTTGATAAGATCCCGATTTACTGTGATTCAAAGAGCGCGATCGCTATTTCTTGCAATCCAGTCCAACACACGAAGACCAAACACATCGATATCAGGTATCATTTTATTAAAGATCATGTAGAGAAAGGTACAATAGAACTTTATTTTGTAAATACTGAATTTCAGTTGGCAGACTTGTTTACTAAAGCTTTGGATGAAAAGAGATTTAACTTTCTTATCACCAAGCTTGGTATGCGAACTCTGAAAACTTGAAATAGTATTTTCAAACTTTAATTCTTTGTATATTTTCTTTCTACATATGTTTTCTTTTTCAGTTTAATAAAATGTGTTTCTTTGTTTGAGGGGGAGTCAATAAATAAATAAATAAAACAAAAAGAGGTCATTCAAGTTTTGGTACAAGATATTTTTGAGGGGAGCTACTAACTAAAGCGGATTCATTGTTTACATGAATACCAAATTTCTATTATCTGTTTTGTAGGTAATTCACATTTCGAGGGGGAGCTTATATGTATATATAGTTTGGCATAAACACATATTTGAAAGATGAACAACTTTCGAGTATGAAAACAGTTTTCATAATTGTTCAAATCACTTCTCTATTCTCAAAAGTTTTTCATGAATCTTGAAGTGAATTTTAAATGTTTTCATATTGAGGAATTGACGCATGTTTTCTAAACCGTGTGTTTCCAAAGATTGATACTTGTGTATTATCTTTTCTTATACTGTTTAAGTATTCATACACACCGGTTTATGTTCTTCTTGTTTAGTTATTACCATGTCTCTAAAACGTTCCAATTATTCGGTGGTAATACACTCGTTTGAAATTCCATTTTGCGTCTAAGCGTTCATTTGATCAGTCTGATACACCTTGTTTCATAAAGATATGTCTATATATCGTTCATATAGATATTTTCTTATCTTTCTGAACCATTCCTTTTGATCATACCATCCGATGAAACAGTTTTCTCAAACAATTCTTTGTTTTTCATGTGCATTCAATATATATAATTGTTTGGAGATATCTTTTTGCTCGTGTATTGTTTCTATACATCTTTTGAGCAAACTTTATCAAAGGCTATATGATTCAACCGATGAATCATCGATTTTTCATGCTTAGGAAACATATTTCACGGGGAGTGAGGTTATTAAACTTCTATGGACTGCCAGCGCCGGTAGCCCTACCCAAGAAGTTATCCTTGAGAGAAATGAGGGATGAAGGGTCTCAATCAAAGAGTGGGGGAGATAACTCATCCGGTTGGGTTTTTCTCATAGTGTTAGAGCGGAAAAATGGAATAAGAGAGCTTGGTTAGAACTTAGAAGTGAGGAAGATTAAAAGAATTGGAGGGTGTGAGAACAGAGTTAAAAGAAAATTAAAACTCTGCACCAACCATTTCTAAGCCGGGCAACCACATAATCTATCGGTTCACGTTCTTTGGTGACTGATATTGAATCAAGGCAAAGCCCAATGCCGACTCTCGATTACACCCCACCAGCTACTCATTTTCTTCTCAACAAGAAAATGTTTCATTTTTGCACGGGGACGCAGCATATAATCTATCAGATTTTCATTCGGAAAGTCGATATTGAAATAGAAGGAAGCTGCCCTGCCTTCGAACTTCATTTCTTGCACATCGAGTCAGTGAATATGTTTTTCACTATTTTGAGCCTTTTAAAGCATTTTATGCTATTTCTTTCAACACTTTGCACACAAGGAATTTGTTTCTTTGTCGGAACATTCATAGAAATACACCGGTATTTCAATGATTGAATGGAAGTCCTGGGGGGTGAACGTCAATAAAGCCCTTTCTACAGTACATTCGTTGTACTAAGTGGCTTTGTGCTACTTACATGCATTTTAACTGTTTCATGTGTTGATTCAGGGTTACCATTCTATGTCTGAATTTGAAAAGATTCGGATAACTTTTGGAATTGATGGATGGTTTACATTTTTGGATGGTGGTTCGGGAGGGAAAGGATGGTGACTGATCAGACTGTTTCTAATGATTTGGTTGATATGGGGATTCAAGATTAATTATTTCTACATTGTGATTTGATGATAAAATCATTTTTTTCATCAAATAGGGGGAGAATGAAAGTGAAATGGGGAGAAAGAAAGAGAAATGATTATTTGTTCAATACGTGTGATGTTTGTATATGGTGAAGTGCTTGAGAAATGTTCAAATTTAGTGAATGTTTTGGTGATTCAAAGAGTGAAGAAAGATGGTTCTTCAACGTACTTGAAAATATTTTGTTCAAAGTTCAAGTTGAGTTCTGAAGAGACTTTGTGCTTAAGTGAAAGGTCAAGATGAAAAGCAATTTAAAGATGTTGAAAGGTGTCAAGTGAAGATTGAAGATTTCCAAGTTGTTGTTTCTGGATGATGAGAAAAGAGTTTGAAGTTTATGGAGAAAAAGAGTTGTTGTATTTTCTGAAGATTGATTGGATGAAAATATCTGGAGATTGATACTTAGGTGGTTATCAGTTGGTGAATTCAGATTCAAGATGAGCTTATTGAAAGTTGATAATACAAAGGAGATAACTCGATTTTGCAGATAAAGGGGAGATTGTTTACTTTGAAAAGGTTGAGAAATTTTTCTGAAGAACGTTGATGATTTTTAAAGACAAAGAGGTTCTCAAGTTGAATTCAAGTTGGTTATTTGTATTTCTTGAAGATTTCTGATGCAGAAAAGTTTTGTTCGTTGATGATTCTGATAAAGTGAAGATTGAGAAGATTGTATATGTTTACAAGTTTTGTGATAGTTGGTTATTTCCAACTTGAATACAAAGGGGGAGATTGTTAGGGTTAAAAAATATAGTTGTATTCAAGTTTGTGAATGTTTTGTATTTTGAGTAAAGTTGAGGGGAGCTAAGTGTAAATACCCTAGGGGTATAAAAGCTTTTGTGTTAGTTAGATTTCATAAATTGAGAGAGGATTCGTATTGTCAGATCAAGTGATTGTTAGAGGAGAGAGAAAGTCAAGTGTGTGTATTGTGTTCATATTCTTCATATTAATAAAAGTGAGATTTGTGATTAAATTGAAGCTTCTTAATCATGGTGGATTGATATTCAGATCTATCAATTTCTTTCTCTATTCGATCGGAATAATTACTAAATGTTTAGAACATCGATTTCCATGTAAAACACGTTACACACACATATATAGAGATATATAGTTAGAAGGAGTTTAAAGGAGAATACGATCATAATATTTAAACATTCATATTACATGTAAATCACATGTGATTTTATTTGCGATGATGGATGATGGAAACAAGGATGAAAGTGCGGCCAAATTAAGTCACGTGAAACAAATGCAATTTTATAAATGAGTTTTGTGTAAAATCACAAGTGATTCGGTTGTTTTCGTTTTTTCTTTTTTGATAACTATTATAATATGCACCTGACTCTCTCTCTCTCTCTCTCTCTCTCTCTCTCTCTCCCCCCTCTCCCCCACACACACACTCACACACACACACTCTCTCTCTCTCTCTCTCTATATATATATATATATATATAAATGGTTTTTATTTGATTAACACTCTATATATATAGTATTAGGTTCAAATGAGAAGTGCTAAAAAAATGAGAAGTAGAGAAGTGATCTTCACTACTCATCCTGTCAATAAAAAGGCGGCTTTGACCGGGTCCCCTCGTTTAATAATCTCTACCCTCCCATGAATCGCGTCAATTCCTCGTGATCGCATCCACAGTAACCGGTGAAAGCCACCTTTAGGGTGCGTTTGGTAGGAGAACTAGGTGGAACAGAACAGAACAGAACAGAACAATTCTTGTTGGGAACCGGAGGCGATAAACACGCAGCGGAAAAAAACATAAAACCGATTCCCAATCGAGGATCCAATCCTAAAACATACAGACACACAAAAGGGGGTTTTAAATGATCTTTACCTCTTTGCAATTTTTCTCTGAAACGCGAGCAGGGGGTACACCGCTACTGGCACCACGTGAGACAGGTTGCTAGACCACCGAGGATTAATTGGAAAATGACTCAAGGATTAATTGGAAAATGTAAGTTCCAGCTTCGAGATGCTTGCTTTAATCCATAAATGGATTTTAGCAGTTTACACACTTTATTAGGATTCTTAGGATCTTCAAATCCCTCTGGTTGTTCCATATAGACGTCTTCTGTTAACTTTCCGTTCAGAAAGGCTGTCTTGACGTCCATTTGCCAGATCTCTTAATTAAAGTACGTTGAAATGGCCATCAGAATCCTAATTGACTTTAACATGGCTACTGGCCAAAAGGTTTCATCATAGTCAATACCATGAGTTTGCGTTAAACCTTTTGCGACCAGTCTGGCCTTGAAAGTGTGTATATTCCCGTCCATGTCGGTTTTCTTCTTGAAAACCCATTTACGTCCAACAGCTCTACAGTGCTGGGGTAAATCAGTCAACTCCCATACTTGGTTGTCGTACATGGACTGCATCTCGGCCTTCATGGCTTCTTGCCATTGTTCAGACTCACTGCCTGACACAACTTCTCCATAGGATGTTGGTTCATTCAAGTCTCCACCATCATGAGAGACTAGAAACCCAAGATACCTATCTGGTTCTTGTCTTACCCTATTGGATCTGCGAAGGTCCTATGTTTGCACTTCCTCAATCGGTTCTGATTGAGGTTCAACATTTTCATGTTGAATTTCTAGCTCAACAATTGGTGTAGTGTTTTCTTCGTCTACTACCTGTAGATCTACATCCTCTCTGGTGTTCCCTGAACTGAGAAACTTTTCTTCCAGAAATTTTCCATTTCGAGCAACAAAAACTTTGTTCTCTTCAGGGTTGTAGAAGTAATATCCCACGGTGGTTTTGGGATATCCCACGAAGAAACACTTGTCGGATTTGGGCTTGAGTTTTTCTGAGGTAGGTCGCTTGACGTAAACCTCACAACCCCAAATTTTTAGGAAAGATATCTTGGGTTTCTTACCCTTCCACAACTCGTATGGTGTCTTTTCCACCGACTTTGTTGGCGCTCTGTTTAGTATATGTGCTGCTGTTTCGAGCGCATGTCCCCAGAATGACACTGGTAGTGTAGAATGACACATCATCGATCGTACCATGTCCAGCAATGTACGATTCCTCCTTTCTGACACACCATTCATCTGAGGTGTATACGGAGGTGTGAGTTGTGATACAATCCCACATTCTATCAGATGATTGCCAAACTCTTGACTTAAGATATTCGCCTCCTCGATCTGACCGTAAAAACTTGATCTTCCTGTCAAGTTGATTCTGTACTTCATTCTGATATTCTCTGAATTTCTCAAAGCTTTCAGATTTATGTCTCATCAGATATACATAACCATATCTACTGAAATCGTCAGTAAATGTGATGAAGTACCGGTATCCTCCTCTTGCCTCATGACTGAATGGTCCACACACATCTGTGTGAACTATTTCTAACAAGTCCGAAGCCCTTTCGTTGTCTTTGTTGAAAGGTTCTTTTGTCATTTTGCCAGATAAACATGATTCGCAGTTGTCAAAATGTTTGAAATCAAAAGTGCCAAGAAAACCTCCTTTTAGGAGTAGTTCAACGCGTTTCTTGTTTGTGGCCTAAACAACAATGCCAGAGGTAAGTCTGATCCTCAATATCTTTGGATCGTTTACTTATATGATAGATTTCTTTATTATCGTCTTGCAGATTTACTGTGTATAGACCATTCACAGGTGTAGATTTAAAATAGAAAATATTATTTTTAAAGACAGAAAGCATTTTATAACCATATTTATAATAAAATCCTTGGTCTACCAATAAATCAAAAGACATAACATTCTTAATCATCTTTGGAACATAATAACAATTTTCCAGTTCCAAAACTAGACCCGAGGGTAAACTAAGACTATAAGATCCTACAGCTTCAGCTATCAGCGGAGTGCCTTCGCCAACTCGTAGGTTCGAACGGTCCTTCCTCAAAGTCTCTCTTCTAGTGAATCCCTGTAAATGATTACAAATGTGGTTACCACTGCCTGTATCAATTACCCATGATTCATAAGAAGTGATTAAGCAATCTATCATAAAGATACCTGGAGCATCGGGTAAACCGATCTCTATCTGGTCGATATTCATCGAGTGCTCGCAAATATCCTGGCTACTGCATTTTGGGCAACTCAGATCTCCCAGCTTATCAATCCAATCAGTGTCCATGAGTTCAGCAGGTGCTGGTTTTGGCTCCAGACTGGCCAAAATATCTTCATGTAACATTGCTACGTTCTTCCTTGGTTCCTTCATGTAGGCACTAGCTGTGTCACATATCTCCTTCGGGAGTGAGTACCACATGAGATGCATTAACTCCTCTTGAGCCATTTCGTATCCCAGACGTGTCAAGCATTTAAAGAGTCTTCTTATTTCGATAAGATGATCTTTAACTGATTGGTTCTTTCTTAGCTTCAGTGAAAGTATTTCTTTCATGATCAGAAGCTTACCTGTATGCTTATAGAAACCTAACCGGTTTTCTATGTCTTTCACGACCTCGTGACAGGATTTATCCCTTAAATCTCCCAAAAACTCAGGTGATGTAGAGAAAATCAGAGTCGACATAACATCAGATTCATCTACCAAATATTTAAAGTATTGAGCAAATTCCTCTTCAGGAGAATTGCTCTTAGGTCGTGAAACAGGCCTTTCCAAAATGTACAGCTTACCCTGTGCACCCAAGACGTTGTCAAGGTGCATTTTCCAGACTGGAAAATTTTGTCCTGTAAGCCTCCATTTACCGTTGATGAGGCGGAGCGATTCCTCAGGTGTATAAAACGGGACTACAGATTTAGACATCTACATAAGAATAAAATTCCGATTTAGTTTAAAAATTATAAATCTTCTAATAAATTATAACCCTTAAATTAATTTATTAGACTAGAATCCATATCTCACATGTGTCGGCAAGCATGTGATCATGTCAGGCCGACTCATGTGATTTACGGTAGGTAAAACTTATACCAATCGCATTTTAATACGAAAACACGACTTCTAGATCATCGGGACATCGGATATTCAATCCGTGCATATTTAGTCCCTCTAGTGCATTTTGGCCCGGTACCACCCGGTGAATAAATAATTACCAAAACAGATCGCACCACCCGGGGCCTGGACATACTCTGGCCGGTACCACCCGGAGATAATTCGCAGAGTTTTTATCCCCTCCAATTTCGGTTTGAACGCAGGCGATTGAAGTGTGATCACTCGCAATGCCCTACGTACCTTACACCGGAGGTGTCCCTAAAGTGGGTTGCACTTACTGATCTATGATTTTTAACAAGGGTTTCAAAATTGCCAGTTTTCAAAAACTTGAATCCAAACAGAAATTGTATTTGTATCCATCTTTGTCTTAAAAATATTCGGTTTATATTTAATTTTAAAAACGTTATTGAACAACCACGCAATTAAATATAAACAGCCACGCAATATAAAATCAACCACGCAGTTAAAAGACATGTCATAGTAAAAAACCCTTTAAAACTATTGTCGTTTTGTGAGCCAACACAAAACCGACAGTCTCAACCCTAAGTGACAACAACACATAAGGTGGGAACTTCTCGGCGCTCCCACTGGCTCCAAGATTCATCGTTGACTCCGTGCTCCGTCTTCGGTTTCTTGATTCTTCGGTTATTTTATTTATTTAAAAATTACATAATAAAAACGGGTTGTAAATGGCACGCAGGCATCCCGTAACCAACAATAAATAAATAAAATAAAACATACGCACAATTATCAAAACACAACCACGGTCAAAGGGTTTGACTATGACACCAACTAATAAAATCTTAACTAGATTCTATTTTATTTTAAAAATTAATTAAACTAAATTAATATAATAAAAACAAATTTAAACCCTAGGGTTTTAAACCTATCTGGTTTAAGATAAACCCTTATCCGTTGACACCTACCGCGAAAAGCAACAGCTACCTGTTATTGCCGCCGCACTGGTCGGTGTCCGGAAAAACAACAACCACCACCATAAACCACTGCTCGCGGCGCGAAAACGTTTCTCGCGGCGCGAAGCTACTGTTCGCAGCGCGAAGCTGCCGCTCGCGGCGCGAGCTGGTTAACGATGGTGACCAGCAACAGCAGTGCCATCGCCGTCGTCTCGAGTCGTCTTAGCCATCGCCGTTGCCGGCAATCAAACGAAAACAACCACAATCGACGCCGCCACCCACCGATCTGTGGTGCGGCGATTGAAAAACCCTCACGCCGCCACCGCCGTGACAGCAGCGGTACGTGGCCACCACCATCACTACCGTTCGACGACAACAGCCACAGCCGCCATCGTCGTCCGGCGGTCAACAACATCATCGCCACCACCACAAACGGTGGTGCGGCGGTCGTTTTTCACTCGAGCCGATGACGGCAGCGGTTAAAACCTCCACCGTCACCGCTCACGGTGGATTAACGAGACAGTCGACGACGACAGCGGCTATCGCCACCGCCACCGCCGTCCTAAACAACAATCGATCGCCACCACCACAATCGGTGGTGTGGATTTCGATTTTGAGTGGTATCACCGGCTACGGCCGGCGTTGTTTCGTGATTGACACCGCCGCCACCACCATCGCCGATCTCGGCTTTGGTGGTTTGGCTTGCCGACTGTCCGGCTACGGCCACCACCCGTGGCGAGGCCGTAAGGCACCCCGGTGGACTAAAGCTGGCGGTTGGCCTGGTGGTTCGGCCGGCTAACTGCCGCCGTTCCACCGCCGATCTTCGATTAGTTAGGTTTTCGAGAAAATCCAATTTTTTACAAACATTAAGAATAGATAAAAAGTCGAACTTTTTAAACCTAAATATCAAACAAACCTGATCTGTAGGTTTAGGAAGTGGCTCTGATACCACTGTTGGGAACCGGAGGCGATAAACGCGCAGCGGAAAAAAACATAAAACCGATTCCCAATTGAGGATCCAATCCTAAAACTTACAGACATACAAAAGGGGGTTTTAAATGATCTTTACCTCTTTGCAATTTTTCTCTGAAACGCGAGCAGGGGGTACACCGCTACTGGCACCACGTGAGACAGGTTGCTAGACCACCGAGGATTAATTGGAAAACGACCCCAGTCGTTTGTGTGTGTATTCGGCCGACGATTAGGAGAGAGGAAAGAGAGAGAGAGAGAATTTTCTTAGGAATAAAGTTATCAGTCAATTGGTTAATCAGTTTAAGCCCTTATTTATATGGATAAATAAGTCAGTGATTGTTACCAACTATAATACCTTTATATTTATCCTTTAATTAATCAAACTGATTAATCAAATATATAAATAATTTAACTAATTATTTATTTCTTTCTCCTTTTAATAATTAATAATTAATTATTTCTCTCACACACATAATCCAAAACGTTCTCAATTTAGTGTGCAGCGGTGTGACCTACTAGTGTCTTATAACATTGGATACGGCAACTCTGTTACTGTCTCGCACACAATCCTAACAATTTTGTTCCATGTTTGTCACACCTCAAAATGGAACAAGCTTGGACTAAGTAGCACAAGAGGAGAACAAGCTTGTTCTCCTCCAAACCATGCAACTCAAAAGAACACACCATTTAGGACCAAAATACCCCTCCACATTCTCTTCACTTTGTCTTCTACCCTCCCTGCTTCCCAGATCGACTTCCTCCCTCTCCTCCCGCCGGCGACCTCTTCCCTCGACGCCGGCGATCTCTTCCCTCGACGCCGGCGAGTCCTACCACCACCGCAGCCGGTGACCTCGAAACCACCACCGCCGCTGCCTGCGATTTCCAGATCTTCCTCGACGGCGGCGATCTCGAAACCACCACCGCTGCTGCCTGCGTTTCCCAGATCTCCCTCGACGGCGGCGACCTCCAAACCACTACCGCCGCCTGCGATTTCCTGTGGTGGTGGTGGTGGTTGTGGACCTGTGGTGGTGGTGGTTTTTCGACTTGTACTGGTTGTAGATCTGTGGTGGTGGTGGTTTTGAATCGCTGGTGGTGGTGGTTGTTTGGCCGATGGTGGTGGTTGTTTGACCGTTAGTGGTGGTGGTTTTCAACCGGAGGTGGTGGTGGTTGTTTGACAGATAGTGGTAGTGGTTGTAGACCGTTGTTGGTGGTTGTAGATCTGTGGTGGTGTGGCTTTCAACCGGTGGTGTTGGTGGTTGTTTAACCGATGGTGGTGGTGGTTGTGGACCGGTGGTGGTGGTGGTTGTGGAACGTAACGGTAAATTGGTCATTTAACCAGTTTTGTTCTGTCCTGTCCAGTTTAGTTATGTCTTACCAAACGCTGAACAACTGTCCTGTCCTGTTCTGTTCTGTCCTGTCCTGTCCAATCCTGTCCTGATACCAAACGCACCCTTAGTGACCGGATGAGTGATGGAGATCACTTCACTTCGTATTTTTTAGCACTTCTCATTTGAACCTTTCTTTCTTTCTCTTTCTCTCTCTCTCTCTACACACATATATATATATATATATATATATATGTGTGTGTGTGGGTTCAAATGTGAACCACTTTTTGGTTGTGAACGTGAGGACAACCGTGAACGCGACATGTGGCAGATGACTAGACGCCACGTCAGGTCTACGGTGGGTGACTAGACGCGATTCATGGGAGGACACATTGAATTAAAGGGGGAGGGGGGGACCACACTCAAAGTCGCCACGTGTCGCGCTCTCGGTTGTCCTCACGTTCACAACCAAAAAGTGGTTCACATTTGAACTTTCCTCTATATATATGTATACATATAGGGTCATGTTTATTTGCAAACCACTCTTAGAATACAAACCGTATAAACCATCGATTTCGTTGGTTAAATTAATAATTCATTTTCTAATAAAGTTGTTTCATAAAATTGTGTTTTTTATGTAAAAATAAAAACGTTTCACCAGAATAAAATGAATTAGTTTAATCAAAAAATGAATTATATAATATAATTCACCATATTCGACAATTTTTTAAACCAATTTAATTAACTTAACCAATGAAACAAAAAGTTTGCACGGTTTGTAAGAATGGTTTGTATTTGATCGCTTCCCTTAAAACCATGGTTACCGACGATTTTTTAGAACAATGTGTGTGTATATATATATATACAACTTTATTTAATTATTTTATTTAGTCAGCTTTGCTATGATGAAAATGAAAAGTTCCATAATTTATTTCTTGGTCTTTTTCGTCAAAGTTGCTTATTTCTTAGATACCATCAAATTTGGAATTTTGCCCTCTTTCATCCATAACCATGACATATTAATTAGTGGGAGAGCTTGCGAAATATTATTCATTATTACTCAGTTAAAGTTATGCAACTCTAAACATTAAACGTAAATTTTAATCCAAAGCATTTAACCAACAAACATTCAATATCATATTATCTTGATTCAAAACACAAAGTGCAAACAGAGATATATATATATATATATATATATATATATATAACATCACCAAGTCAACCTATATAGCGACATGGGATGATGGACTTGGCATGTAGATATACTAATTAATATTATACATGTAACCGAATTGAACCCAAATTGTTCTAATGAATAGATCATGTCCACTACTTACTAAAAGATCCTTTGCAATGAATGATTGCCTCATAAATCAAATCTTCAACATCAAATGATGTGTTCCTATCAACCGAATCCGATGGGATTCGTTCTATAGAATGTTCATGTGAAGATTCACCGAACAAAACCCTTAAACACCTTTTTAATATTTTCTTGGAGGAATTTCTCCATCTCCGCATAACGTTAAGATTCTTCTGGTGTACATATGAATCATGAATTTTAGATGAAGAATGCATGAAAAGGATGGGAGTGGACGGACAAGATGAAGCATATGAATCAGCGCGATTAACGAAGGAAGGAACGATCTTTCCATTGAAGAAGATTTCATCAGCATCGACAAGTGTATAAGATGATCTTGGTAACACGATGTCAAAGTCGAAATCTTGAGGATATGAAGTTAAACACACCAAAGAAGAAGGAAGTGACTTGTTTTCAAGCCAGTTGAAAGAGAAGCTTTCAGTTGCAAGGGTTTGAAAGGTGTCCATTTTTTATGACTATAGCCGGATTGGGTAAGAAATGATGATGAATTCTAGCTAGCTATCTAAAATAAGCTTGTATATATATTCACAACCTCTAAAAAAAGACAAACAACTTGGACCTAAATCATGTTGATATAACATTGATAAGAAAATAAGATGTTTAAAAAGTTTTTTTTTAATTAACAAATTAGGATTTAATCATTTATTTATTTGTTTTAATTTATATCTTGATTTTAAGTCATTCCGAGTCTCGTACAAAGCGGAAATGCAAAATGAAGACCATAGGCACATGCAAATATCAATAGGTCAGGAGACTTCTAGTTATGAGATAATATGAAGATATATTTGATGTATACATACAAATAGGTGGATTAAATCAGAATGTGGTGGTCGGTTTATGACGAGTGAGAGAAGTATCAAATCAGATGTTATTTACAACACATGACATTTATGAAGGAAGAGGGCAACCGGTACAGTCAACATAACCAAGGTCGTGTGAAAACTAAACTCGCTAGCGTAATGAACGGTATATGGGGCCCTTTTGGAGGTGTTATTAAGTACATATGATTCACTACATAATCACATGCGATAAATTTGGTTATTTTCACACTTCTTATAAGTTGTCAGCTTTCTCATTTGAACACATCTCTATACAAATAATCTTACATATATAGTATACAAGTAAATCAAGCATTTTTAAAGTTCTTTTAAATACAATTTTCATTTTATAGGTATATATACTTCAAAATTTTTAATTCATGCATCAAAATCATGCACTTAATATTAATTACATTCTTCATAAAATATGCCCGATCTACTTAAATAATGGTATGAAACTGAAGGAAAACTTGTACGTATATATACAAAATGGGTGTTTCTATAAAAAAACAGGCATTTTTCTTATGAAGTAGGTTCAAACAACAACTATTGCAAATTGTTGAAATAAAGGAACTATTTATAATCACCTGAATCATATATGATTTTTTAATATGTAGGACCCACATTAATTTGTGGTTAATATTTGTTCCTACAAAAAGGTATGGTTCTTGTATGAACCAACCTCTTTTCCTTATATCTTTAAACTGTAATTGGTTGTATAAACTGCAACCACAAACTTATAAATGAATTAATTTCCACAAGCCTTTTATACTGAATACTACCACGTGAATTAAAAATATTAAAAAACGGAGATGGTATTTATTTTTGCCCGACAAATGGAACAAGAATAATAGAAACAAAGTGGAACAAGTCATTTTGTTGACACTTAAGTAGGTTACTGTTTAATCGTCACCATCTCCAAAAAGGGATGGGGGCCAATGGCTATAAAACAAATACGATCTGCCAACTTTTTCTCATTTGTTTGTATTAGTAAAATGGCATTTGGAGTTATTGGTTATAATTTATAAAGGGAATGGAACGTATTTCATTTATCGCTATTAGGAAGTTAAATTCAATCGTTAATTTTGTTATAATAAAACGAGTTTTATTGGACATTATTATGTACTACAAGGTCGACAAGTTTAAGGAAAATTTTTAAATAAGTAGAAAACTGAAAAACATACTTGTAGTTTTTCATCTTGATCGTATGCATTTGTGCATACGGGTAACGTTGTAATATGCATACATGCATATGCATAGGTGCATAATGTACTTGTGCATAGAAACCCAAAAAGAACTCAAATTACCTATATGCACAATACGGTCTAGAAGAAGGCTACGAGTGTGTTCCTCGGTTTTCCTTTGAACCTTCCTCCACACACACACACACACACACACACACACACACACACACACACACACACACACCTATATAGAGAGAGAAAGATTCAAACGAGAATGTTAACTTTCATGAGAATGCGAGGAACTTTGCCCATGCACAAAATTACATGTGGTTTTACATTAACGGAAAAACGGGATGCATGCGACGTTGGACGCGACTTAAAGGCGCATGAAAAGTCGCGTGAATCATATGTGATTTTTACGTGATTATATGATTTTTGTACGTTAATCATATGCGATCTTGTACATCGAAAAAGCTTCTCGTTTTCTCGTAAATAGTTAACGTTCTCGTATGAACCCGACCCTGTATACATGTGTGTGTGCGTATGTATATACGGGGCCATATTCAAAAGGAAACTCAAATTTGATTACGAACGTGAGTACAATCGAGAGCGCGTCACATGTTCTATTGGGCTCATATTCAATCTGAATAATACATGATTATTCAGACTGAATATTATGCATTATTCATGGTGAATAATACAATATTCAGATTGAATAAGACAACAATCAGTACTATTCAGTCTGAGTACTGTATTATTCACTTGAATAATATATAATATGCCATGTGGCGCGTTCTTGGTTGTCATCACGTTCGCAATGAAAACTGAGTTTTCACTTGAACTTTCCTCTCTCTCTCTCTCTCTCTCTCTCCACACACACACACACACACACACATACACATACACACATACGAGAGACCAAGTTGTTTTCGCGAGACCTGTGAGAGGACTTTACACATGAAAAACTTCATAGATAAACACTGTGAAGATAATTTTTTTTTGAACATTCGAAGTGAAAAACTTTGCCAAGGTAAAAAAAAATCCAAACCAAGGTAAAAAAAATCAAAACGTTCACAGAATAACACTGGGAAGGTAAAAAAAAACTTCGAACCTTCATAGTGAAAATGCCGTGAAGGTAAAAAATTGACCCTTCATAGTGAAAAACACTGTAAATGTAACATTTACAGTGTTTTCATCATGTAGGTTCGACTTTTTTTACATTCACATTGTTTTGCTGTGAAAGTTTTATGTGTAAAGAATCTTGACCCTATATATATAATCTTCTTATTGTGCAACCCATATTTAATGTGAAACTGATGCAAACCTATGAAATTCTATAAAATTCTTTAAAACATTTCTATAATCATAAACTTTCCATATAGGGTTAAGTTCTGGTGAGACCAAGCATTTTCCGTGAGAACAGTGAGACCAACATATTTTAGTTGAAATTTCACATCAAAACATTTGTGAAGGTAAAAAAAATTGAACATTTATCGTTAAAACATACTAAAAAACACTATCAATTTTTTTTTCCAGAATTTGAGCTGTGAAGGTTTCGTTTTTTTACCTTGTTTAGGATATTTTTTTGCATCGAAAATGATTTTTAGGTCTGCGTATTCGAGTTTTATGTACATTCACGGTGTTTTTTTGTGAAGTTTCATACGTTAAGTATTGGTCTCACGCGGTTTCACGATAACAGCTTGGTCTCACATGATTCTAAAGTCTTCCATATATTTCATATTACATATGTAAACGTTTCATAGAAGTTTATAGGATTTCATAGGTTGCACGAGTTTCACATTAGATATGGGTGGGTTGTAAATATAATTTTTTTATCAAATATAATATATGATATCACAACTAATGCATATCTTATAAATATAATAAATATTTAAACTATAATAAATAAAAGAGTAAACTACAATTTTGGTCCCTGTGGTTTATCGATTTTTTTGAAAGTGGTCCCTAAAGTTTCATAACTCAAAAAATGGTACTTGTGGTTTGGATTTTGTTTTGAAAATGGTCCCTAACTACTAACGACGTTAAAAACCTTCGTTAGTGCCAGGGGTATTTTCGTCTAAGCATATCTTGTCCTTCTTTTTGTAGTTTTCTTTTTGTTTTTCTTATATTTATAAAAGTAAAAAAAATTTAGGGACCTATATGTAATTAACTTTTCCCCTTTCTTCTTTCTTCCTTCTTCTCAATCTTCTCTCTGTTTCTTCCCTACTTCTTCTTAGAGCTTTATCAAAAACCCAGAAAGTCCATGAATTCCAACCAAACCATTAATAAATCTCAAAAACATCTGTTAAAATGCCCCAACGACGTACAATCCTACGAGACCACCACCACCACCGCCTGCTGTCGCCGGTGACGTACGAGACCACAACCACCGCCTGCTGTCGCCGGCGATGTAAGAGACCACAACCACCGCCTGCTGTCATCGGCGACGTACGAGCCACCACCACCGCCTGCTGTCGCCGGCGACGTACGAGCCACCACCACCGCCTGCTATCGCCGGTGACTTACGAGCCACCACCACCTGCTGTCACCGACAACGAAGGAGACCACCACCACCGCCTGCTGTTAATGTTTTTGTTGGATTTCTTATTTTTGTGTCTGATAATGCGTTGAGTTCCTAGGCAGTTTCTAGAAACTTCTTGAATCAGAATGTTTTTGAAAATTAATTAGGGGGTGTTTGGTTGGGGGTATTGAGGGGTCAGGAATGGGAATGATAATGAAAACTGTTGTTTGGTTTGCTATTATATAATGGAATCATTCCTGCAGATCCATTAATTTTCATTCCTGACCAAATTGGGGGGAATGAAATTTTTATTTCTAGTTGGTTCTTTTTTTCATGCATTGTTCCATCTATGGATGTTAAATGCAACATCTTTTGTATTTACAAGTTGGAAAAACATATTCTTTTAATATGAAGCAATTTTTCATTGATTATATTGGGTTAACCAAACAGCATCAATGCAATACTCATTCCTATTCCCATTCTCCTGCATTCCCATTTTCATTTTCATTCCCATTCCCTGAAATGAACCAAACGCCCCCTTAGTTCTTGACGTTTTGTATTGATTGCAATCTAGAGTTTCATGATTGTTGTTGATGATGGTATTGTGAAATTGAAGTTGTATGAACTAAACCAAATCCAACCCATGAAAATTTTGTTTGATTCAGTTTCTTAGGGTAAATATTTTTGATGGATGAAAGTTCCTCTTTTCTGGCAATTAAGTTTTCAATATGAAGAAGGGAAGAGGAAGCAAAGTGTTCAAAAACATTAACAAAGATATCAATAGAGTAGATGTTTCATTTTGTTAGATTATGCATACCAAGTGTTCGATAAAATGTGTTTTATTTCATTTT
Organism: Centaurea solstitialis; assembly: GCA_030169165.1. Lineage (NCBI taxonomy): Eukaryota > Viridiplantae > Streptophyta > Magnoliopsida > Asterales > Asteraceae > Centaurea > Centaurea solstitialis. The sequence continues at coordinate 91,008,090 of CM058040.1, read as the reverse complement.
GGTTATGTAAGCCATTGAGTGTTTGATTTGGTTTATGATCTCCATCTGGCAACGATGTCAATTGCCCTTGAACAACACATCAAGAAAGTTGGGTTAATTTAGAATGTTGAGTAAATTGATTCAATTGCCCTTGAACAACACATTCAATTTAGAATGTTGGGCTAATTTAGACATTTGTGTGTGTATGTTTATATATGTTTGTATGTGTGTATGTTATATGTATGTATCTGTTTGTGTATGTTATATCTACAGATATGTGTGTGTATATACATATGTGTGTGTATGTTACATATCTATGTGTTTGGATATATCTACAGATATGTGTGTGTATATCATGGATTTGTGATATATATATACACTCACATATGTATTTGTGGTGTTGATTTATTGGTAAAAATGTTTATTTTTTGTGTGCTTATATGAAATGTGTTCTTGGTTGCCGGAGAAGATGAAAGAAAGTCGTCGGAGAAGATGGCCGGAGACTCGTCGGAGAAGATGAAAGGAAGTTCTTTAATTACACTTTGGTACCTAAACTTTTAATAGTTTTATACAAAAATAAGAAAAACAAAAAGAAATTGCAAAATGGGTACAAAAACATGGTTGGACGAAAATACCCCTGGCACTAACGAAGGTTTTTAACGTCGTTAGTGGCCAGGGATCACTTTCAAAGCAAAATTCAAACCAAAGGTACCATTTCTTGAATTATGAAACCTTAGGGACCACTTTCAAAAAAATCAATAAACCACAGGGACCAAAATTGTAGTTTAAATATTATTTTATATAGTTTATAATCTTTATAAAACCCATAAAAAAAATCCCTACATATTGCATGACATAACAATGCATACTACAAATTGGATCACAAACATGGAAGCATTATTATATACGAGACAGAGACACTTTAAAAGCATTCGATCAATACAAAATGAATATACATCCAAAGTTAGAGGGGAACCACAAAGAAAAATTGAAAACAAACAAATTAATTCAGGTGATACTTTCTTATCTCGTCGATACCATAAATGGCCAATATTTAAATTAACATGTAAAAGTTATAGATATCAACAAAATGTGTTGTGTTGATTTTGTTAAGATATCGTGGAAGTGGAATTAATCTATTTCCAATATTTAAAATAGTCAATTCAAAAAATGAAAAAAATATATCATATATAGGATCAACATGGCTTTGGTTCTAACCATAAGGATGTGGTGTACTAGTTAAGGTTTGTGGGAGAAGTGACTAGTTAACCCTTCTACCCCCAGGTTCGAATCCAGACGCTTCCAGATTGTGGTCACTAGGGATTAACTCAGGACAACATGTTTTAGCTGTCGGTGAACCTTGCCGGGATTAGTCGGGGCAAAGCCCAGTGGCGGAACACAAGTTGCCTTACCCGACTTGGGATTTAGAAACTTATAATTATTTCAGTTTGTACACATAAAAAGTGTTGGTTAAAGGATGAAGGTTCATGTAACTTCGCCAAACCATAGATTGCTAATTAACATGATAATCATAACATTACAACGAAACCGAGTTTATAAAATGCCTAATGTGTTTAAGTGTTTCAAGAGTGCCTTATAAAAATCATATCTATAAGTGTTACAATAAATTTATAGTTAGTTTGTGGGCGTCGTTACAAGTTTTTAAGGCCGTTTTAAAATAAAGTATTACCCATTTTATATAAAGCTATTTATAAAAATGTCTTATAAACACAAGTCCAATAAAATAAGGGTTTATAGAAACACTTCTCAAAAGTGTCATAAACTAGCTAATACGACATTTTGTTTCAAAAGCTCCTACAAATTTTGTTACAAAGTCAAAGGCATCTTATAAACCTGTTATAACACTTTAAACACTTTTACTTTTGTTGTAGTGTAAACTTGAGGACAAAAATAAACGAGGATTTCGTTCGAATATATTAAGATCAATATCATAATTTTTTTTTACCTTAATCTATATGTAAAAACTCTGATCATCAATATTAAGATGAACAAATCATTATAGCTTTTAATTATTTAGTACAACCTAACTAGTGTACAATTTTCAAATTTCACTAAATCATTAATTAATTGAATTTCTAAGTTTTACACACTGACACTATATACTATCTCAAATCTTTCATCCTCCACAAAAGAGCAACAGCCTTTATCCAACAAAGAAAACCAAAGAAATATGGGTAAAAAAGGAGGGGCCCAAGTAAAATATAAAAATACATTTATTTTCTTTAACATGAATGCATTTAAAACCACACGAGAAAACGGGGGGCCTTGGCCCCCTATTGCCCTCACATAGCTCCGCCACTGGCAAAGCCGCTGATACCCTTTTAAAAAACATGGGTTTGGTTCTTGACTAACAAATATACTGAATTAAACCCAAATAGAATCTTTTAGTTTTTGGGCACCTAAAAATGTATATATAGAGAAAATGGTTCAAATTAAAACTTATTTTCCATTTTGAACTTGAGGATTGATATTGGTACTTTATGTTAATTGATTCAAAGAGAAGCACTACCACCAGCTGGCAAGAAAAGCAAGATTTTGAGGATTGATATTAGTACTTTATGTTAATCCCTATTCCAAAGTCCCCTTTGTCCTTCCTATTGCACACCTTGTCCCATGCAACCCATGAGACTTTATTCTGCTTATCTTTAGCCCCTCTTGAAAAGAACACCCTTCTAATGCCTTCAAGATTTTTTAGGACAACTCAGAGCTTTTGAAAAGGGAAAACAAGTAGATCCCAAGGCCACCCAACACCGACTTACATGATGCAAGTCTCCTTCAATTGGAAAGAGTCTTTCCCTTCCATTTTGAAAGTTTGCTAGCAAATTTATCAGTGAGCGACTGCCGACTAGTCTTTTTAGCTATAGAGACTCTGATCGGCATACCAAGATTATAAAGCATATGACAACTTTCCTTTCATACACATCTATTTCGCTGCTAATCTCGTTGTCTCCAAACTCAAAACCCCAATGGTTGCCATTGTACTTTCACCCATTTGATTTTTATCCCAGAAGCCAGATGAAAGCACTGTAACAACTTCATTAGGTTAAACACGTTTATGTTGCTTCAATCTCCCAAAAAGATAGCGTCACACGCACAGTGATAGCTAGCGATTAGAGCTGTTCATGGGTGGTACGACCCGTTAGGGCCGGTCTGTTCGGCCCGTTAGAAAAATGGGCTTGGACAATCATTATTGAGAAAATGGGCGGCTTTGGGTAATGAAAAAAGTAATTTGAGCAAGCCCGCCCGGCCTGTTATATTTTTATAATTCATTTAATTTTGTATATACTTAATAATTCAATGGTCTTTATTAGAAAAGATTAAGAAATAACTTTAGGGTTAATAACTTAATGTGTTTTTATAAATCTTAAGAGAGAATATGTTCATAATTCATATATTATAATACTTTTTTATACGTTATGTACAATAATATTCTTTACATCTTATTTTTATATAATGCTTGAAAACATTTACATAATTCAAATGATTTACGTAATTTATAACTATATATTATTTTTGTTTTCTTAATGTAAATAAATAAGCCCACTAGCCCGTGGGTAAGCCTGTAAGACCGTAAAAACGGGCTTGGGTTTTCTATATAAGGCCCGTTGAACAAATAATTACGTTAGGCCCAGCCCGGGGCCCGTCCAAGCCCGCAAATGATCACCTCTACTAGCGATATATAACATGCTCATTATTTGGTAATTTGATACCTTTTAACAACCTTTATTGACTGACTTTTTAATGGCATCAATCAGTCCCTCTATCGTGGTGATTAAGAGATACGACGACAACGGGTCGCCTTGCTCTTTTTTCGAGCCTAAATTGTGCCGTTGGGGAGCCATTGATTAGGACCGGACAGACGGACACATTTGTAGTAGAGATGCATCCCTAATCCATCCTTGGCATACTTTTCTGAATTCCATTTGAGCCAACACAGTTTACATTCTAAAAATAGTTTGTATTTAGGCTTCGTTTGGCAAGCATAAGCTAGCTTATAAGCTAGCTGATAAGCTAGCTTATAAGCTAGTCCATCCAAACATGTACCAGGAAGCTAGCTTATCAGCTAGCTTATAAGCTAGCTTTTTGAAACGCTACTTTGAGTAGCTTATGAGGAGCTTATTGTAGCTTTTTCCAATTATACCCTTATTAATATTAATTATTAAATTCAAATATACCCTTTTTGGTCATTTTACATACTCATAAGCTAGTTTTTGCCAAACATAATTTGTTCAACAGCTAGCTTATCAGCTACTAGCAAGCTTATCAATCAACAGCTAGCTTATCAGCTATCCGCTAGCTTATCAGCTACCAGCTAGCTTATAAGCTACGCTTGCCAAACATAGCCTTAATCGCTCTTTAAATAACAAAGTATCATACAAAGTTCTTTTAAATAAGTCATTAATTGAAAGCTGGAATCATAAATAATTAAAATATGCTAAAATAGCGCGCACACACACACACACATCTATATCTATATATATATATATTAAAGAAAGGTTTTTGCTGATGTCATGATTATGAAATTGAGCCATTTGATTGGCCAATTAAAAAAGAATTATCAAATGATGATTTCATCATTTATTCTTATTATTTTAATACCATAATTATCTTTATAATTTACATTTTTTATCCTTAGAATTATTTGATTAAATTACTTTCTATCCATTAGTTTCTCATCTTTCACTTTACATCCTTATCATTTTAAAATAATAATATATATTAATTAAAATGTATTAAAATTTTTGTTTTTTCTTTTTAATAAATTATACCATTATAATCGTCTCGACAATACCTTCAAAATGAGTTTAATATTGAATATTTTTTAATTTAACTATATTATTAAAATTAGATATAAATTAATTTGTTTAGATTTTATTACAATTCTATTCTTGATATTCTTAAAGTTTAAAGATTTTATCTTTTTAACCTAAGTATTTTTATAGATTAGTTATAAGTAATTAAAATTTATTTTATTTAAAACTCCATTGTTGATATTCTTGAAATTTAAAGATTATATCTTTTTGCTGATGTCATGATTATGAAATTGAGCCATTTGATTGGCCAATTAAAAAAGAATTATCAAATGATGATGTCATCATTTATTCTTATTATTTTAATACCATAATTATCTTTATAATTTACATTTTTTATCCTTAGAATTATTTGATTAAATTACTTTCTATCCATTAGTTTCTCATCTTTCACTTTACATTCTTATCATTTTAAGATAATAATATATATTAATTAAAATGTATTAAAATTTTTGTTTTTTCTTTTTAATAAATTATACCATTATAATCGTCTCGACAATACCTTCAAAATGAGTTTAATATTGAATATTTTTTTTAATTTAACGACATTATTAAAATTAGATATAAATTAATTTGTTTAGATTTTATTACAATTCTATTCTTGATATTCTTAAATTTTAAAGATTTTATCTTTTCAACCTAAGTATTTTTATAGATTATTTATAAGTAATTAAAATTTATTTTATTTAAAAATCCATTGTTGATATTCTTGAAATTTAAAGATTATATCTTTTTGCTGATGTCATGATTATGAAATTGAGCCATTTGATTGGCCAATTAAAAAATAATTATCAAATGATGATGTCATCATTTATTCTTATTATTTTAATACCATAATTATCTTTATAATTTACATTTTTTATCCTTAGAATTATTTGATTAAATTACTTTCTATCCATTAGTTTCTCATCTTTCACTTTACATTCTTATCATTTTAAGATAATAATATATATTAACTAAAATGTATTAAAATTTTTGTTTTTTCTTTTTAATAAATTATACCATTATAATCGTCTCGACAATACCTTCAAAATGAGTTTAATATTGAATATTTTTTTTAATTTAACGACATTATTAAAATTAGATATAAATTAATTTGTTTAGATTTTATTACAATTCTATTCTTGATATTCTTAAAGTTTAAAGATTTTATCTTTTCAACCTAAGTATTTTTATAGATTATTTATAAGTAATTAAAATTTATTTTATTTAAAAATCCATTGTTGATATTCTTGAAATTTAAAGATTATATCTTTTTAATCTAACTAACTTTATAGATTATTTATAAGTAATTAATTTTTTATTTAAAATTCTACAAATAAAAAACACTACATATTTTATTTTTGAATCCCCTCGGTTATAAAAATAGATATAAATTAATTTGGTTAGATTTTATTACAATTCTATTCTTCATATTCTTGAAACTTAAAGATTTCATCTTTTTAACCTAATTATTTTTATATATTATTTGTAAGTAATGAAATATTATTTTATTTAAAACTCAATTGCTAATATTCTTGAAATTTAAAGATTCCATCTTTTTAATCTAACTATTTTTGTAGATTATTTATAAATAATTATATTTTATTTTATTTAAAATCCTACAAATCAAAACACTACACATATTTTATTTCTGAATCCCTCAGTTTTAAAATCATTCACGAAATTCAAATCTTTTGATAAAAGAATAATAAATTTTCAATTCTTAAAATTTTAACAGCTATTAGATAACTAAAATATCTATTGTAATAAGCAATTATCTATTGTAATAAACAATTATAATGGCAATTGTCGTATAACATATAATTTACATAAGTATTTAAATGGTAATGACAATTGTCATGTAAATGTCTATTCTTATTAAAAATTAAAATAACATGTTTCAAATGCCTGTATAATATACGGGTCATTAACTAGTATATATATATGAGGGAGGTTCATACAAGAATGACCCAATTTGCAAGAACAAAGTAACCAAGGAAATCACATGTGATTTTGCGCTGCGATGGAAAAAGCGTGTGTAAGCCACGCTCCGACAAGGCGAGTGGGCATCCATACACAAAATCGCGTGTGAATTTGTTGGTTCCTTCATTCTTGCAATTTGGTTTTGTTTTTGATTGAACCTAATTCATATATATATATATATATATATTATATATAATCATCCCTTAGAAACTTTTGTTAGATTTTTCACAAAATTTCTTCAATTTTCATATTATTTTTATGTTTAATTTCATATATTGATTTGGAAAGTAAGTGTGGATTGAACACGTGGTTTGAATATCCAATTAAATAAACACTTATTTTGATCATTTTGTTAAATTATTAAGAGCTTTTTCTATTTCTTTTATTTTTATCTCTTGGGTTTTTAAAAAGGAAACACATATTGATAAAGGTTATAGGTGCTTAAATTTTAACTATTTGATGGAAGTAATCTTCATCTTCATAAACCAAAACCTGTATCCAAATGGTTATGTTATTGCTTGAAACAATTTTTTCTTCTTCTCCATATTACTATATATTTAGAGTAAATAATTTTATACGAGGAACTATTAAACTCAATCACTTGTTGTTGTTATTCTTCAGTTTTTATTGAGGTCTATCTTGTAGAGGTAGATATTGGTAAGACTTAATATTCACATGATCGACATGCTTATACGATTAAATACTACGTTTGTGAGTAATGATTCAAAAACCGGGTCCAACCGGGAACCGGGTCAAATGTGGCCGATTTATGGTGTTTTAAGGACCGGAGTAACCGGTCGGTTTATTGATAAAACTGGTTGAACCGGTGGATCTAATCGATAAAAACCTGGTTAAAAAGAAAAACTTACGTATTATGTGTTTTTTAAATGTTTTGGATTGATATAAAACTTAGTATAATGTCCATTTTTAATGTTTTAACTTGTGGACTTCAAATTCTTGATTTATATATATGGGAAGTGATGTGTTTTAAATTTATACCGCAAGCGTACGGGTGTGTAGCATACGGGTCGATCACGGGGAGGAGATGGTCTAAACACTAACTCACTTAATAATCACGGCCTAGCTATGCGAATTGATTCATCATTTTCGTTATTACACTAAGTGGACATAAAACTAATTAAGATTAAGAGAAAAGGATAAATACATAGAAATTAAAAGTAAACTAAACAACAATCATGATTAAAGGACATTGGGTAACGTTGATCTTGGGCTTTAGAAATGGTGGAATTTTGTTAGACAAAACTACTTCAACCCTCTTTCGAGGCGGAAAAGCTTTTCTTAACCAAGACTCATACTTACTTTCGCAGCATGAGTACGTTGGAAAAAAACATTAAGGTTTAAACAATTATATTTCCAATAAACGTCCTTAACTATTCTCATGTTAAAACCGTTATCATTGATCAATTTAGCCGAAGTAGAAGATCAAACTCTCGTTTGATTCAAAAACTAGTCAAATTACTAAATGCTTTGTTAAAACCTAATTAAATGAACTTCAACTTTCGTTGGAGTCAAAATAAGTTAAAACTCTTCATTTGTTTTACGAACAATTGATCAATACCAAATCTTTAACCTTAAGTGACAATTACCCAACGAAACAAAAATCAAACTAACGACCAAACAACAATTGATTATCTAAAACCTATTTAGAAACATGAAATTGAAACAAACCCTAATTATACACAACACTCACATTAGACTCAATCTACACACAATTAACATAAACACAAATTAAAGAAAAGCCCTAATTTATCAAATAGACATGTGCAGAAAATTCAATTAATCTAACCTAATAAGTAGAATTAAAGAGAAGAAGAAAAGAGTTTAAAAGAGAGATAAGGGATAGAGATGCAATTACACTAAAAAGCATAAATTAAACAAATAATAAGTGTATAAATTTAAATAAGGAGTACAAACAAGAATTTAAAAGAGATGAAGAAACAAAGAACATAAACATTCAAATTAACCAATAGCATTCAAACAAACTACAAATAAACCAAATCTACTAGAGAGTTAGGGAAGAAGATACTAGAAATCGTATGAAACACCGATCGAAAACCGGATTCCAATGGCCTAAGCTTCAAGTTTCGATCTTCTCCCCATGGATGATAAAAATCGTCCAAGAACTCCCCAAGAGAGGTTTTTTTTTTTGTACGTTGATTTCAAAACTAGGAAGATTCAGACTAAAAAAAACTGAAAAGAAACTACTTAAGGAGTCTAAAAGTTAAGGCCTGAAAGCCCACTTGAAAAGCCCAAACAAAAGTCTAAAGTGAAAATTCTGCACTAAAACTTCCCTGGCCGGGGAAAGATCCTTCTCGGCTGCGAATCCGGACAGCATGCTTTATCCTTAGAAAAGCTCCGGTTTCTTCCAATTTCCGCCATCTTTGATGCTCGTCCATGCTTCTCCCACGTCCTCCTTCGATCCATCCTTCAATTTCACCGCACTTTCCTCAAAAACTTGTCCAATCTGCACAAAACACATACCAAATGCGTAAAAGCTTTCCCAAAAGAGTTTCCAACCGTGATTTAAGAAAAATAAGGAAAAAGTTAGAAAAGAATGCATGATGTGGCTAAATTATACACTAAAATGTAGCGAAAATTTATCTAATATGCACAAAATTAGGTGTATAAAATGCACCTAACAAACTACCCACAAGCTAAACTTTCTTGTCCCCAAGAAAGAAGTAGAACTCGTTCGGGTGAAAAACAAAGGAAGAAAAAGAAAACAAAAGAAAACCTTTGAAAATGTCAAGACAAATTACCCCACGATCTCACTAACACAACTAAGCATCAAGACCACATACCACAATTGTACAACTAATCACATGTTGGATTTTAGTAAAAACAAGTAGGAACCTATGATTACCAAAATGTCGACCAAATCAAGCATATCACAAACATCGCAGTCCAAGAAGATTTCGCATACACACCATAGTCTCTAGGGAAAGGGATGGTGATCTATAAAGATGGATGCTCACGGTATTCGCTCTATGCTCTCAAGTGTGTATAGGGACGTGTATACGCTCAAATCCATCCCAATCGAGACAAAATAAATGCAATCTTGACACCATTGAACTTATTCTCAAGTCCAAAAGTTTACCTTGAAAACATGTGCAATGAGGGCTTTAAGGTAAGGCTAGGGGTGTAAGGTAAGGGTTAGGCTCGTTTATTGGTGTTATGGGTATTGGGTTATGTTTTTTTTTTTTTGTATGCACAAAAGATTCTTTTTTTTCTTTTCTAATGTTTTTGATAACATTGGAGGCTTATTTGGTTTTTTTTTTTTTTTTTTTTTTTTTTTTTTTTTTTTTTTTTTGCTTTTTGTTTTTTTTTTTTTGAAGATAGGTAACCATGTGAACCCACAAGCTATGCTTGTTTTGGGGGCTCAACACACTAACCACCTACCCACAAGCTATGCTTGTGTTTATTTCTATGCCAAATCCAACTATCATCTCAAGAATTCAACCTTAATGTGCATGGTTTTTTTTATAGGTATATGGGGGTACAAAGAAATGCTAGTATTTAGGCTCAAATTGGGTTGCAAAGGAAAAATCTTTTTTTTTTTTGATGAAAAGAAGACCTCTATATAATCATGATAAACTTGGACGAGAAACTACTCAAAAGTCTAGACTACACCTCGATGGGAGATAACACACAAGAAATGAGAATTGGGATTGATTACATATGTGTCAATCCAAAAGGTCCCAAAATCTCACCAAGTAAATCCATCAACTATAGTCACATTTGTAGTGTAGGGGGACTACGGTATGCAAACTAGTCCTAGAGGCTACTTGAAACAACATGCTCGATAGTGTGTGCAAATGTCAACGAAGGTAACATTATTCCTACCAAAGAAAGTTCATCAACACCATGGCAAAAAGTTGTTATGCGGTTAGTGAACCCAACAACTAAATCATGCAAGGTAAGATATGGTGCATTACAAGTCTTGACAAAACAAAGAGAATTCAAAAATCTTTTTTTTTAATATATACATGCAACCTAAAATGCAATGCAAGTTAAACTATATGCAAAACAAAATGAAAAACACCTACCCACAAGCAAAAAGAAGCATTGTCCTCAATGCTCGGGTTAGAGTGTAAAAATGAAAAGAAAGAAATCACGATGGAGGGGGAATATGCCCCTGGTCAATATGGTACTTCAACAAAATCTCTTGATTGCGTAAGATTTGTGCCATGTTTTGCCGTATCTCGACAGCAAAGGCGTCGAAACGGCTCTCAAGAGAGGGCAAGTCGGCTGGTTGTGAAGGAGGGTTCTCAGATGATGGCTCTTGTGTAGGTGAAGGGGGAGCGTTAGGAAAGCTCCAATCAGTGCTCGGTGTGATCTCAGTAATTTCCGTGAGAGGAGATGGTAGTGTGACCGGGTGGCGGTCATGATCAATGAGCCAATAAAATCTGTTTCTCTCGGGTATTGGTTCAATCATGTGAAGTTTAGTCGAGAGGCAGAGAAGATCAAGTGACGTGATGGGTGCGACAGGTTTTCCACTCAGAGGGAATGGTCAGTGAAAGTGGGGGTTTGGTAGTGCTCATTAGCCGGATTCGGCCTTTGCCGATTCGGGCGTGGTCGCTTAGAGCGACTTGAGAACGCCATTAGTGCGAATGGTTATGTGTGGTGGAAAAACGTCGTGTGTGCAACAATCCTATGTCCGTCCAGTGGTGACGGCACATTCTAACAATCACAAAAACTCACACAAGAATCGACCCACAAGCTATTAAACGCACTAAAACTTTGATACGCAACAATCATAAACAGGAAAGAGTGTACCGAAGTTTTTCCGAGATTGCAACCGTTGAAATGTTTGTTGGTGCGGCTGTTTGAACTTCCGACGGAAAGACGGCGATGATTTGGTGCAAGTTCTAGGTGGCAAAAGCCGCTTGTCTGTTTTGGTTGCGGCGAGAAGAAACAGAGAGAAGAAGAAACCGACGTAAAGTCGCCGGCGTGGTTTCGCGTCGGCTGCACAGGCGGCAGCGAGAGAGAAAAATTGGCGGAATGGTGATGTTGGTCACCGAGATCAGCAAGAAGAAAGAGGGAGAGAGTGAGAAAGAGAGAAAGAGAGACGGCCTGGTGGTGGCGTCGGCGGTGGTCGACGAAGAGAAGAGAAGAGAAGAAGAAGGTGGCGGCGCTGTGGTGTTTTGTTGCTGCCGGCGGCAGTTCTCGTTGGTGCAAAGAAGAAGAGAAAGCAAAGAAATCGCCGGCGGTTTTTGACGAAGAGAAGAGGGGAGGTTAGTGGTGGTCTCGTCGACACGAAGAAGAGGAGACCGGAAAGAGAGGCGCCGGCGGTGTGGAGGCGGTGGTTGTTCGGTGGTTTCCGGCGTGAAGAAGAAGAAGAGAAAAGTGGTGATGGCGGTTGTGTGTCGACAAGAGAGAAAGAAGGGGATGAAGAGATGTGGGGTGGGGACTAGGGTTAGGTTTTTTTTTCTTTTATATAAAATAAAAAAAAAACTGAATTTTTTTTTTACTATTCCTTTCCTGCCCGGGGAGGATTGTTTCACGGCCGGGAATCTGGGCAGAAAATTGAAGGCTTTCAGGAAATTTCTTTCCCGCCCGGGGAGGATTTTTCACGGCCGGGAATATGGGCAGAACTTTTTGAGTTCTTCAAATTTAAAACAAAGCAAAAGAAAAGGATAGAAAATGGTCAAAATGTCGATGGACACTTAGAGGTCGATTTTCAAGCGTTTTAAAAGATCGATCTAAAGTCAAATGATCGACTTAAATGCTCACCGATTTTGAATGGGTTACATAAACACATAAAAGATATCGGATAACCCGATGTGTACTCATTGTATAACATGTTACGTTACCCGTAGCCGAGAATTAAATTAGGGGTAGAGAAAGAAGGGTCGGTGATGTCCGGCTTGACATTAAAATTACCGTACCAAGAAAATAGTAAAAATAGCACACAAAAAGTGTTTTAGCAAGACAAAAATAATATCACTCTTTATTTCTAAAGGTAATAATTATCTCGATCTTATCAAACACACATCTCAATGGCCCGTCACTCATCGCATTTTCGTCAATCGTGCCTCATCATTCTCATCTGCAAGTTGGCCAAACTATACAAACAAAAACTTCAAACACACGGTTAAACAAAATAACATACGAGAAGACGAAAAAAAAAACATAAAAAAGAAATGGGGTAAAGACATAGACTAGTAAATCAAAAAGTAAGTCAGTGTTAGGCTAGTCGCCTCCCCGGCAACGGCGCCAAAAACTTGATGTGTTTTAAATTTATACCGCAAGCGTACGGGTGTGTAGCATACGGGTCGATCACGGGGAGGAGATGGTCTAAACACTAACTCACTTAATAATCACGGCCTAGCTATGCGAATTGATTCATCATTTTCGTTATTACACTAAGTGGACATAAAACTAAATAAGATTAAGAGAAAAGGATAAATACATAGAAATTAAAAGTAAACTAAACAACAATCATGATTAAAGGACATTGGGTAACGTCGATCTTGGGCTTTAGAAATGGTGGAATTTTGTTAGACAAAACTACTTCAACCCTCTTTCGAGGCGGAAAAGCTTTTCTTAACCAAGACTCATACTTACTTTCGCAGCATGAGTACGTTGGAAAAAAACATTAAGGTTTAAACAATTATATTTCCAATAAACGTCCTTAACTATTCTCATGTTAAAACCTTTATCATTGATCAATTTAGCCGAAGTAAAAGATCAAACTCTCGTTTGATTCAAAAACTAGTCAAATTACTAAATGCTTTGTTAAAACCTAATTAAATCAACTTCAACTTTCGTTGGAGTCAAAATATGTAACACCCCAAATTTCCCAAACAGTATATAACATGCATAACAACAATTCCCAGTGATCTAACGCACGGAATTAATTATCAAACTCAAAACTTGGCATTCAAGCCCAAAAACAAAAATCCATCAGTGACAACTCAAAGGTATTGACAGTGGAACAACCCTCCACAACTGAGATACACTATAACTAATGACCATCTATCGGATGTCCAAAGTTGGCCTCTCATCTAACTCTGAGCCTTCTCACTTCCCTTCAAGGATGCTTCTCTACGAACTTCCCCTGAAAATGTTTAAAAAGGTTTTGAAAGCGAGGGTTAGACCGAAAGGTCTAGTGAATTCCATCAAAACAGTTTAAACAACAGTTCTGGCCCGCTGGCCATAAATCAAGTTAAAACCCACTGAATGTGTGCGGACAAAGAAATGAATACAGTCCAGGCCCAGTCCAGGTCACCTGACAATAACTCCCAAGGGACATAGTCCCAAGGTACCCCCAAGTGGCGGATCAGACCAAATGGTAAACTCCCAAGGAACGCAAGGTTCCAAGGTACCCAGTGTCCATAGTGCAACACATCAGTCAAACAATCCCAATCATTACCATTTTAAGCATGCTTTAAATGTAATCAACAATTATGTCATGTTATCATATTTCATAAAGCAGTTCGTACGTCAAAATCATTTATCAAACAGAATGGGCAATTAAAATCCAGTTCAAAACAATTTATCCCATTCAAATCAGGCAAGGGAACTCACCTGTCGCTGACTCCCGGTCAAGTAACCTAAACCGTCTTACGCGCACCCTACATAGATATAGTACCTATCAAAACTCGAACTTCAACTGATAATCTTAATTAGATACGTTCTATTATAGACTAACTCAAAATCCTATATGGAAAACCCAACGTGGAAAACTTTGACATACCTTAACGTGGAATACCCAACGTGGAATACCCAACGTAGAAAACCCAACGTGGAAAACTTCAACGTGGAAACCCGACGTGGAAAACCGACGTGGAAAACCCGACGTGAAAAACCCGACGTGGAAAACCCGACGTGGAAAACCCGACGTGGAAAACCCGACGTGGAAACCCGACGTGGAAAACCGACGTGGAAAACCCGACGTGGAAAACCGACGTGGAAAACCCGACGTGGAAAACCGACGTGGAAAACCCGACGTGGAAAACCGACGTGGAAAACCCGACGTGGAAAACCGACGTGGAAAACCCGACGTGGAAAACCGACGTGGAAAACGGATGAGGAAAACGGATGAGGAAAACAGCAAGGTCAAAATAATGGTTTAACTTAGCCGAATTCCCGACTCGGAAATCATAGATTTCCATTCGGGAAAGGCATTGGGAACCAAAACCTCAACAGAAAATCCCAATCCGGGAATCATGAATCTCGATGTGGAAAACATGAATGTGGAAAACATGAATCCCAATGTGGAAAACATGAATGTGGAAAACATGAATGTGGAAAACATGAATGTGGAAAACATGAATCCCAATGTGGAAAACATGAATGTGGAAAACATGAATCCCAATGTGGAAAACATGAATGTGGAAAACATGAATGTGGAAAACATGAATGTGGAAAACATGAATCCCATCACACTCCCAAAACACACAATTTACACTCTAAGGATGATTTCCAAAATGGATAAAAATTTATGGTTTAAGGCTATATATATAGCATGGGCTTGGGCCAAGCCCATTCTCAATGTGGAAAAATCCCAACTCAATAAAACTTTGAAAAATTTACCAAATCAACCCTCTTTTCACAAATTCTTCTCAATTTAAGAAATTAACCACGTACTTTCCATTAAACTTGTAAATTTGAATTCACGGTTATTACATCTCTCCCCCCTTAAAAGAATTCCGTCCCGGAATTCATTTGGTAACGGGTGACGATACTTTGCTCTCATTTCTGATTCCTGCCTCCCAAGTGCACCCTTATCCCTTTTGGAACTTCTATTATCCGACCTGAGCTCACTGTCGACCTACAATCAAGTACCACTTACGTTTGCCGCAGCAAAATTTCCTAGTCAATCTCGACAAATTCACAAATTCCCCCCCCCCTCATATACCGGAGTAGGTAACAGTTCTCCCACCATATTACTATGAACAACATACCTTTGAACATCAACTTCTAAATCATAGGTACACAAAACCATCTTTCTTAAACTCTCCCTAGCAATTCATTTATTTGTCAAATATCTCTCTGTAGTATAGTCCCACGTTGATTGGTTCAACAACTCAAGATTCTCATCTTATCTTACTCACTTATGTCGACACAATACCTCATTCCTTACGTTATCCCGACAACTTACTCTTACATCAATATTTATCACCCAACACCAATCAATAATGCCTTTGTCACAATTCACGATCTATACCTAACTAAGCATTTCCATGGTATTTCCTGCCTTCAACAAACCACCCGACCGATTCAATTCAGACGTTTTAGTCCGAAGATAACCTACATTCTCCACTTCCTAATAAGACCGACAACTTTAATAGCATCCCTTTATGTGAAATGGGTACTTGACACTTCCAAATAAACTTCACTCCACAACAAAACATTCCCCAATGAAACATATAACATCCCTATAGTCGCCCTAGGAATTTAAACCCATTCAATTACTTATTGTGACCAAGGATCACAAAAGTTCTTCCTTTTAGTAGTCATTAACCAACACTTTAATCTTCCATAAAGCAGTCATACCATAACACCAACCTAACTTCAATATGTATTTATACATGCCACTATTTGGAATTTTCCAAAATTTTCAAGTAAGAGTTCACGTCTACGTGCATCCCGCAATCGCATCACAGCACAATCCTTACTAGCAATTGAAACACAATACCACCATTTATCAAGTAATCACTATAATGTAACATCTCTCACCACAAACACATACAAAATTTACCTGAGTACACAACCAATAATGCCTTCCCCCACCTAATTTAACTCTTCAATACACAGATGACAAACACTTTCTACTGACATGAAAATGCCATCAGTAGATTCACATATCTACTAACCAGAAACTTCGCACTACCGGAAGAATGTCACACCTCTAGTGCCCAATACTAATAACCTTCCTACTAATTTCCCCGGTATTCCCAAAGAACACCCCAACACTCCTGCTAAGATTCACTTCACAACATCATCACCAAATACTCTTAGTTAACCAAAGATATACAATACTCCCACCCAATGGCTCATCTCTACCACAAGACATTGCATAATTCTTTCTCTAGGCCGATTACCACACGTATGGGTAAAAAAATATTATCTCCCGACTTTAACTTTCTCAAATTTAGACGAACCACAAAATCACGATCATCTCAGTTACCCGAAAGGGTTTTCATTCTTATAATTTTCCACTAGGTCAAGAAGAGTACGCACCTAAAGTTGCTCGAACTTACTCTTAATCGTCTGGATACTGGATGACAACTCACTAGTACACATTCTCATACGGTATAATGTCAGATCTTAGGAGCCCTTTAGTCTGAGCGTCTCATTCGATCACCTTATTTGTTCCAATCATGAAAACATAAGACATGCTCCAGGAGTTCTCTCACCGGGACTTAAGCTCTAAGTTGCACCCTCTAACTTCTTTTCGAAATGAACTACGACACAGGGAGATCACATGTTACCAAAGACAATTCATAAATGTGGCTCTGCATAATTCTCTCTTACTTGCCAAACTTCCCACATCTAATCTACTTTCTTAAATTCAATAAAGTATATTCACGTGCTTACTAAACAAGAGGATTCTTTCCTAACCAAGGAATACTGCATTTCTCCAACTCCACCCTTTTGACTTCAACAATAAGTCAAAACGAATAGGATACGTTATTCTTATCCCCTGACACTAGCCATACACCTTACACATATACCCCATGCTTGACGACTTCGGATAAATTATCAGAAATTTCAAAAGCAAAGTTTACGCTCACTCTCATCTTATAACTACAATATGACCACCATGTTACCTCAAAACAAGCTCTAACATAGCCGCCGGCTTGCAAGTCTAACCCAATGTAATACATGCCATGACATCAGCTAACGGTTAAAATCTTTATGTTTATTTCTTACTCATACTGGTATTGTCTTATTGATTCTAGTCACAACCCATACATTCCAAGAAAAGTCACCTCAAATATAAATGAACCACCAATCGTGTTCAACCACAATTACTTAATCAGGTCTTCCTCCCTCACAGTTCTTCGTACCCTCTTAATGACATTTAGATCGTGAGGATAATAAGGTATCCCATTTTCAGATGAAAATATCCAGTGTGCACTTACTGAGTTGCACAATGCTTTGCTCCCAACGAACATCAAATTTCGAGAAAAGATCACCCATCCCAGCTTAGTAGTCTCTTACTTTCGTAATGCTTACTTAACACACTCAGTTACCGAATCCAGCACAAATTCTGTCCTAGCTGCCCCTTTACGACTTTAAATGAACTTGGTAATAAAACCACTTCAAAATCACCACTCTTGCTATAGTTTTCTAGCATCAATCTCAGCAGTCTGTCGTATACCCCATCGTCCTTGCATAGTGATGTTTCCTTAACATTCACAGGTTCCCAAGGAAACCTTCTATTTTCACACATCTCAAATGTAACCCTGTGATAACTCATTCTAACCCATTAAACACAAGACCTAACTGGTACATGGTCTAACACTAGCATGCTTCAAACTCTGGCTCGATGTCGTTCACACCCTGCCTAATCATTTCACCACTTTTCTTTGAACAAGAACACCAAGGTCGGAAATCGACCCTCCGTTGCATTTTCTCATCCCTAATTCATGATCCATGACCTAGCGAGTTTATAGCCTTCATACATGATGACACAATAACAAAATTTCGTTTTACAACCCCCAACAGTAATTTACGTTATAAGTATAACTTTATTCTCATGGATCACAAGGATCAATCACACACACACATTTCCAAAACATAGTAGTCTAGTCAGACAGAATTGTGCCAAAATGAACTATACATTTTAAAAGAATTCCTCACATACGCCCTTTAAAACACAAAGTAAATCGCTTACCACAAAAGAAATCAAATGACTCTTAAACTTGCTGGTTAGACAATTTCGTATCAGACCCAACTTCTAGTAAAACAAAATTCGACTTCTTGTTTCCATAAATGTGATAAGCTTTATCATCTAAGTAGTGAAATATTAATACTTTTCATTTGCAAACCTTTATCATGTAACAAACTTAAGTTTATTTATTTATTTATCAAAACACACTGCACTTGCCTGAACATCTTTAAAACCAGAACCCACGAAGCATACGCATATACTTGAGTAAAAGATTTTACGACTCATTTAAAATATAAAACACAACGCATGAAAGCACTTTTATGTTGAAGGCTACTCGCTCTAACTAGGTCAGCCTCTTGCATCCACCGAAATCTTACAGTCAATGTTTTAACAATACTTCAACGGGTCAAGCCCTTCACACTTTTCGCAAGTTCAGGGCTTTCACTAATGAACACACCCAAATAACATTCTTGGACAATTTTTAGACGAATCACTTAACTCACGACCTATATAGATCAACAATCTTCATCATACTCCAGTATACCCCTAATTCATAACATTTATCGACGCGGTTCTTTCTTAACCAACCTTTTGACTAACTATCAACTCTCAAGGAAATACTCTCCCCCAGAACTCAATCATGAGCTGACGTACTCAATATCTCCATGTAATTATCATACGAACTCCTCATAACGAGGACTTGCTACGATTAGATATCTCAAGAATTAGGCATCCTTCCCAAATAAGGTCAAAAGTTTCTAATCACTACGAACAATCCACATTCTATAATATACGCTCAAGAGGTATAACATTCACCGTTATCTTCCGCGATACATAAAACCGTTAGGATTAGCGGAAGGTTAGATCTCACTAATTGCCATTACACCATTAGTTACCTTAACATAAGTAATCAAGTATCTTCGACCCACATGGGTAAACACCCGCACAATCAGTTACATTGTGAACACATTTTTATTCAAAACATGAAATAACTACACCTGGAGCTATCTCCCACATCATACCAGAAATAGTGTCACTAACGCAATGCTAGCTGTTACTAACCTCTGCATCTAAGCCACTCACCTCAACAAAAGTGATCAAGCATGCTCACGTACCTGTAAATTCCTATTAACACTGGCCAGGTGCTAATTTGAATTTACCTTACATGAGATCCATGATACCATCGTTGAGTACTTTAACAAGCATGACTCTCTTATGGTCTTCCTATATCTCAGCTGTGCTCCTAATCCTACAGTTTAAGACTAGGCCCAATCCTGGTCACCTAATTCACTTAAACTAGTGCTCTGATACCAATTTGTAACACCCCAAATTTCCCAAACAGTATATAACATGCATAACAACAATTCCCAGTGATCTAACGCACGGAATTAATTATCAAACTCAAAACTTGGCATTCAAGCCCAAAAACAAAAATCCATCAGTGACAACTCAAAGGTATTGACAGTGGAACAACCCTCCACAGCTGAGATACACTATAACTAATGACCATCTATCGGATGTCCAAAGTTGGCCTCTCATCTAACTCTGAGCCTTCTCACTTCCCTTCAAGGATGCTTCTCTACGAACTCCCCCTGAAAATGTTTATAAAGGTTTTGAAAGCGAGGGTTAGACCGAAAGGTCTAGTGAATTCCCTCAAAACAGTTTAAACAACAGTTCTGGCCCGCTGGCCATAAATCAAGTTAAAACCCACTGAATGTGTGCGGACAAAGAAATGAATACAGTCCAGGCCCAGTCCAGGTCACCTGACAATAACTCCCAAGGGACATAGTCCCAAGGTACCCCCAAGTGGCGGATCAGACCAAATGGTAAAGTCCCAAGGAACGCAAGGTTCCAAGGTACCCAGTGTCCATGGTGCAACACATCAGTCAAACAATCCCAGTCATTACCATTTTAAGCATGCTTTAAATGTAATCAACAATTATGTCACGTTATCATATTTCATAAAGCAGTTCGTACGTCAAAATCATTTATCAAACAGAATGGGCAATTAAAATCCAGTTCAAAACAATTTATCCCATTCAAATCAGGCAAGGGAACTCACCTGTCGCTGACTCCCGGTCAAGTAACCTAAACCGTCTTACGCGCACCCTACATAGATATAGTACCTATCAAAACTCGAACTTCAACTGATAATCTTAATTAGATACGTTCTATTATAGACTAACTCAAAATCCTATATGGAAAACCCAACGTGGAAAACTTTGACGTACCTTAACGTGGAATACCCAACGTGGAATACCCAACGTAGAAAACTCAACGTGGAAAACTTCAACGTGGAAACCCGACGTGGAAAACCGACGTGGAAAACCCGACGTGGAAAACCGACGTGGAAAACCGACGTGGAAAACCGACGTGGAAAACCGACGTGGAAAAACGACGTGGAAAAACGACGTGGAAAAGCGACGTGGAAAACCGACGTGGAAAACCGACGTGGAAAACGGATGAGGAAAACGGATGAGGAAAACAGCAAGGTCAAAATAATGGTTTAACTTAGCCGAATTCCCGACTCGGAAATCATAGATTTCCATTCGGGAAAGGCATTGGGAACCAAAACCTCAATAGAAAATCCCAATCCGGGAATCATGAATCTCGATGTGGAAAACATGAATCCCAATGTGGAAAACATGAATGTGGAAAACATGAATCCCATCACACTCCCAAAACACACACTTTACACTCTAAGGATGATTTCCAAAATGGATAAAAATTTATGGTTTAAGGCTATATATATAGCATGGGCTTGGGCCAAGCCCATTCTCAATGTGGAAAAATCCCAACTCAATAAAACTTTGAAAAATTTACCAAATCAACCCTCTTTTCACAAATTCTTCTCAATTTAAGAAATTAACCACGTACTTTCCATTAAACTTGTAAATTTGAATTCACGGTTATTACAAAATAAGTTAAAACTCTTCATTTGTTTTACGAACAATTGATCAATACCAAATCTTTAACCTTAAGTGACAATTACCCAACGAAACAAAAATCAAACTAACGACCAAACAACAATTGATTATCTAAAACCTATTTAAAAACATGAAATTGAAACAAACCCTAATTATACACAACACTCACATTAGACTCAATCTACACACAATTAACATAAACACAAATTAAAGAAAAGCCCTAATTTATCAAATAGACATGTGCAGAAAATTCAATTAATCTAACCTAATAAGTAGAATTAAAAAGAAGAAGAAAAGAGTTTAAAAGAGAGATAAGGGATAGAGATGCAATTACACTAAAAAGCATAAATTAAACAAATAATAAGTGTATAAATTTAAATAAGGAGTACACAAACAAGAATCTAAAAGAGATGAAGAAACAAAGAACATAAACATTCAAATTAACCAATAGCATTCAAACAAACTACAAATAAACCAAATCTACTAGAGAGTTAGGGAAGAAGATACTAGAAATCGTATGAAACACCGATCGAAAACCGGATTCCAATGGCCTAAGCTTCAAGTTTCGATCTTCTCCCCATGGATGATAAAAATCGTCCAAGAACTCCCCAAGAGAGGTTTTTTTTTGTACGTTGATTTCAAAACTAGGAAGATTCAGACTAAAAAAAACTGAAAAGAAACTACTTAAGGAGTCTAAAAGTTAAGGCCTGAAAGCCAACTTGAAAAGCCCAAACAAAAGTCTAAAGTGAAAATTCTGCACTAAAACTTCCCCGGCCGGGGAAAGATCCTTCCCGGCCGCGAATCCGGACAGCATGCTTTATCCTTAGAAAAGCTCCGGTTTCTTCCAATTTCCGCCATCTTTGATGCTCGTCCATGCTTCTCCCACGTCCTCCTTCGATCCATCCTTCAATTTCACCGCACTTTCCTCAAAAACTTGTCCAATCTGCACAAAACACATACCAAATGCGTAAAAGCTTTCCCAAAAGAGTTTCCAACCGTGAAATAAGAAAAATAAGGAAAAAGTTAGAAAAGAATGCATGATGTGGCTAAACTATACACTAAAATGTAGCGAAAATTTATCTAATATGCACAAAATTAGGTGTATAAAATACACCTAACAGGAAGTATCAAATACAAACCTTCTTACAAACTACAAAAACCATCATGTTAGGAAATAAAGACAATATTTATGGATACTTATCATGGTTCATTAATTAAACTGGGATATACATGACAGGTGATAATTGTAACACCCCCCTCCCAAGACGGAATGGGGGGTCACTTTCAAACTTATACAAACGAACTAACAAAAACATAAAGAGCACTATAATCCATAATTACAAATAATTACTGTCAAAGATAATTGATATCACCAACGATACAAATTCTTTCTTTATAATACAGTCTTTACAACGATAATAAAATCTACAAAAGTCTAAATTTAAACCTCTTAAGGATGGCGACTCTTCAGATCACATACTCCTGAGCTTCCCTTCAAAAACCTGCCGCGAAGAAAGAAATGCGGCTGAGCAAACGCTCAGTGGGCGGATACAAACAAATAACAAATGCAAATTCTAAGGTCTCGTGAGAACTAGCACGAGGAAGAGACACATCTCATCTAAAGTAAACATAACTTATCGAGGTACCCACAAACGGAAACGAAACAAAACTAAGAGAAATTGAACCAATAACTTAATATAGATGTTAAATCAAAAGTCGCAACAAAATGATAATATCCAAACTTATTATATCAAAATCAGTGAATCGTGTCAAAGGCGTAAGCTATCACATAAAACATATAATTAATTAAATACTAAACGAATCTGAAAAGGTTAAATTAAACTTATATCATATGATTACACATCAAATATCAAATATCAAATATCAAAATCATCACATCATATCACATAAATCGAGCTCGAATGCATACACTTGGATATCATCCGACGTGACAAGTGTCAGACATCTGGCCACAAAGGCCCATACGTTGGACATACACATCCAACTGTACTAGTTGTGAGATGCGGTGTTGGGCACACACCGACACTCACCCTACATTCTAGGGTCGACCCATACGCCTCCTTACTGGTCACACATAAATAGCTCCCACATGAGCACACACAAAAGAGAAGACGCCGTGGACTGATCACACCGCCACCGGCGATGTCTCGCCATCGGTGCCACAATGACGTGCCTATGGAACCCCCCATAGGTGGTTAGCAAAACACATAAATCTCAAAATCATATCACAACCCGTGTGATCACATCAAATGAATAACAAGTCATATTAATTAATAAATGAATATAAAAATATAACCATACAAAAATATGAACCAAATCCCATAAAATATTCATAAATTCGAAGACACTTAATCGAACAAATTACGAATCAGAAAGAGCTTAAAACGATCAAGTATCGTAAACCATTAAAATAGATTTAGATATGAACAAACACAAAATATTTATGAGGAAAACGCATAACGAATCAAATCCAAACGAAAACTATGAACACGACTTTTAGAAATCAAGACGTACGATTTTCAGCATTTAACACGTTTAGAGATCGAACAGTTTAACATATTTACAATAGGTTTTAGAAAAACATATCTAAACGGAAGTTTTAGGTCAACGTCTTAGGATTCCAATGAATCAAGAACGAACTGAATCGGGTTTAAAATGAATCCGATATGAAATTTTGAAAACCGTTGCGCTGTTTTCGTTTAAAGCATGAGCTGTTTCAGAAAACTCATATTTTGGACACTTTAGCATAAATATCACAGGTTGCTCGTGTGACAGTAAATCGTAGTAGACGTCTTGGGGTTTTTAAAAACGTATTGCATGAGTAAATCTGATAAACGAGCGACGAGTTATGATTTTTACAAATAAGACATAATTTTCAGAAAATTTTGCAGCTCAGAATCATAATAAGATGTTTCTAAATATAAAATCAAAAGAAGACGTCTAGCCGAACGAACAATTAAATGAATGGATGAGAAACTAAATAAACATAAACACAATGAAATAAAGCACATTAAGCACGAACAAATAGATCGAATGACGCGAAAGAAACTAAAGGAGTTCGTACACGTATCAAACAAACGCAAATGGAATTTAGCAATCGAATATGCATAACGAATAAATAAGAAATCCGTACTTTTGATAACCTCTAAAACCGCTTATAAATCTTCACCAGATTCGTTAATGCATCTCCACTTGATCACACGATCATAGCTTCAACAAATAAAATCCAATCTTAAATCTAAAGCCATTTGTTGCTTGGAACCATGATGCTCGATTATCTTCCTTTTGCTTTCCTCCATGATTTAAGGCATAAAAAAGAAAATTTGAAACTCCAAATGAGCTTTAAAAGACATGGAAATAAGGGTATCGTTTAAAAATTTTTGCCTAGACAAGATATGCCTTATTTACAAGATGGAAGACCTGTTGATATGGTCTTCAACCCATTAGGAGTACCTTCACGAATGAATGTAGGACAAATATTTGAATCTTCACTCGGGTTAGCGGGGGGTTGCTAGTCAGACATTATCGAATAGCGCCTTTTGATGAGAGATATGAATAAGAAGCTTCGAGAAAACTGGTGTTTTCTGAATTATATGAAGGCAGTAAGCAAACAGCAAATCCGTGGGTATTTGAACCCGAGTATCCAGGGACCTATGGCTGCAACCATTTGCTCATTTATGACCTTAACCCCAATTCATTTATTTTAAACCAATTATTGACTAAATCAATAGAAGCAAAAAATAAAAATAAAAGTAAATTCTTAATCCTATTCATGTAAACCACCAGCACCGATTTTCACTATAGGGGTTATCTCCAATCTTTAAAATTTTCCCTATTGACAAAGTTAGTCCTTGCACTCTTATAAGATATCCGAATTGAAACAAAAGAATTGCTTAAAATTTGGGGTATTACAAAAATATTCATTAATTATGATTATGATTTTAAATTAAGAAATAAAAAGAAATAAGATATTTGTTACACTAGATGAACGACTATGATTGGTTTGTATAGTTTGTAAGAATTACGTGGTTTGTAACGGATACAACTGCTATATATGCGTGTGTGTGTGTGTATGAAGGAAAATGGAAAATACATAAAAATGTTTGAAAATGGCCTTCACAACGGTTCATCTAAAAAACCGGTTTTTAAAACATTAATATTTAAAGTTAATAATGTATGAAATATCATGTTCTCTTATGTATATTTGCTTAATTGAAAACCTTAGGACCTCGTACTTTGAATAATCCATCAAATTAAAATATTCTACCTTCATTTCTCATACAACCTAGCAACTCGTCGTGGGTCGTGCTTAGCACGACCCTAAGATATACCTAGTATATATATATATATGTCAATAGCAACTTAATTGGATTAAAAATAGCATAAGTATTCTAAATATTAAAGTATATGTAATTAGGAAAAGGTAAAACATGTATAATATTTTGGCACTAAAAAATTTAGAAACTCAATTCTATTATTCTATAGAACATCCTCATATACGACTATACATTCATTATATATAGGATCCCAAGTTATAATAAACCATTTTGAGGTGCCAATACATTCATTACTCCGGGCGTCCCTTTTAGACGATCCAGCTATCAAATTGTAGGGGCCTAACGGACTTTTCAACCCCTAAAAACGTTGTTTAGCTAATTTTTGGACGTTTTCATGTTTTTTTTATCGTTTTTGGGCTTTTGTGTTCGGCGCCATGGCTTTTGACAGACCCATTTCGTTTCAGTACTCTTATTTATGTTTCAGTTGAGTCATTTGGATGGTCAGTTCATTAACCAGAAACTTTCGACTTTCCTTCCAACTGTTGAGTTCTTGACTGAATTCGATTATTGAAGCCTATACGTTTGGTATTCGCTGAATCAACAAACTTTAGAAGAGATTGAACACGGTATTCATATAACCAACGTGTTGAATATTTGTTTCATCCAATTTCGCTGCATCACACAGGGTATAGCATATTATGGTTTTTCTAGATGCATACAATTGATTCTTTCCTACAAGAAATGACGTAGTGTTGCAAAATAACGACCAAATCACACCCGATCCAACCCGGATAAACCGAGATCGAGACCAAGTAGAAATTTAGTCGAGATTAACCCAAGACCCAAAATAAACTTAAATGAGTTTATATGCGGAAAGAAACGATAAACACGAACTCTTAACGGAAACGATAATAGCCCACACAATAATAATTGTAACTTGACGGAAATAAAAGAGAAAGAGAAAACGACACAAGATTTACGTGGAAAACCCAAAACGGGAAAAACCAAGGGCAGAGGAGACCACTGAGAATTCACTATACTTCGATGATCATAACACTTGAGAAAAGGAGAGACAATGAAGATTATTACATAGTGAAATGCTAATCTAACATAGCTATAATTGTTGGAAGAAAATATATAAGAGGTATTTTATTTTGGTGTATATTTTCTTCCATGGAGAGCTCCATGTTTACAAGGGGGTGTTTTATTTTGGTGTATATTTTCTTCCATGGAGAGCTCCATGTTTACAAGGGAATTAATCCTGGTGACCAAGCAAACTTGGAGGCCAAGCTAGGAGTGTTCTCCAAGGAGTTAGTGATCTCATCATAATGACATCATTAACATGATGTCATTAATCCCCTTTTTGATTAAATCCATAATATTCGAGTAAAATACATTTACACGTAAGTTAGAGAGAAAATACCCTCCTTGCAGGGAATTAGAGAAATTGATGGTCTAGATCTGATAGCTAGGAATCCACAGGTTTTATATACATGTTATCATTGAATGTTTTTTTTTTATACTCAATATACCATTGAACTATTTTTGGCTGTACAGATTATACTATTGCAACCGGAAATAGAAGGTAAACCACCATAAACCACCGGTAAACCACCACCACCACCACCACTTTCAAACCATCACCACCACCACCACCACCTCTAAACTACCACCACCACCACCACCTTCAAACCATCACCACCCCACCACCACCTCTAAACCACCACCACCACCACCACCTTCAAACCATCACCACCCCACCACCACCTCTAAACCACCACCACCACCACCACCACACATCCACCATCATTTTCAAACCATCACCACCCCCACCACCACCTCTAAACCACCACCACATTCACCACCACTTTCAAACCATCACCACCACCCTCACCACCACCTCTAAACCACCACCACATTCACCACCACTTTCAAACCATCACCACCACACCTACCACCACCACCACCACCACCACCACCACAACCACCAAAGCTGCAACCACTAAACCACCACCATCGCCGCCGCTTACAAATGCCACCACAGCCACCACCACTATACCACCATCTCCACCCCAATCCCAATAACCCTAAAAAACTCAAATCCAAAAACCCCAAATCGATTTGGGTTTTTGCTTCTCGTTCCTCGATTTCGCTTAGAATAAAAAACCCTAATTGATTGGGTTAGGGTTTGTGGTGGTGGTTGCAGGCGGCGGCGGTGTGATCGGAGAAGATGGTGGTTTTGGTGGTGGTGTTTCAAGTGTTTTGATGGTGTTGGTGGTGGTGGTGGTTACCGGTGGTTTACGGTGGTTTAAGAGCTATACCCGGTCATAATGGTATATATGTACAATAAAAGAGTTCAATGGTATATTGAGTACAAAAAAACATTCAATGGTAATATGTGTACAAAACGAATAGTTTATTACCCTAATAAGTCATTAACCCAAATAATAAAGGGTTTTTGCCATATTGCTTTCTATAGTACTGCTATTTGCTTAATTGTGTTCAATAACATTACAGCAGCAGTGGTAGTAGTAGTAGTACTTATTCTTTACAAGAGATGGGCTTATATAAATTACAAATTAATAGCTGCTAGCTGCATATAAATTACAAGAGATGGGCTTATATAAGATCAACATATATATATATAGCTGCTTAGCTGCATATAAATTACAAATTCTAGGCTCAAACATCAATAGAAATCTCACACTTAAGTAGACTAGCAGGTGACGTGGTCTTCAATTTGGAAACTGAAGTAGTTGTTGTAGCTAACAAGACATTGCCTTTTGCCTTTTGAGGCTTGGCATTACCATTTTTTATTTTAAAGAAGGTACAAACCAAGACAAACTGGAGGAGGCATTCATAGAGAAGTCTCCTAAATTTTTATATATGGCTACCTCTTGAAGTCAACATTCGTAAAGGGTGCCAAATTAATTACAGCTTCAGATTCAAGTCGAGCATATGTTGATCATCCGACGGTTGAGAATATTGAGAAGCTGGTAATTGGGATCCGAAATAAAAACCTCCAGGCCATTTCGATTCAGCCGCCTCCTCATCATAGGGCTTCAACAAAGCGACTCCATACCTTGCTTCCCATCCTCTGGTTGGTGTGTAAACGAGTGAGTGGGCACGAATGCTGAGTGATCGGTTAACCATCAACTTTGGTGATTGATGATGTCTTCTAATTGCATCCCTCTCCCTCTTGTGTGCATTTTGATGACCACCCAATGCTTGTGAACTGTACAACTTCCTCTTGCAGAAGTTGCATGTATATACCTTCATGGGTCTTGATTGTGAATTGTCACCTAGATGTTGTTGTCCTAGGCTAAGATTCAGCCACCCTTTTTCATCACCGGGGTTTTCAGGAAGACTTGTATCTTCCCTAGTATTCATCGTATATGCAAAGATTTAGGATATGATAACAACGAAGATTTTTTATTTTGTTTTTGTTTTTTAAGATGTTTTTATGATATATTCTTATGAGGCTTGGCTTGGCTTGGCTTTGGATCATAGAGGAAATCAGAAAGAAGCTATATAACCATGAGCATGAGAAAATCTCACACACATACACACTCACAAACTACCTACCAATGCCATCTTTCCTAAATGTCCCCACCAAGTGAGGCTTGATGTTCTTGAGGGGAACACTGCTGTTGCTCCTTTCATGTCTTTGTATTGTATTCCCCCCCACTTTTTTTATTTGCTACTGCCATTTCTCCATCCTGCTAAAAGGCACCAACTTTACATGGTTCTCTTTAAGAGTAACTTAAAAAGTCTAGAAATTAATTTACAGTAAACAGGTCTTTCCAATTGTAGTCCTGTAAAGAATGTTGATATTTAGGGTGCGTTTGGTATGCAGACTACATGGGGACGGGACAATAAAAATAGTCCCATGTTTGGTAGACCATGAGACAAAACTGACATAGGACAACATGGGACTATTTTCCTTATTACAAATTTACCCTTGCTTTATCATACTGACCTAAACCAAAAAACACAAATCAATTTATCTCTGCATTCTCTCTTCAATCGACAGCACCATCTGGACAAACCCTTCTGATCTGATTTCATCTCTGCCTCATCTCTTCAATTAACTGCAACATCTTCGATAAAAAGTTTAAAGGGACACACCCTTCTACAAAATCGATCTCATCTCTGCAGAAATCGAATTCAGATTTGAGTTCAAAGATGTTGTGGTGCAAGAACTCAAAGATGTGATAGTAGGGTGAACTCAAAGATGAAAAGTCGTATGTCTTTTATCGTGAATTGTTTGGAGATTTTTTTAATTGTTTATTTATAAATATGATATATATAATTAGTTCTAATTTGATGAAAATATATAGTTCTAACTATTTGACTGATTTTTGTATAATAAAAATACTAAACAATATTTAGTCATTTTAATAGTTTAGTCCCGTCCTGTCCAGCTTGCCAAACGGAAAACAAATGATTAGTCCAGTCCCATTTTAGTTGTACCAAACGCAGAACAAACAGTTAGTTCTGTCCCGTCCAGTCCAGTCCAATCCTGTCCTGTCCCATCTAGTCTGCTACCAAACGCTACCTTATTTTCAGTGTCCGCCATTATTTTATTTTCATATTGGAGAAAAAACAATAACTTGTGTCATCATCGATCTTTTTGCAATTCGTAACTATTGTTGTTATTTTTTTTTTGAAAAGCATAATACAATCACAAATAACAATAACACTAGTATTATTTCTGTTTCTCTTCATTAATTTTTTCTTTTCTTTTTCATGCATGTACGTAATTAAGTGTCTTGTTCTTTGTTAATCAGCCAGCTTAATTATAATACCATGTATCTTCCTTATGTAGCCAAGTCAGTTTGGTTCTTCAGTTTAGCTGGATATTTAATTTCTATCGTTCTAAAAACATAAGCTTGATTCAGATGAAAAGGATTGCATAAGTTGAGTTGAGTCTAGTTGGCGCCAAAAGTAAATAGTGATGTGTCTTCTGTCTTTATTCGTCGGTAAGTCACTTTTTGAATTATTAAAACCTTATTTCTGCCAATTAGGTACTCAACAAAATAAGCATGGGACCCACCATTATATTAATTCATGTGTTTTCAGTTGTGTGGTATTGAGCAAACATCAGCTGCAGTGATCTAGATCTCGAGAATCCTCGCATGTACCATAATACTAGCTTTTCTTTAAATCAGAAAAAAGCCGGAAGGATAAATTATACCGATGATCTTGAAGAGTGGATGCACAGAGTTCCGGTAATCGTTCCTATATGAGGACTAATTTCAGCCACACATCTTCGGTTACGGTGGACGCGATCACGGAGGATTGATACGATTCATGGGAGGGTAGAGATTATTAAAAGAAAGAGACCGGTCAAAACCGCCTTTATTGACCGGGTGAGTGGCCGAGATTCGTCCTCATGTTCACAACCAAAATTAAGTTCACATTTGAACTTATGAACCACTTTTTCATTGTGAACATGAAGACAAATCTCAGCCACTCATCCGGTCAATAAAGGCGGCTTTGACCGGTCCCCTCCGTTTAATAATCTCTACCCTCCCATGAATCACGTCAATCTTCCATGATCACGTCCATCGTAATCGAAGATGTGTGGCTGAGATTCGAACTCACGGTTCAGAATGAAAAAGTGGTTCACATTTGAACCCACCCCTATATAGTTATTGGGCTTAATTGTAATATTTTGTTTATAGTTATTGGGCTTAATTGTAATATTTTGTTTATAGTTATTGGGCTTAATGAGGGCTTGAGATTTAATGTATTTTGGACACCTATATAAAAGGTCTTGGGGTTAGGGTTTGAGTGTGCTGCCATTTCAATAAGAGTCGATTAGTGTGTGGAAAAATATGTATTTTCTTGTAACTTGAGTGCTCTCCAATAAATACAAGAACACTTATTTTGCTAGTGACTCTTGTTGAATTAGGCCAACAAAAAGCCACTTGTATCTTATCCTTCCCTAAGAAAATTTAAACCAATTAAGTACAATAGTAGCACTCCTTCCAATTTGTTTCACACTGCTCACTGCAGAAGTAATATCCTTTCTTCATGGTGAATGGTCATCCTTTAATTTAGAGGAAAAACTTGAGATATTGACCGATCGGTCTTTTAATTTAGTTTCTTTTTTAGTTTCCAATATACACATCTTGTAGTTTCCTTTTAAGTTTCCTTTTCCTACCATATCATTGTCATATCAACAAACTAAAAACTTCCAAAAAACACTACAATAGAAGTTCTTATAAAAATCTCAATTTTCTCTTCTTATTTAAAATATAATTTTTATTTATGTAAACTATTATATAACCGAAAAAAAACTATTATAAAAACTTAGGTTTTGTTCAAGCACCCGAATTCTAATAAGAACCTGTGACTGGGCAAAAACATCTATCTCACAATGAGGTTCTTGTAAAAACTTCACAAAAAAGCCTCAACAAAAACCCTCCATTATGAATGCTCTTACAAAAGCAATCCATCCACATAAGGCACCCCTTTAGGGTGTGTTTGATATGGATACTAGATGGGATGGGATTTTAGTTCTATGTTTGGTATGCCATGGGACAAAAACAACATGGACAACATGGGACAAAAGAGAGTTTTCATGGGACAAAACTTCAAATTTTTTGTTCCACCAAAATAGGTGGAACATGGGACTAATTAATATTTTACCAAATTACCCTTACCAAGACTAACCTAAATCCCCTCGTCTCCAACAAAAAATTAATTACTTCTTCTCCAATACCACACTTCCAGATCTTCCCTAAGAGCATCTCCAATAGGTAACACTATTTTTTACATCAAATGTCAAAAGTAGTGTAAGAAATAGTGTAGAATTTAGTGTTACTAGTAAATCTTCTCCAATGGGTAACACTATTTTTTACACTAAATCCTTTTTACATTGAAAAGTAGTGTTAAAAATAGTGTAAAAAATAGTGTTACACCAAATATAGTGTGATACTATTCATCACACTAAATTTAGTGTGAAAAATAGTAATCCCATTGGAGATGTGAATAGTAACATTTACACCAAATTTAGTGTTTAGTGTAAGATTTGGTGACCCCATTGGAGATGGTCTAAGAAGTTTCGATTTCTTCTACTGGATATCAAGTTGATTTCGACGTTGTTCTTCCAAAAGGAATGATTATTGCTACAAACCGATTTCATTTCCTGATTTCAATTTTGAGTCGATTTGTTTTTTTTTTATGAGTTTGATTTTGATTTCGAATTGATATTGTTTACTGATTTCGATTTCAAATGGGTATCGTTTTCTGATTCTTGATATCGATTTCGATTTCGAATCAGATTTGTTTTCTAGTTTCGATTTCGAATCCGCGATTACAAATTGGTTTTTTGAAATCGAATTCTGATTTCGATTTCGAATCGGCTTTGTTTTCTAGTTTCGAAGTCGGCAATTTAGAATCAATTTCGTTTTTCCTAAAGGTGTGGTTTTGTTTCTAATAGGTTTCATTTGTGATTTCAATTTTTTCTCTCCAAAGTTTTTTTTTGGAAGGGTATCTGAGGCTTTTCCCCGACAAATCCCGGCAAGGTTTACCAACAGCTAAAATTTGCTGCCCTGAGTTAATCCCCAGTGGCCACAATCTGAAAGTGCCTGGATTTGAACCTGGGGTAAAAGGGTTAACTAGCCACTTCCCCCACAAGCCTTAACCAGTACGCCATAACCATGTGATTTTTTTCTCTGCAAAATGTTCTTCGATGGTTAGCAAATTGATTTTCTTTCTCTGATGCAGTTTTTTTATGGTTACCATCTATTTTCATTGGGTTCTAATGTGATTTTTTTCTCTGCAAAATGTTCTTCTTCGATGGTTAGCAAATTGATTTTCGGTTCTATGGTTCTTCAATGACACTGTTGCTATCTCCAGAAGATGGTTTTAGCAAATATATGTAATCGCATCCTAGGTCAATGTATTTTAGGATGATCATAATCATTTTGGTTTCCCCATTATAGTTTAGTTAATTGAATAGGACAGACGATTAGTCTTGTCCCGTCTACCAAACACTACCGTCCAATCTGCATACCAAACACTACCTTAGTGTTGAAAAATAAACTACTAACGCACTTTGTAAAAGATTATGTAGAAAGCTACAAACACAACTTTAGCTATTGCCAAGTGATGTGGGACGAACTTTGATATAGAAAAATTCTCACTTCCTATATATATACATAAGTAGTGGTGTTGTTGTTTAACATTGGGCCGATGTGGGACTATTTTAGATGAATTACCTTAGGACGGATTAGTGGGAGTTGATCCTACTTCGGTTAGTTTAGAAAACATAAACGTAAATTTGAAAGAAAAAAACTAAATTATCATTCAAACTTACTTAAATTACAACTTTGCCATGATGTTGGAAGAAAACCAAATTGACATTTAAACATACTTAAATTACAGCTTTGCCATTGTAATGACAATTGTAAAAGAAACTATCATTTTTGTCCCTATAATTTGATATTTTTAACGATTTTCGTCCATAATATTTCACAATTACTTTTTTCACGTCTATAGTTTTCATTTTCATCCTATTTTCATTCCTCCATTCAACTTTATTTACAATTGAAGTAAGTTGTTAACTAATCCAAAACATTGGAATTACAATATTGTCATTGTTGTTAAATTACGATATTGCCATTGTGGTTAAATTACAAGACTACGACTTCGGTCCCTATCATTTGATATTTACAACGATTTTCGTCCCTGCTATATTATAACGACTTCAGTCCCTATCAAAAGATATTCACATATTTTAAATATTAAATATTTTTAATAAATATAAGATTTAGATATCACAAATATTTTTACGAAATTTGAACTCTCGCTAATTTTTATGATTTAATAGAGCCCCGTCATTTAAACTATTTAAATAAATATAAGATCACATATGATTTCAGTACTATATATGATTTTGTACAAATGTTAATGTAAAATCATATGTCATTTTCTACAAATGTAAAATCATATATGATTTTATACAAATGATTTTCGCACATGATTACAATGCTAAATATTTAAACAAAATCACATATGATTTTAGTATCATATATGATTTTGTACAAATGTTAATGTAAATTCATATGTGATTTTCTACAAAGATAAATAGAAAATCATAGAGAAAAGTTCAAATGTGAATCATGTTTTGGTTGTGAACATGAGGACAGCCCAAAGCGTGCCACGTGGACGAAGATTGCTTCCATTCATAAAGACGCCGACAGGGTAAACCTTCCTCTCAACGGCCTATTTAGAAAATTGATTGGCAATGGTTCGAAGACCAAATTCTGGACGGAAAGCTGGTGTGATTCTACTCCACTTGCGGTTCGTTTCCCTCGCCTAGCTGCTCTCGATACAGATCTTGGTTGCTCAGTTGTGGACAGATTAGTTCTGTCAGACGGAGTTCCGTCTTTCTCGAGGAATTGGAAACGGAGTTTAAGAGGAGGAAGGGATCGAGGGACCTGGCAGATCTATGTAACCTTTGCGATATGGCCCGCTTGGGAGAGGGCGAAAGGATGATGGTCTTGGGCTCTTGAAAACAAGGGTTTTTACTCGGTGCCTTCCTTTCGGTTTGCGCTCGACAATATGGGGCTTAGGAGCAATGGTTACCGCACTAGTTGGAACACGATCGTTCCAATCAAAGTAAGAATCCACAATTGGCGGGCCTCTTTAGACTGACTACCCACGAAAACAAACCTAAGAAGAAGAGAGGTAATTTTAGAGGATGAGTTGTGCCCTCTCTGCAAAGATCACATCGAAAACGGGGATCATGTTTTCATTCACTGTCGAAAGGCTAAAGAGGTAAGAAAATGGCTCAACTCGTGGTGGAACAAGCTGGCGGTAGAAGGGAACAACTTACAGAACATTATTGCTCATTCGGAGGGTCATGCTGGTGGCCGTAGGAAGGTCGATATCGTGAAGGATGTGGTGTGTCAAGCTTACCTTTGGGTGCTTTGGAAAAAGAGGAATGAGGTGATCTTTAGTAACTCCGTATTTAACTCTCATTTTGTTGCTAAAGATATCCAATCTGTTGCTTTCTTTTGGCTGCACTGTGGAGCAATGTCCCACATCGGACACAAAGTGAACTTGTAATGTGCTTATAAGGGTCCTGGGCTACTCCACTCATAGCCAATTGGTTTTGAGTTGGAACCCCACAAACTTACATGGTATTAGAGCAAGTTTCACCCGTGGTTGGTCAAAAAGCCACACGGACTCCACGTAACCCAAAGTATCCACGTATTAGGCTGAAAGAACGCCACACGTGAGGGGGTGTGTTGAGCAATGTCCCACATCGGACACAAAGTGAACTTGTAATGTGCTTATAAGGGTTCTGGGCTACTCCACTCATTGCCAATTGATTTTGAGTTGGAACCCCACAAACTCACATGGTATCAGAGCCAAGGTCTACCACTCTAGGGACTGACACACCGGCACTTTCCTGGCCGTTCCTGGCCCTCTCGTGGCCCTTCTTGGCCCTCCATCTAGCCTCGTTGGAGGGGGCGTGTTAGAGTCCCACATCGGCTAGACTTGGACCAAATCTTCACTATATATGTTGGAACCCCCCTTCTCTCCTCAATGGCTCTTTTAGAGATTAATCTAGGGGTTCCACATATTCTCACATGCACCATAGATGTTGTTTCAGTAGCTTGATTTCCGACCACTACAACGTTTCTAACACACTCCTTCCTAAAGGACATTTAATAAATACTCCTCCTTAATTAGTTAAACTAACACGACACCAAACATAACTTCAACTTGATCTTTTCAAGCCTCCAATTATGTGTTCATATTATCAAGCTTCAAGAAAATCCTATAGAGAGCATCATCCATGTAATACCCCTAATTTTTTTAAGCAATTCTTTTATTTTAATTTGCATATCTTATAAGAGAGCAAGGGCTAATTATGTCAATAGGGAAATTTTAAAAATTGGAGATAACCCCTATAGTGAAAATCGGCTGGTGGTTTACATGAATAGGATTAAGAATCTATTTATTTAATATTTTTTTTATATTGTTTTCATTGATTTTGTCAATAATTGGTTTAAAGATAAATCAATTGGGGTTAAGGTTATAAGGCTACACACACCCATACTCTCCAACCCTCTCAACCCACTCACTTTTTGACTGCCACATCAGCTTCCACATCAGCTTTTGGTCAACCCTCTCTTTACCCTCCCATAACCCTCTACAACACACACCCAA
The DNA here is from genome assembly GCA_030169165.1 of Centaurea solstitialis. NCBI lineage: Eukaryota > Viridiplantae > Streptophyta > Magnoliopsida > Asterales > Asteraceae > Centaurea > Centaurea solstitialis. The sequence goes on along the minus strand of CM058040.1, from coordinate 90,971,030 downwards.
CCCTCCCAACCCTCTCACTTTTCAATTTATTTTATTTATTTCATTTAATTAAATAACATTAATTAAATAAAACATGTAATTAATTAATTAATAATAAGATTAATAATTAATTAACTAAATATTAAAATTACATAATTAATTAACTAAAAATTAAAATTAAACATTACATAATTAAATAAAATAAACTAAAACATTAAATAAACTAAAAATTACAAGCCATATTTGGCTTTGATCTCGGTTTTTCGTTTCATAATATCCTTGAGTCGTTTACCCCAAAGATGGCCATTCGGGGTGGTGTAAAACTTAATGTCTTACTCCATTTGGGTCATAAGTTTTATATTTATTGGAGTGGATGATGCCAAATATATATATATATACAACATAAAAAAATTGAGGGTTGATTTTGAGAGAAAAAAAAAGAAATTGAGGGTTGATTTTGGGGGGAAAAAAGAAATTGAGGGTTGATTTTGAGAGAAAAAAAAAGAAAGAACGAAATGGTTTAAGCGGCTTGGCTGTGCCGCCCTACCCTCAGCCCGCCGGCTTCCTTAACCTGCACACCCAACCCAAAGTACCCGCCGGGTCTAGCCGCTCATTAACCGCTGGGAAGCAAGCCCCGGTGCAAGCAGCCTAAACGAGCAAATGGCGGCGGCCGTAAGTCTTTTAAGCACATTTGGAGTTCCATATTTCTTTATACTATTGATTTTAGTTAAATCCTCTGGTAAACCATGGAAGATTAGAGAATTGTTTTGCATCTATTTAAAGATCTATTGATTAATATTAGGATTCGAAGTTAAGACCGTAAGGAGTTCTTGAAGGAATTTGGTGGAGTTTCGTTAACGACTTTTAGACGCTAATTAAGGTACGGATTCCTTATTTCTTTGATATGTACATGCGATTGCTAAATTCCGTTTGCGTTTATTTGATACGTGTACGGACTCCGTGTTTTCATTCGTGTCATTCTATCTATTCGTTCGTGCCTAATGTGCTTTATTGTGTCTATGTTTATTTAATTTCTCGTCCATTCATTTAGTTGATTGTTCGGTTAGACGTCTTCTTTGATTTTATATTTAGAAACATCTTATTATAATTGTAAAGCTGCCAAAATATTTTCTGAAAATTATATCTTACTTGTAAAAATCATAACTTTTCGCTCGTTTATCGGATTTACTCATACGATACGTTTTTAAAAACCCCCAGATGTCTACTACGATTTACTGTCACACGAGAAATCTGTGATTCTTGAGCTAAATCATCTAAAATCTACGTTTTCCAAAACTGGTCTCGTTTTAGACGAGAATAGCGCCACTGCTTTCAAAAATTCATATCGGATTCATTTTAGACCCGATTCAGTCCGTTCTAGGTTTGTTGGATTCCTAAGACGTTGATTTAAAACTTCTGTTTAGATATGCTTTTATAAAACCAACCGGAAATATGTTAAAATGTTCGATTTCTAAACGTGTTAAATGCTGAAAATCGTACGTCTCGATTTTTAAAAGTCGTGTTTATCGTTTGAATTTGAATTTGATTCGTTATGCGTTTTCCTTGTAAATATTGTGTTTGTTTGTATCTGAATTTATGTTAATAGTTTACGATATTTGATCATTTTAAACTACTTTCTGTTTGTAATCCGTTTGATTAAGTGACTACGAATTTATGAACATTTTAAGGGATTTGGTTCATATGTGTTATTCGTTTTATAATTTGTTTGGATAGTTATTCATTTGATGTGATCACATGAGTTGTGATATGCTTTTGAGATTTTTGTGTTTTGCTAACTACCTATGGAGGTACCATAGGCACGTCATTGTGGCACCGATGGCGTGACACCACCCGTGGCGGTGTGATCAGTCCACGGCGTCTCCTTTTTGTATTTGTGCTCATGTGGGAGCTATTTGTGTGACCGGTAAGGAGGCGTATGGGTCGACCCTAGAATTTGTAAGGTGAGTGTCGGTGTGTGCCCAACACCGCCATCTCACAACTAGTACAGTTGGATGTGTATGCCAACGTACGGGCCTTTGTGGCCAGATGTCTGGCACTTGTCACGTCGAATGATATGCAAGTGTATGCGTTCGAGCTCGATATTTGTGATATGATGTGATAACTTTGATATCTGATATTTGATACTTGATATTTGATATGTGGTCACATGATATAAGTTTGATTTAAGTTTTTCAGATTCGTTAGTATTTATTTAATGCTATGCCTTATGTGATGGCTGACGTCTTTGACAAGTTTACTGATTTTGATATAGTAAGTTTGGATATTATCATTTCGTTTCGACTTTTAACATCTATATTGAGTTACTGGTTTAATTTCTGTTAGTTTCGTTTCATTTCCTTTTGTGGGTATCTCGATAAGTTATGTTTACTTCACATGATACGTGTCTTCTCACTCGTGCTAGTTCTCACGAGACCTTAAAAATTGTGTTTGTTATTTGTCTGTATCCGCCCACTGAGCGTTTGGCTCAGCCGCATTTCTTCCTTCGCGGTAGGTATTCGAAGGGAAGCTAAGGAGTGTGTCCGAGGTGCCAGCATATCTAGGAGGTTTGATTATAAGCATTTTATAGTCTTGTTATTGGTTGGAAACTAGTTTGGAAGAGAAATGTAATTGATGTATCATTCGGGACATTTGTTATCTTTGATGACGTTATTTGTAATTATGGATATTAGTGCTCTGTTTGTTTTCAGTTAAACGTTGGTATAAGTTCGATAGTGACCTCCCCTTCCGTCTCGGGAGGGGGTGTTACAAATGGTATCAGAGCTCTAGGTTCTATCTTGTAGAAAACCGCATAGGTTCGACCTGTGAGTATGGGTAAATTTGGTAAGAATATCTAAATGGTGTAGCGGAAGCGTGGTGGTTAAATTAGTCTTGTTGGTGCATTTGGCTCCCTACTTGTTTTTAGTATTATATATTTGTGTTTTTTTTTTCGATTAGCTTATTAGTTGATGAATATCTTGGTCGAAGTGGTAATAGATGTGGGTTATATTTTTAAGCATTTCGTTGAAGTGTTGAAGTTAGATTAGATGGATGTCTTTTTATTAAGATTGGTAAGGTGATATGGATTGGTTTGCTAAGCCAATAGCTTATAAGTGATTAGATTTTAGAATCTTTGATTGAAGGATAAAGTTGTATTTATTGACTTTGATTATCCGTAAGAAAGTTGCAGTTTCGGGAACTTCGGAAGTAGCTGTGTTAATGGAATAGTTATGCATTACAAGAAGATTGTGAAAAGTGCTAGAATATCTTATAAGATTGGGCGAATTTTGGATTTTACATGCTTGATGGTACTATAAGGTTTAAGGTAAATCGCAATGAGAAGTTCAAGGTTTGTATTGCCTTCTAGGTATTGATTTTATCTCAGCATTGTTTATATGATCATGGATGGAATTATGGTGTGAGACCTTTCCTATATAATTTGAAGACGTTTAATAGAGGTTATATGATTGTTCAAGGCAATTGGTTGAATTAGAATTTGATTTCTAAGGATAGTAGTTATGCAATTTTTGTATCTTCAATTAAGATATATGGTACTTATAAATAGATGATTTTGGTAGATTTTTTTTTGTTTGGGTATACGGCTTAATTGATAAGAGACATATTTTAGTTGTGATGTTAAGTAAGATTTTGAAATAAGTTTGATATTTTATCTCTTGTGATAAAACCGAATAGTGAATTGTGAGTATTGATATTTGGAGACCTTGGGTGATGAACTTGGAAGAAGAGTTCTTTTGGGTAAGGTGGATTGCATTAGACTTATCGTTAGTATAGTTGGAATTAAGATATTTTATTAAGTATTTGGTGACCAATAGTGTGATTCAATTTCGAGGTAACTCTAACTTAAGACTGTGTAGCACCAACTAAGCTTAGAATTTAGAAGAGTAACATTTGATTATTTGATTGATAGTACGAGTTGCTTAAATTCCGAGGACGGAATATTTTTGAAGGAGGGTAGATTATAACACCCCTAATTTTTTTAAGCAATTCTTTTATTTTAAATTGCATATCTTATAAGAGAGCAAGGGCTAATTATGTCAATAGGGAAATTTTAAAGATTGGAGATAACCCCTAGAGTGAAAATCGGCTGGTGGTTTACATGAATAGGATTAAGAATCTATTTATTTAATATTTTTTTTATATTGTTTTCATTGATTTTGTCAATAATTGGTTTAAAGATAAATCAATTGGGGTTAAGGTTATAAATGAGCAAATGGCGGCGGCCGTAAGTCTTTTAAGCACATTTGGAGTTCCATATTTTTTTTATACCATTGATTTTAGTTAAATCCTCTAGTAAACCATGGAAGATTAGAGAATTGTTTTGCATCTATTTAAAGATCTATTGTTCAATATTAGGATTCGAAGTTGAGACCGTAAGGAGTTCTTGAAGGAATTTGGTGGAGTTTCGTTAACGACTTTTAGACGCTAATTAAGGTACGGATTCCTTATTTCTTTGATATGTACATGCGATTGCTAAATTCCGTTTGCGTTTATTTGATACGTGTACGGACTCCGTGTTTTCATTCGTGTCATTCTATCTATTCGTTCGTGCCTAATGTGCTTTATTGTGTCTATGTTTATTTAATTTCTCGTCCATTCATTTAGTTGATTGTTCGGTTAGACGTCTTCTTTGATTTTATATTTAGAAACATCTTATTATAATTGTAAAGCTGCCGAAATATTTTCTGAAAATTATATCTTACTTGTAAAAATCATAACTTTTCGCTCGTTTATCGGATTTACTCATACGATACGTTTTTAAAAACCCCCAGATGTCTACTACGATTTACTGTCACACGAGAAATCTGTGATTCTTGAGCTAAATCATCTAAAATCTACGTTTTCCAAAACTGGTCTCGTTTTAGACGAGAATAGCGCCACTGCTTTCAAAAATTCATATCGGATTCATTTTAGACCCGATTCAGTCCGTTCTAGGTTTGTTGGATTCCTAAGACGTTGATTTAAAACTTCTGTTTAGATATGCTTTTATAAAACCAACCGGAAATATGTTAAAATGTTCGATTTCTAAACGTGTTAAATGCTGAAAATCGTACGTCTCGATTTTTAAAAGTCGTTTTTATCGTTTGAATTTGAATTTGATTCGTTATGCGTTTTCCTTGTAAATATTGTGTTTGTTTGTATCTGAATTTATGTTAATAGTTTACGATATTTGATCATTTTAAACTACTTTCTGTTTGTAATCCGTTTGATTAAGTGACTACGAATTTATGAACATTTTAAGGGATTTGGTTCATATGTGTTATTCGTTTTATAATTTGTTTGGATAGTTATTCATTTGATGTGATCACATGAGTTGTGATATGCTTTTGAGATTTTTGTGTTTTGCTAACTACCTATGGAGGTACCATAGGCACGTCATTGTGGCACCGATGGCGTGACACCACCCGTGGCGGTGTGATCAGTCCACGGCGTCTCCTTTTTGTATTTGTGCTCATGTGGGAGCTATTTGTGTGACCGGTAAGGAGGCGTATGGGTCGACCCTAGAATTTGTAAGGTGAGTGTCGGTGTGTGCCCAACACCGCCATCTCACAACTAGTACAGTTGGATGTGTATGCCAACGTACGGGCCTTTGTGGCCAGATGTCTGGCACTTGTCACGTCGAATGATATGCAAGTGTATGCGTTCGAGCTCGATATTTGTGATATGATGTGATAACTTTGATATCTGATATTTGATACTTGATATTTGATATGTGGTCACATGATATAAGTTTGATTTAAGTTTTTCAGATTCGTTAGTATTTATTTAATGCTATGCCTTATGTGATGGCTGACGTCTTTGACAAGTTTACTGATTTTGATATAGTAAGTTTGGATATTATCATTTCGTTTCGACTTTTAACATCTATATTGAGTTACTGGTTTAATTTCTGTTAGTTTCGTTTCATTTCCTTTTGTGGGTATCTCGATAAGTTATGTTTACTTCACATGATACGTGTCTTCTCACTCGTGCTAGTTCTCACGAGACCTTAAAAATTGTGTTTGTTATTTGTCTGTATCCGCCCACTGAGCGTTTGGCTCAGCCGCATTTCTTCCTTCGCGGTAGGTATTCGAAGGGAAGCTAAGGAGTGTGTCCGAGGTGCCAGCATATCTAGGAGGTTTGATTATAAGCATTTTATAGTCTTGTTATTGGTTGGAAACTAGTTTGGAAGAGAAATGTAATTGATGTATCATTCGGGACATTTGTTATCTTTGATGACGTTATTTGTAATTATGGATATTAGTGCTCTGTTTGTTTTCAGTTAAACGTTGGTATAAGTTTGATAGTGACCCCCCTTCCGTATCGGGAGGGGGGTGTTACAATCCACAACCTTGAACATATCATCTTTTCTTGTCAAATTGTTCCACACATAATCATTAACATGTTCACCTCTCTCAAATGCCATGAATATTGTTTCAACCTCCTTAATTCTCTTCCTCATGCAAAAACTTTGTGTCCTCACTTTCATCTTCTTGTCTCTTCCTACAATATTTCGTTGTCTGTCGATACTTGTGGCAATGAAAATATTATGTTTCCGATAAAGATCTTCAACTTTTTCCCGATGGAAGGGCTTCACCATGTTAATCTTGGCTATGATCTCCATAAGAATTCTTACATGTTCTTTACTCTGTTATTTGTAAGGAATTTGTGAATGGAAAGCTTGTTCCGAAGGACTATCGTCATAGTATCCCCAACAAATTTGACTCTCATCTAATGGTAAAATATGCCATATAGCCTTTCTATCCTTCTTCTTGTTTCCTTTTAAATCGTTGTCTTGTTAGGCTGGTAAAACGGTAGGATTTTTTTGGTTCTTGTAATCTATCCTCAACCAAATCCCATAGCCCTTGAGAATTCGAAGAACACTTTCGTTTGAATACTCCATTGGTTATTGTTTCTACCATTTAACTTAGGAAAAGGGGTTTGGAGAACATTGTTGCGTGAAGCCATCATCGTTGTTTTTTTGTCGATTCCTCGGTATGTTTTTGTCAATGAACCTCAGCTCTGTTACCACTTTGTTGGGTTAAACACAAAATAACACAAAACCTGTAGGAACTTATATATGATCAATGGGTTAAATTGTAGAGAAGTTTATGCACATACACATATGTATATAGAGGATAGTTTGTTGTGATAGAGATATAATATAAACAATACTTTATTCTCTTAACAGTAACAACATCCTAAACAACACAACCACACACACATATATATAGAGGGACTTAATAACTATCAAGCATTTAACTGTCACACTTATAGACCTCTTCTGCGGTATCCAGCTCTTGACCGGTCTTCGGGTCGGTTCAGGGGCGAGTCCATGAGTTGGCGTTCGGGTCGGCTCATGGGCGCGGGGGATTAGTCGGTGCCCGTATGCATCCGGATACCCCCGGAACGTGTGTAAGTTAAATTGCCGTTTAAAAAAAAAAAACTGTCACAGTGGTTCCCAACCATTGCAACAGTTCTAACAAAACCCTTACATTTAATAAAAAATATTTAATATCTAGGTGACCTTTCAAAATATTATAACTATCATTTCTTGATGATAATGTATGGCTATCTATATCTAGATGCCTTACATTCAAGATTTTGGAGTCATAAAAAAGCCTCTAGAACAACTCAAACCAAATGAAAGAAGAAATATATCACACTGTCTGCTTAGCAAAAGACCTTTTGCAATGACAGATCGCCTCATAAACGGAATCTTCAGCAACAAACGAAGTCTTTGTATGCGAAATATCCAATGGGCTTCCTTCCCCTAACTGTTCATGTGAAGAATAACTCATAAGAATCTGTAAACACTTCTTAAATATTTTCTTGGAGGAAGTTCTCCATCTTCTTAGAATAGTAAATTTCTTCAAGTATGTAGGGGAATCACGAGTTTTCGATGAAGAATGCACACGAAGAATCGGAGTGGAGGGATAAGACAAAGCCCTTGATTTTGAGTGACTAATGAATGAAGGAACCATTTTTCCATCAAAGAAGATTTCATCAGCATTAACAGGAGTGAAAGATGATGTTGGAAAAGAAATGTCAAAGTCAAAATCTTGAGAAGAGGAACTTAAACACACTAAGGAAGAAGGAAGTGACTTGTTTACAAGCCAGTTGGATGAGAAGCTTTCAGTTGCAAGAGTTTGGAAGGCTTCCATTTTGCTCAAAAGATGATTTAACTATTATAGGCAAGCTATATATATATATATATATATATATATATAGGTGAAAGTTCAATTGCAAACCACCTTTTCATTGTGAACGTGAGGACAAACGAGAGCGCGACACGTGGCAATTTGAAAAAATTTCGACTAGTTATTCAGACTGAATAACACTAACATGCACTCTGATGCAATTGGACGCGGGCGGGTCAGCCGCGGGTCATCCGCGGGTCAAGGCTTATTCAGTCTGAATAACGCTTTATTCAGTCTGAATAACGCTTTATTCAGACTGAATAAGCCTTGACCCGCCGATTTCAATTGCCACGTGTCGCGCTCTGGGCTGTCCTCACGTTCACAACGAAAAAGTGGTTTGCAATTGAACCCGCCCCTATATATATATATATATATATAGGGGTGGGTTGAATTGCAAACCACTTTTTCATTGTGAACGTGAGGACAAACGAGAGCGCGCCACGTGTCACTCTGAATTTCGGCGACTTAGGGTTATTCATACTGAATAACGCTATATTCAGACTGAATATAGTGTTATTCAGTATTAATAACACTAAGTCGCCGAAATTCAGAGTGACACGCGCGACTTGTAACCAAAAAGCCCGCGACTTAGTGTTATTCAGTCTGAATAACACTATTATTCAGACTGAATAACACTAGGTCGCGGGAAAAGTCGTGCGCCTCATAAAATTTGTTGTCACGTGTCGCGCTCTGGGTTGTCCTCACGTTCACAATGAAAAAGTGGTTTGTATTTGAACTTTCCTCTCTCTCTCTCTCTCTATATATATATATATATATATATATATATATAGAAAGGTTCAAATGAGAAGTGCTAAAAAAATACGAAGTAGAAAAGTGATCTCCACCACTCATCCGGCCAATAAAGGTGGCTTTGACCGGTTACGGTGGACGCGATCACGGGGATAGACGCGATTCATGGGAGGGTAGAGATTATTAAAGGAGGGGACCCGGTCGTCTTTATAGGAGGGGACCTATTCTAGGCACCGAGTGATGTTTTTAGTATTCGAGCTTGAGTTCAATTAATGTAATTTAATACTTTCAATTTATATATTATGATTTAACATTTAGTTTTATAAGTTCGTTTATAGGCTTAATTTCAAGATGATTAACTTGGGTTAAATCATAACATATAAATTATAAATTATTGAGTTAACCCTTAATTTCGTTTAGTTTTGATTTAACCCTTAATTTAGTTTTGAGCCCAACATGTTGTATTTTTTCTTCATTTTCTTGGATGATCTTCTTCTTCTTCTTTTCTTCTTTTCTTCTTCAAACTATTGGCAATGCATTGCAAATCTCCCAAAAATACTTACATAGGTTCAGGACCATTCTGGCCTGGGTAGAGGGCGGGATTCATAGGCGGACCATAAATTATTTTACATGTACAATTTTACTATAAAAAAATATTTGAAGAAAAATTCATGAAATTATTATAGGAGGTATTGGTTAGTTCCTTGTATCTATAAAATACCAAAATTTAAACCCAAAGAGGTATTTGGGTCATCTCTAACATGTTTGACTTGGCCAAGAGGTTTATAAAAAACAAAATTTAGGTTAAAAACAACAAAATTTGAGAAAACTAGGGCCTTTTATATATAAAGGTAGAAGTATTTTCCATCTCAGTTATTAATAAGTGTCGGTTTCAAAAACTATACGATAACACCCAATAAAATAATATGGTCACGTCTTTTAGAAACATATTTTTGTCTTTTACGACGGTACCATGTAGACAAAAAAAAAATAGGCCACATATTCTTTGGTGTATAGTAAAGGGTGTTAAAAAAACAGAAATCGATGAATCAAGCCAAACTATTTGATTTAAAATCGAAAAAAATCAAAAACATCAAAAAAAAAAACAAGTGATTCATAGGTAGCTACTGTACTGTTTCGATTTTAATATAGTATCCAAGCAAACTCGATATATATATATATATATATCATGTAAAATGACAGGAATAAAATTGTTGAAGATTCACGGAATATTGACAGTTATATATATGCATCTCTAGGTAAATACACTTTGACCAAACCATACGATTATGCATTTATTATTTGGACCCGTGAAGAGTAACATCATTATGATGTTATATACATAGTACATTCAATTAATTCAACAACATGTGGAATTTGTGTTCATGTAAAACACTCATTATTTCGTACACATTGCGTTAGGGTGTTACATCGACTAGAATTTAAATTAGTAATTATCTCAATATATATCGAATTCTTCTTATCATGCTCAATGATTCATTTGAAATGTAAAGAGATGGGTTCCACACATCTTGATAGATTAGAGACAAAGGCCTAGCTATATATGAGGACATTTGTGCCTTGACATACTATATAGATTGAGGTATAACCACTATAGAGCGGGGTATCACCAATGAAAATCATGCAAGGGTGATTCCAACGAATCACCAATGAAATTATCGTTTTTTAAAGTTCTTGAATCGATTTTGATGGATTTTTTCGGTCTTTTTGATAGATTTTAAGAGTATTTTTTGGGTTTTTTGGTTGGTTACGAGTTACGATTGCACCTATTTAAACAATATGGTTACACAATCTAAACCAACACGATTGCACGTTTCACAAATCTATTTTTTTTACCTTACGACGAAGAAATGATACCGTGCCTCATACTGCCGTAGCCACTCATGTAGGTTCGCCTATGTCAGTAATCACCGACTAATCAAGAGAACAATAAACATTTTAAAGTTCATTTTGTTTCATTAAATCGTTAGCAATTCGAGGGATCACATACGAATTCCCAAATATTTAATTACATTTTATAGAAAATGAAATATTTATGGTTTCATTGGTGGTCCATCGATGATCACCGATAGACACTATAACAAAATTTAGTTTATAGAATGTCTAAAATGGATAAGTGTCCTAACAGTGTTTTATAGAACCAAACAAAAAAAAAACATTCTATTTAAAAGTGTTATAATTAGTTTATAAGACGATTAGAGCGTTGTAATAAGTTTTGAGGGCATTTTCAAAATAAAGTGTTATTTAGACAATTTGATAGAACGCTTTTGAAAAGTGTCTTATAAACACATCTTTTTAGAGTTTATTTATGTTTATAGGACATTTTTTCATAGTGTCCTATCAAATAGCTTATTGGACACTTTATTTAAAAAATATTTTGAAAAATTTGTTACGAAGCTTAAAAACATCCGATAAACTTTTTGTAACACTTTAGATAAGGTGTTTTTATGTTTGGTCCTATAAAACACTATATTAGGAACCTTGGCGTCCTATAAAGTTAGTCTTGTTGTAGTGAGATCATCGAGGGATATTTTTTTCTTTATGTATATGCTTGTTTGTCTATATATATGTATGCATATATGTTGATCTAAACACTCTCAGTGATTGATGACGATATTTTTCTACACTTAGTGTAAAAATACATTGTGTAATATTTTTGTTCAGTGGCGTCGATCATCAATGAGTATGTTCATTGATTATTGAGCTCGCATTGTAACCTGATAAACTAAGTATCCCTGAAGACAAACAATTCACATACAAGGATCATTCAGCGATGTCGAAGAAATAACTAAAGAAAGAGTCAAGGTTGATCGTCATTTGAAACGACATGCAATGATATCCACCTGACTACTTTTATACACTCAATATGACGACTTGAAACAGAACTCGGCTATCACTAAGTACACCACTCAATAATCTCTATAGTTGATTAAAGTCTTGTCGAAGAAGATTTAAAAATTTTGTTTTATCCACTTTTACAAAAAAGGATAAACAACAGGTTTATGCTAACTAATTGTACACACATGGTTGCTTATTAAACGCTTATTTAAACTCATTTTTATATATCATATCCCTTGCATTTCATCACAATTTAATAGCTAATAGCGCCAATTGATCATGGTTACATATAGATGGAAAAATGATGGATTTAAGAAAAATAGAGCATATATATCGAAGATTTACAACCTTAGGGCATATAAAGTAAAATGTTTCTTTAAGGAAAAGAAAAAGAGAAATACAAAAGCTTTTATTTTGGTCTCATCGTGCCAGAAAAAAAAGACATTTTAAATGTTGTTTAATGGTTTTGTATTGGCAGCCCAAGGCAGAGCCCATTTTGTTTTCCCTGGAAGAAATGTCGTTCAACAAAGGTTGTGCACTTCCAAAAATCGTTCACGTCGGCAAGTAACACGCATTGTATTCAATTGCAAATCAGTCCGAGCAACTTTTTGGGCGGGTTTGGCCGCACCAAGTCATACCCACGACATTGTATCAAGGCCTATTTTCTATTCGTGCGACTTCCGTGTGAGTTTGGTCGAGCCATAAGACGCGTGTCCTAAAGATTTGAGCGGCCACGTTCGTTTGGAGCTATTTTCTCGATTGGGATTTATAATTTCGATTGTTAACCGCCAAAAGAAGAAGGAATTGAAACCAATTGTGGGGAAACGATGATTGGGAGAAAAACAAGAAGTCGATTTTGAGATTGAGTGTACGATTTGTGGAGAAATTTCTAGGGTTCTTCCAGAATTTATTTAATTCTTACTGTTGGAAGTCTTATTCTTTTAAGCATGATCGAATAGCTAAGTTTTGATTTCTAGCATTGTGTAGATAGTTAACTTTTGATTTGTATGAATTGAGACAAAATTTTTATCTAACATCATTTACTTTCATTTATACAAATCTTTGTATTTCAATATATGTCATTTTTAAGCTGGGAATTTGTGAGTTGGATCCCTTACTTTGTCCGCTTAAATTTGACTGATAGAAGAATTTTAGAATCCGTAATTGTTCTTGTTGGATTTCTGTTAGAATATTCTACCAAGAATAGAAAACTCAAATCATGGAGTAATTGTTGGGATCTCACAGGCTGTCCATAATCTCCTCCTTGTAAATTTTTTTGTTTCCTTTTATGGGTCCCTGTATGCTCTTTATATTTCTTGGATTATGTAATCATCTTGTACAAGATATCATAATAATAATAAAAAAACTCTCAGCATACCAAGTTAAGATGGTATTAGAGCGTGTTTAATCCTGGAATTCCAACCTTTTATCAACAAAAATGCCCGACAACGAAGTCGTTGTCAATAAAATCCCCGATGAGTTGACGATGCAGATTGCTGCACTTCTGAGAAATGGTCTCGGAACACAGCAAACAACAACTAACTCCGAGAATTTATCAATTGGGATAAAACTCGGTGGCGACAACTATGCCCTATGGGCAACCTTGATGAAGAAAGCCATTGGAGGCAGGGGTAGAAGTTCTCACATTACAGGGGAACCCTCGCCTCCCTCAAAAACAGACACAACATACACACGATGGGAACAAGATGATCAGTGCGTTTTCACTTGGATTATCCAGAATCTCGAATCCAATCTGGTGAATACTGTCTCACAGTATCCAACCGCAAAAGCCCTTTGGGACGGTTTAGCCACCACATACGGATCTGGAACAGACTCGTTGCAGGTATTTGATCTTCACAAGAAAGCAAATTCACTCAGACAAGGATCAGATACATTGGAAGACTTGTGGAATAAACTACAAAGCATCTGGATGTCTATTGATAGGAGAGACCCAAATCCAATGAAGGACCCAGAAGACATTAAGATCTACAATAAGAAGACTCAAGAGCAACGACTCTATCAGTTACTTACAGCTGTTGATGATAATATGGAACCAATCAAGAGAGATATTTTGAAAAAGGATCCTCTTCCAACCGTAGAAACGGCATATGCCACGATACAGAGGGAAGTTGCCAGACTCAATATACTAAAATCAGGCCCCTCTAATAGTGACTCGACAGAAATTGGGATGGGTTTGGCTGCCAAAGACCCGACACAAAAGGTAAAGTTCCGACCCAAGGAAAAAGAAGATAAATCCAAATTATATTGCACCCATTGCCAGATGAAGAAACACACCAAAGAGCAATGTTTCAGACTTGTTGGCTACCCAGAGTGGTGGGGAGACGGTCATAAGCAAAAGAGTAACCAGCGGTTCAGGTCTGATGGCAAAGGTGCTTCGGCGGCAGGTGTGGTAGAAGATCCAGGGAAACAAGAAAGGAGTACAGGATTTGGGGGAATGGTGGTGACCTCCGATGAAAACCTCACAGGTAAAGGGTTTGAGAATTACACCTCAAACCCTTCTATTATTAACTTCAAATTTTTCCCCCAAAATGTTTCTTTTTTTGACATTCTTAACGAAGAGGGCCCTAATAACCTCGATGAAAAGACCAAAGCCTGCCATGTTCAATCCACCACTCACTCAAGGAGTTCAAAAAATTGGATTTTTGATTGTGGGGCTACGGATACCATGTCCTATGATTCCAAAGATTTTTGTAATCTTTCACCTCCATCAAAATCCTATATTGAGACTGCTAGTGGCGAAATTGTTGAAGTCAAAGGGGGAGGATCCATCACTTTTTCGGACAAAATGAAAATAAACAATTGTTTATACATTCCCTCCTTATCCTCAAAATTATTATCTATTAGCCAAGTAACAAAACAACTCAACTGTGTGGTGCTTATGTATCCAACTTTTTGTGTTCTACAGGACATTCGTACAAAGGAGATCGTTGGGCGTGGTACTGAACGAGGAGGTCTCTACTATGTTGATGAGGTAGTTCACAAGGGACATGCCATGCTTGCTCACGGAACAACCGAAAGACAACTTTGGTTATGGCATCGACGTCTTGGTCACCCTTCCTTTAGTTATCTTAAAACTTTGTTTCCTAGTCTTTTTTTAAATAACTCCACTCATGAGAAGTGTGAGACCTGCATTCTAGCAAAAAATCATAGGGTTTCCTTTAATCAAAGTAATACTAGAGTTGATTCCGTTTTTTCGTTAATCCATTCCGATGTCTGGGGCCCTGCACCAAATAGCACCAATAGCCAGTTCAAATACTTCGTCTTATTTGTGGATGATTTTTCACGTATGAATTGGATATACTTCATGAAACATAAATCAGAAGTCCCGGAAACCTTTTTTATGTTCTATAAAATGATTCAGACTCAATTTGGGGAAAAAATACAGATCCTCCGTTCTGATAACGGAACAGAATTTGTGAACAAAACAATGAACACTTTTTTCCAAGAAAATGGCCTTATCCATCAGACTACGTGTCCCAACACCCCTCAACAGAATGGTACCGCAGAACGAAAAAATCGTACGCTACTTGAAAAAACTCGTGCCATTATGATTGAATCTTGGGTCCCTCATTCTTATTGGCCAGAAGCTCTTGCTACATCAACGTACCTTACAAATCGTCTCCCAACTCAAATTCTAGGAAATAAAACCCCATTACATGTCCTATCCACCCAAGTAAAAGTTCCATCCATTATGACCTTACCACCTCGTGTCTTTGGTTGCTCAGTATTCATTCATATCCCCAAGACTAATCGAAACAAACTTAGTCCGTGTGCCGAAAAATGTGTCTTCGTTGGGTACGGTGTCCATCAAAGGGGCTATCGTTGCTACAACCCTGTTACTCGTCGAATCCATGTCACCATGGATTGTGACTTCATAGAATCTGACTATTTTTTCGACCACCAATCTAGTTCTCAGGGGGAGAAAGTAAGTGAATCACTCGATTGGTTGCTATATCAAAGTTGCTCTGAGGATGTTCTAGCAGAGTCGGTAGATGGCGCCACCGAACTTGCTTCTTCCAATATAGAAGAGGGTGACAAGTCAGCTCCCACAACCTATGAGTCTTCCGAGGACGATGTCCAACAAGAGGCCGAAGCCATGGAGACAGTTTCCGCTCACACCACTAATGAGTCCTCTGAAGATGATAGCCGACCACCAGAGGTAAACAGTTTACAACATCATAATAATTCTAATCATGATAGCTCAGGAAGTCAATCATTGGAACAAGAGGAACAACCAAACACTCATTTCCTTCCTCCGAAAAGAAATAGAGGAGTCCCTCCTAATCGGTATTCACCAGAGCATATTCCTCGTGCCTCTAAATACCCGATACAGATTGACAGGGGGAAAATGGCTAAGACTGCAAAGGCTTTTTCGGCTACTCTTCTTTCAGAACAAATTCCAAACACAGCTCAAGAAGCTGAGAAGACGGCTGAATGGAGAGAGGCGATGAATACGGAAATGGAAGCTCTAAAGAAAAATGGCACGTGGGAAAGGTGTACGTTACCGCAAGGAAAGAAACCAGTTGGTAGTAAATGGGTATTTACTATCAAGTATAAACCTGATGGCACCATCGAGCGACACAAAGCAAGATTGGTCGCCAAAGGGTATACACAAACATACGGTATTGACTACTCTGAAACTTTTTCCCCAGTTGCAAAAATTGACACTATCAGGGTACTTTTTTCAATAGCAGCAAACAAAGATTGGCCTCTTCATCAATTTGATGTAAAAAACGCCTTCTTACATGGGGACTTGAAAGAAGAGGTATACATGGAAGCCCCTCCTGGTTTCTCAGATGATTTTCAAGAAAATGAGGTATGTAAACTCAAAAGAGCTTTGTATGGGCTCAAACAATCTCCGCGAGCATGGTTCGGGAAGTTTACAATGGCAATGAAACGGTATGGATACAAACAGAGTAATGTTGATCATACCTTGTTCTACAAAAGGAGAGGAGAATTGGTTACATGTCTTATAATATACGTTGATGACATGATCATAACAGGGAGTGATAAAGAAGAAATCAACTCCCTTCGAAAAAATCTCTTCACCGAATTTGAAATGAAAGACCTTGGGGGATTGAAATATTTCCTAGGGATTGAAGTGCTTAGGTCAAGAGAAGGGATCTTTATCTCTCAGCGCAAGTATATATTAGACTTGCTAGCTGAAGTTGGTATGGTGGATTGCAAACCCAACGATACTCCCATGGGTGTGAATCACAAACTGAAAATGGTCGAAGGAGCCAAACTAGCAAACAAAGAAAGGTACCAAAGGTTAGTGGGAAAGTTAATTTACCTGGCTCATACTCGACCCGACATTGCTTATGCAGTGGGAATAGTAAGTCAATTCATGCACAACCCTCAAGAAGACCACATGGAGGCTGTAATGAGAATTATTCGATACCTTAAGGGCACACCAGGGAGAGGTATAGTGTTCAAGAAAAATGGACACCTAGATGCTGAAGTATTCACAGATGCTGATTGGGGAGGAAATCCTAACGACTACCGATCAACCGCTGGTTACTTCACTTTTCTTGGAGGTAACTTGGTGACTTGGAGGAGTAAGAAGCAGAAGGTAGTGTCATTATCGAGTGCAGAATCAGAATTTAGGGGTATCGTTAAAGGGATCACCGAGATCCTTTGGTTAAAGAAAATAATGAAAGAAATCGGGTCTCCCTTAATCGTCCAACTCGGTTAATGTGTGATAATAAAGCTGCGATTAAAATCTCAGAAAACCCGGTGCAACATGATAGAACAAAGCACGTTGAAATAGATCGACACTTCATAAAAGAAAATATTGAAGATGGTACAATCGAACTCCCGTTCGTTAGGTCTGAAGACCAACTGGCAGATATTCTAACAAAAGCTGTTGCAACAAGAACATTCGAATCTGTTTTATTCAAGTTGGGTATTGGAGATCCCACTACACAACTTGAGGGGGAGTGTTAGAATATTCTACCAAGAATAGAAAACTCAAATCATGGAGTAATTGTTGGGATCTCACAGGCTGTCCATAATCTCCTCCTTGTAAATTTTTTTGTTTCCTTTTATGGGTCCCTGTATGCTCTTTATATTTCTTGGATTAGCTCCTCTGTAATCATCTTGTACAAGATATCATAATAATAATAATAAAAAAACTCTCAGCATACCAAGTTAAGAATTTCTCTTGCTAGCAAACAACAATTAATTGATAATGTGTTAGTTGAAGTGTTGTAAGGTTGTATAATCTAGCTTAAACCATTGGGCGTTTGATTGTTGGTTAGTTTTGGCGTTTGTTTAATATTAATGCAATTAGTAATTGAGTTCTAAGTTTGTTACTAGATTATATTTGCAAATTAGAGATTAGTTGGTGAAGTGTTTCATACTAATCGTGCTTTTGTAACAAACCGGACATGGACACATGTTGGGGTTCAAGCCAATTTGATTTTCTTATTGTGAAATATTTTGACCGAGTCGATGATACATAACTCAAATCATATGCTTTATCCAAGCCCGTTTTTGCAAGATTATGGACTCGCCCATACCCGCCCGCCTTACATGATAAACAACTCTGATTAATTTTTCTTTGAAAATACTAATCTCAAATAAAACTAAAATAGATTATTCTTATTTCTTAAATAACTTTTTCTATTTATTATATAGAATATGATTGGGGTTGTAGAACTTTCCGGAAGGAGTTAACAAGTGCACATGTGAAATGACGACAGTAATACCAACATGCGAATGCCACTATAACTAGACATCATCCATTTCATTTGGATGGAAAACAACATGTACACATTTTCTATTTTTAGTGCTCTTTTTAAAAAAATAAAATAAAAATAAAAATAAAGAAGTTTACATGTTACATGCTTTTCGTAATCTGACGTTTCAATTTCTAACCAACTAACAAACTACCGTTCATTCTATTCTCCAGTTGCTTGTATTTAACATATAAAGTATAGTATGTCACATTACCGATAGTTGTTTTTAAGGCCGAAACGAATAATTGATTATTTTATATAATTGTGTTCATATAATAATCTTAAGGTTGCGTTTGGCAAACTAGCTGATAATCTAGCTGTTGAGTAATAAGGTAAGTAGTAGTTGATAAGCTAGCTAATAAATAAATTATAGTATATGATAAAAACTAGCTTATAAGTATGTAAAATGATCAAAAATGATATTTTGAAGTATAATAATTAATATTAATAAAAATATATTTGGAAAAAGCTACAAAAAACTTCTGAAAAACTACTCTAACTAGCATTTCAATAAGTTAGCTTATGATACATGTTTGGATGAACTAGCTTATAAACTACGTTTTTTGACCAAACAAAACCTAAGAATCGATTAAAAATATATATCACATGTCACATCTAGAATCTCTAAGTTACCTTTATCAGTATCATGTTAAAAGCTAAAACCAATTTAATATACAATATAACAAAATTGTAATGTTCTAACGTCAAATCGTCCAAATAAGTAAGAGTATTTACATAACAAAATTTTTAGATTTATATTGACGAGTTAAGTTCCGGTGAGACCAAGTCTTTTTTGTGAGATCGGTGAGACCAACATATTTAACTTGAAACTTCACATCAAAACGTTTGTGAAGGTAAAAAAAATTAAACATTCATCGTTAAAACATACTAAAAAACACTATAGAAAAAAATTTCCAAAAATAAAGTTAAAAAACGAAACCTTCACATCATTTTTTATTGTGAAGGTTCGCATTATATATATATATATATATATATATATATATATATATGTAACCTTCACAGAACTTGAGCTGTGAAGGTTTCGTTTTTTAGCTTGTTTTCGATATTTTTTTGCATCGAAAGTGATTTTTTGGTCTACGTATTCGAGTTTTATGTACATTCACCGTGCTTTTTTGTGAAGTTTCATACGTTAGGTATTGGTCTCACGCAGTCTCACGGTAACAGTTTGGTCTCATCTGATCCTAAGTCTATATTGACAGCTAATTATGTATTGTATATGTGTATACACACACATACCAAAGTATGTTATTAGGATAAATTCGATTCTAACCAATTTTATCTTTGTTTAAAAGGATGAAGTTTAAAAATAAAATCGGCATCATGAAGTAAATCATCCTATTAAGCTATTTACATGGCATTTCTAGAACGAAAGAAAAAATTGTTAAAGAATTATTTCATAAAGTGTAAAAAAGTTTCCCCTCAAAATTTTGAAAGAGTTAATAGAATAATTTGTTATTTGAATCAATTAACTCTTATCTTAGTAATTATTGTAACACACCATTTTCTATAAAATTGTCATTAAAAAAATCTAGAAGTTATAGTTACTGGATCTTATAAACTAACAAATCGTTAGAAAATGGTAAGATAAAATATATTTTAGCCCATTGCAAACCCGAGAAAACAAAGTTAGGATGGTTCCAAGAGCTCGTAATGATAATTTTTTTGTGGTTTTGGGGATTTTGTGTTCGCGGTGTCGCTCGAGATTGGTTTCTAATTCACTGGGTAACTGTCCTTAAGTGGCCTGCAAGTTTTTGGTTAGGATGGTTGGATTCGTTTTTTGGTTGGTATTTTCGGATGTATCAATAAGGATATTCGTAGTTAAAATTTAATATATTTTCGTTGTATTTTTTTTAGCATTTTTCTAGTTTTTTTTAATATATCGTCGGTAAAAAAAAAGTTAGGTTTGTATAGCTCTTTGAAAGAGCATCATTTTAATATATACCACATATTTAAAAAGAAAATTTGGAGAACAACAGATTCATATTCACAAACTTAAGTGGCAAATGAAATGAATAATTGGATGCGAGAAGTATCACCACACATAATTGAGAAATTAGAAAGTTGATGTGAACACGAGTGTGCACAAAGACATGGTGCAAACCTTAACCTTAAATGCTTTTGAACCACTAAATTTGTGTACAAACGTAATTCTTACTAGTAAATATTGATCAAGGTCAATCAAATAAGTTTTTGCTGTTTTTTGTGTATAAAGTTAATTCTTACTAGTAAATATTGATCAAGGTCAATCAAATAAATTTTTGCTGTTTTTTAGAATAATCCGTGCTTATTCTTATATGAATTCAACTTACCTATTGATTTTATAGCTCATTTGTACGAATCTATTTTAAAGATACCGTGTTAATCACGATCCAAGATTCAAAATTTGTGTATATAATTCCTTTTATTTCTTTTGTCATTTTTGGTAACAAAAAAGACTCCTTCTGCGTTGTCTGTGAACCCTAATGATCGAGGTCTTTCTCTTTCTCTGAATTCAGTCTTATTTTGCTATGAACCCTAGTTAATATGAATGATGCAATCCTAAAGATCAAATATTTACAAAATTTGAACCTATCGATCTATAATACAACAACTATTGGTTACGTACTTGCTTGTTGCTTGTCCCATAATTAAACTTTTTTTTTTAATATAACTACCATAATGGCCATCTTCTAGCACACGAAAATGAGGCCCAATTCCTGCTCTCTTGTATTTCTTTTCTATATTTTTATTGGTTTCTATATTTAGAAACTTCCCTACTACATCCCACTATAAGTACCCAAGTTACCTATCAACTCATGCATTCAAACCTTAATTCCACCACCAAAATGGCTACATCCATCAGATTTGATCATCTTTCATGGGGATTTCTTCTTGCTGTTTTATACCTAGCTCTTCTTGGCTCAAGTGGTTCTGAAGCTCGGGTTTACGTGGCCAAAGGCGGAGCTGGCTTCGTTAGAACCAATGGGGCTAACTTCGTTCTCGATGGTAATTCACCGTTTCTATTTAACGGTTTTAACGCATATTGGATGATGAATGTAGCCACTGATCCAAGTGAGAGGACTAAAGTAACCCAAGTCCTACAAGATGCTGTGAATTCTGGTCTATCGGTTTGCCGTACTTGGGCTTTTGCCGATGGTGGCGATAAAGCGCTCCAAATTTCCCCGGGAGCGTACGATGAACGTGTTTTTCAGGTAGTTTTAACATGTACAACTACATATGAATTGTGATCATGTTTTCTTTTTGTATAGAAGGGTTTCTTTACTAACAAAAATTGTGTTCTTTTACTTAGGGATTGGATTTTGTGGTCGCACAAGCAAGAAAACTCGGTGTCCGATTGATATTAAGTTTTGTTAATAACTATAAAGACTTTGGAGGGAGACCGCAATACATCGAGTGGGCTAGAAGTACGGGTGTGCAAGTCACCAGCGACGACGATTTCTACACAAACCCTATAGTTAAAGGGTATTACAAGAACCATGTTCAAGTAAGTTCAACAAGCACAAAATTAATTATTTTATGGTGTATATATGTATCCATTTTCTGTTTTATAGTGAGTCATATGTATAACAATAATACAATGGCTGCAGAGAGTTATAACAAGAGTCAATACCATCACCAACATTGCGTACAGAGACGATCCCACGATCATGGCATGGGAACTCATTAACGAGCCGCGCTGCCAAGTTGATTACTCGGGACGAACCGTTAATGTGAGTGCAACATAGCAAAAAAAAGTCTTTTAGGACGGCAAGCGGTTGTAATAATGTATTTAACAGGACTTTTAGATTTTAGGATCAACAGCTATAACGTTACAATAAGTTTTTAGTACAAAATTAGTTGATCTAACAAGTAGTTTCATGGACGAATTTAAATAATTTATTAGTGCACAAGAAATAAATCTTTTTATTAACATTTTCATTTGACACTTTTTAAAACATCATAAAAAAGTTCTAATTAGTCATATAAAAAGCATAAATAAAACATTTTATTTCTTCTTTCCTTTTAGATTAACCAACTTGTTCTATATATTACTTTGTTAGGTTGTATAATTTGTACTAAACAACTTATGATAACACTATTATATATAAAGAATCAAAGTTTGAATTCAATCCCTAGAAAACCCATTTCATTGAATTCAATCCCTATAAAAAAATTTATAAGATGATTTATTTCTTTGTATCATCGTATATATATAAATTCAAACTTGCTTTCTTTCTTTCTATAGGGTTGGGTTCAGGAAATGGCTTCATTTGTGAAATCATTGGACCGAAACCATCTGCTGGAGATCGGGATGGAAGGGTTTTACGGAGACACAATGCCCGAACGGAAGCAAATAAACCCCGGTTATCAAGTTGGAACGGATTTCATCAGCAACAATCTCGTTAGGGAAATCGATTTTACCACAATACATGCATATCCTGATCAATGGTATATAACATTACTTCATGTCACATGTATATATACAATATTAGCTAGCCATTTGGTTCACCTTCATAGTTTCTAATTTTCTAAAGAAAACCAATTAATCTTTTCGCAGGTTATCGGGGCAAAGCGAAGATTCACAAATGGCGTTTATGCAACGATGGATGTTAAGCCATTATCAAGACTCTAGAGCTGTTCTAAAGAAGCCACTTGTGATTGCCGAATTCGGGAAGTCAAACAAGGATCCAGAGTATAATATTAACAAAAGGGACTCGTATATAAATGCGGTTTATAGAAACATCGATATGATGGCAAGGAGTGGTGGCACCGTTGGTGGTGGCTTAGTGTGGCAGCTTATGGCGGACGGAATGGGTCCCTACTGTGACGGATACGAAATAATCTTATCAGAGAACCCGTCGACCGCTAGCATCATTTCTCAGCAATCTCATGCCATGAGCACTTTATCTCGTTCGTTAAGCACTGGACTTCAAAACGTGCCTCTAAGCGATGCTCGTGATGTCGAACTCGATCACGTTGATCATCGTCACCGTGCAAATCGTGCTCAAAAACCACAAGACGCTAGAAAGGTACGGGTGCCTTAAAAATGTGGAGAACTGAAGTTGGGGCTGATTAAGATCCTCTAATGATTAATTTGATTATTTCTAAATCGTACCACATTTTAGCGCGGTTGCGTTAGAATGGAAGTGTACGTATTCATTCGTTATTTGTTAATTTTAAGGGGTTATTTGTGAGCAAGTGTGGATTGGAGTAAGACGTGTGACTGATGTGAGAGGTTAATTAGATTATGATAATGTTGATCGAATGTTGTTGTTTACCAAATATTATGTATTAAACACTTAACGAGTAAAAATGACCATTTTATCCTAATTGACAGAATTATTTATTGTTTAGCAGAATTATTGTATTAGATACTAACTGAAAAATGTATTGTTACCAAATCTTTTACATATAGTTTCAAATTCTTTTAACCTTAAAAAAATATATGATGGTCAACATAATATATATATATATATAACCAATCACTTGACAACACATCCATCCAAGAGAGGTATTCGGGGATCTTTACGTTGAGGTCCTTGAGAATTATCATTGAGACCGTTTTTCTAAGAGCATCTCTAACAGGTTTGCTATAATAGAAAAATTGATGTTTTTTTCCCAAATTGCTCCAACAGGTTTGCTAAAATGATTGCTAAAAATATAAAAAACTTGGGTTTTCTCTAAATTTAGAGAATTCTCTAAAATAGGAGAGAGAAAGTATCACTTTTTATTTTTCACCAATAGAATAATTTGATTGTTTATTTTTTATTTTTTAAATTCATTGGAATAATAAATGTAAGTATATTTTAATAATATAAGTGATGATAGAATCTCTATAATAGAAAAGCTGTTGAAGATGGAAAAATAAAGTTTTAGAGATTTTGACATTTCATTTGCTATTTTAGTAAAATTACAGCAAACCTGTTGGAGATGCTCTAAGGGTCGGGGAGAAAGAAACGATGTGGAACCCAATGACTTCCCCAAAAGTCAACACATTTTGGTGGGTAACGATTGATAGAATACCAACTAGAGATGATCTTCCGAAAATGAAGATAGACATCGAGTCTATGTTATTCCCGTTTTCTACTTTGGGTATGAAACTCCTCGACACTTGTTTTTTGAGTGTGGCGGTTTTTGGAGCAATGGTGGTCATTTTTGTTCTCCGCGCAAGATGGTGGATGACACGATCGAAGGTATCAGTTCTTCAAACTATTATGTGACCGTAAAAAGATCTTTGAAAGCGGTGTTCCTCATGGGATGTTACATTTTGTTGGGGTTCAGAAATAACTGTATATTTAGACATCCTTTCCCTCGAAAGGATTGTTTATTGGATCAAATTGTGTTGATAAGTCTTAGGCCATCTGCAGCCGGGGCTGCAAGGCAGCTGCAGGCGGGCGGTACCGGCGATAACACCGCTGCGCCTGACCTGTATGGGAGCTGCACGGGAGTCCATCGGTGCCCGGGCACCGTTCACTTCTTTCTTCTTTCTCTCTATCTCTCTCTTCTTTCTCTCTCTACTTTTCTTTTTCTTTTTATTTTTTTAATTAATTATTTAGAGTGGTATGAATGGTACGGGTAAGGATGAAATGGTATGGTAGTGGTAAGGTGGTGGTAAAACTGATGTGGCGCTGAAGTGGCAACCTGTATAACCTATACGGTTGCGGATGGCCATAAGTGGGTTTTGGGTAGGTGGTGTAAGGGAAATACAAAAGATCTCTTACTTTGGAAACTCCATCCTATTGACTCTTATTAAATCGTTGAGATTTTCTTTATCTTGCTAGCTGCTTGCTAGCGAGTTTTTAGTAAAAGTTGGTTGTTCCTTCAACAAAATAACTAATTATAAGTTGACTTACATATCTAAAATATGAAGAAACCCAAATATAGATGTTACCAAGATCACGACCCTGATGGTCCACTGTCCCTTTTTTCCCTATGTCATTGGTGTCCCACCAATAAGATCATCCGCAATGGAAGCGTCAAAACCATCGGTAAGGGCTTGTTGCCGATCGGCAAGCTCGGCAACACCGCCGTGGTTGATTGACATGAAGAAAAATCGGCATGTCGTTGCCGACTTGTTAGACCACCCCACCCTCTCTTTCCTTTCTCTCTATCTCTCTTTTCTTTTCTTTTCTTTTTTCTTTTTTTATTAATTATTTAGATTAGTATGGGTGTCGTTGAATTGGTAAGAATTGGTAAGGTTTTGGTAAGATTGTGGAAAACTGATGTGGCGACTGGTAACGTTAGCAAGTAGTGTCACCACCATGGATGGTTTAAGATTTTGCCACATCATCTCTTTCCATAATTAATTTGCTAATTTAATAGGTGTTAACGGAGTAAACTTTTTACTTAACTAAGTTTACTCTCTTAATTTTCAAAATGAAATTCTTTCTCTCTTCTCTGCCAATTAGATTATTTTTTTATTGACAAAAATTTATGTAAATTGTTAATTAATTAAAACTTTGTTTTCCGAATTTTAAATATCAATTAAAATTATAAAAATTTTGAATCTAATTAATTTGACGTTTGCAAGTTTAATATCTAATAATTTGAAAGATTAATATTTATCAACTATAAATTTTTTCTGTGTTTGCAATAGCAATCTTTTTGATAAAAGTTAAATTAGACTTTATCAATATTCATAAATAATCAAATTTTAAGTATGCTAATGATTTTAATACTGCAAAAATTATCTATATTTGGTATAATAATAAAACTCCAATTACATCAATTAAATTTAGAGAAAGTAATTTTTCCAGCCATTAAAAAATACTATAACACCTTCTAACTGTTTTCTTCCCAAAACATTTAAAATAGCCAACTTATACGCTAAAAAACAAAATCTGCTAAAAACACATCCGCAAATAGCGGAGACAGGTTAAAAACGTAGAAGTCTATCATTTCACGGGTCAAATTCAGTGACCAAAAGTGTAGTTTTTGAAACATATTTGCTATTAGAACATGTGTTTTTAGGGGATTTTGATTTTTAGCAGATAAATTGGCTGTTTTAAAAGTTTTGGAAAGAAAATGGTTAAGAGGTGTTAGCGATATTAAAAAAAGACAAATAAGTTAATTTTTTTTAGATTTATTGTTGATAAATATTAGTTTTTCTTTTGGATCATAATATATAAAACTAATTAATTAAATTTAAAAAAAACCATTAAGTGGATAATGGAAAAAAACAAAAAATTGATGAGAGAAAATTAAGTTCAATAAAATTGAAAATTGAAACAGTTAACTGCGTTAACAACTATTAATTTAACAAAGTAATTAATAAAATAAAAAATATGTGGAAAAATTTTATTGGTGGAACCCCAATGGACAATGGCATAAGGAGACAGGGGACAATGGATTTCCATCCTCAAATGCCCCCATACTTTTCTCAAGTTTTTTTAAAGCAACCTAAAGGATAAATGGGTAAATGCATAATTAGGGGTGTAAATGAATCGAGTCGAGCTTGCCTTGAGACTTTATGTTAATTAAGCTCGAGTTCGACTCGATAGCTCGACGAGCTTTCATGCTTTAAGTTCGAGCTCGACTCGTGAAAGATACATTATAGCTCGAGTTCAGTTTGAAAAGCTCGAAATTACATTAAAAAATAGGTTATTTAGTTTATAGCTCGAGCTCGGCTCAAAAAGCTCGACAGATACATATTTAAGTTATTTTAATGTATGCCCCTTATATATACATAATAGATAGAATATATATAGAGAGAGAGAGAGAGAGAGAGAAAGAGAAAGAAAGGTTCAAATGAGAACAATAACTTTTTAAGAAAACGCGAGAATGATTCCCAACCACTCGTCCGGTCAATAAAGGCGGCTTTGATCGGGTCACCCTTCTTTAATCATCTCCACCCTCCATGAATCGCATCAATCCTCCATGATCGCATCCACCGTAACCAAAAATGTGTGGCTGAGAATCGAATTGACACTGTTCTCGTATGAACCCACCTCTCTCTCTCTCTCTATATATATATATATATATATATATATATATATGTGTTGAATTAGGTTCAAATAAGAACAAAACCAAATTGTAAGAATGAAGGAACCAACAAAATCACACGTGATTTGTGCATGGATGCCCACTCGCGGCTCACCCACTCGCCTTGTCGGAGCGTGGCCTACACACGCTTTTTCCATCGCAGCACGAAATCACATGTGATTTCCTTGGTTCCTTTGTTCTTGCAAATTGGGTTGTTCTTGTATAAACATCCCTCTATATATGTTAAGGCTCGAAAAGCTCGATAAAAACTTGAGTTGAACTCCTAAAAGCTCTAGTTCGGCTCGTTAAATATTCGAGCTTGTTTTGGGCTCAAACTCGAACTTGATAAAGTTCGACTCAAACGAGCCGATATCAAGTTACTCGATAAAAGCTCGACTTGTTTACACCCATATGCAGAATAGTGGTTCAACTTTTGATTTACTTTTTTTTTTTGTAATTTGAAGTGGCTGTTAACAAATTTCACCAAGATGTCTTGTAAGGCCATGGGTTATCCATTTTTTCCCCCTTTTTTCTTACCCAATTTTATATCGGCACCATATCATTCTCTCTTCCATTTCCTTTTCCTTACTCAATGTATGAGTTATATGATTGATTTAATATAATTTATTTAATATGTGGGACATTACTGAATCATATATGAATTATTTAATATGTGGAATCTACATGGGCTCATATCACATGTGGTTCAATTCTTATTTGAACCTACTTCTATATAAATATATATATATATATATATATATATATATATACAGGGATGGGTTCAAATGTGAACCACTTTTTGGTTGTGAACGTGAGGACAACCGAGAGCGCGACACGTGGCAGATGACTAGGCGCCACGTCAAGTCCACGGCGTATGACTAGGCGCCACGTCAAGTCCACGGCGGATGACTAGGTGCGATTCATTGGAGGGCATTGAATTAAAGAGGGGGACCACACTCAAAGCAGCCACGTGTCGCGCTCTCGGTTGTACTCACGTTCACAACCAAAAAGTGGTTCACATTTGAACTTTCCTCTATATACACATATACATATATACATGTATAATGATATATATATGTGTGTGTGTGTGTGTGTGCGCGCGCGCTCATGCACGCACGCTTGTATGTTTGTCTATCTTTATCTGTATGCATGTATGTGTGTATGTCAACCGTGATGCATGAACGTATATATTGTTGTATATATATGTGTGTATGTGTGTGTATATATAATATCATGGACTTTCATAGCTTTACACTTGAGTTTTAAAGTCATCTAAAACTCCTCTAAGTCTACGGTTTGACTTTCAAATAGTTTAATCATTGCACTTAGGTTTCGAAGCCATCCATCTAAACCTACAGTTAAATTTCAAAATAAGCGTTATAATATATATAGTGTTTTATACGGTCTATGTTTATAGGACCAAACAAAAACAATGTTTTATCTAAAAGTGTTAAAATAAGTTTACATGACACCTTTGAGTATCATAACAAGGTTTTTAAGACATTTTTAGAATAAAGTATCGTATTAGCTAATTTATAGAACGTTTTAGAAACGTTCTATAAACCATCTTCTTAGAAAGAATTGTGTTATAGGACAATTATACAAAAAGTGTCTTATAAAATAGTTAATAAAAAGCTTTATTTGAAAAACTATTCTAAAAACTTGTTATGAGTTATGACACCCAAAAACGTCTTATAAACTAATTATAACCCTTTTTAAGATGATGTTTTTTTTGTTTAGTTCTATAAAACACTTTATTAGAATGCTAATTTAATTTATTTTAGACGTCCTAAAATTTGAATTTTGCCATAGTGTCCTTTTTAAGTAACTTTACATTGTTACCTAACTTATCATTTAACTTTTAAATACAGAGTAGTAGTTTACGTGGATTATTAGCCAAAAACATTATTATATTTTCAAGTGATACTAGTTTTTCATTTAATAGTTACCTTATGAGCTAACTTGTCAAGTAGTAAGTATGATAAAATCAATTATTCAATTTGTTAATTTAAACCCATCTTAAAAGAAAAAAAGTACCGATTACCCAAATCACATAGATCATGTTACTCATTGACTTCATTAAATTTACTAAAACTTATCCATGGTCGATGAAGTATGAAAATTAAATTTTTCTTAAATGAAAAAAATAAATTGAACGGAACACGCACACTCAACCAAAAAAGAAAGAGAATCTTTAAAAGCAAAACTATTTGAGCCTAAAAGATATGAATGATACCAACTTGGTCGATTGTAATGACGAAAATGTGGTGAAAACTTTGATGTAAAGCTTTTAATTGTGATAAGATTATACAATTTATGGTAATCTCTCGATCCTACAAGTAATTGATCGATTGGAGCACATACAAGTAACCAACATTCTTTTTCACTTGTACGTAACCTCACATTTTGGATGTAAGATGAGTACATTGTCGATTTAGTCCCAATGGTTTCGCGATTATTGTAAAATTGGTACTTGAATTTTAGTTATTATTAACCAAAAGAATTCAAGGGTTTGAAACTTTGAATTTTATTTTAGAATTAGTCTCTCTCCTCGGTGATGGTTAGCTACCATCTTCGGAAGGCATTTTGATGACTTTACCATTCTTTTCTATACTAATATTCTTTCAATTATTCATTTTCTTTTGACATAAATTAGTTAATCTTCATTTTCTCCATCAAATTTAAACCCAAAAATTTCAATCAATACCTTAATTCAATAAATAAAAGAACATCAAATTAAATTACTACCACAATTCACATCGCTTTACAGATGATTTAACTTGTGTTCGAACCATCAAGAGGACCATCCCCCCCCCCCCCCCCCCATGACATTCTTCAAACCTAATTTTTTATGAGATTTTTAATTTGGCTATTTTATTCTATAGAGATGATCCCACTTGTGTTTGAACCATGAAGAGGATACCCCTTGACATTCTTCAAACTCTAATCTTTAATGGTGTTCTTTATTTGGCTATTTTATTTAATATATTGATTTTTGGATTTTGACTTATAGTTTGTTCTTGATTTTTTTAATTGTAAAAGTTATAAAATATGAACATTCAAGAAAAATAAAATATAATTAAAAACACTAAAATGGAAGTGAATGGTTAAAAATATGAATTGCTCTTACATTAAACGAAGATAGTATATAATTATTAGGACGAATTAGAACAAAATGGAAACCTTGAGGGTTTTTCTATGGTAAATAAAGTGGAGGGAGCAAATCCAAAATCACCGAATCATAAGGAGCAAATCCATAATTCTCTTTTAATAATAGTAAAGAGTAAATTACTTGGTCCCTATGGTTATCCATTTTAACGGCTTAGGTCTCCAAAATAAAATAATTACGCATTTGAGCTTGTGGTATGCTTTCTACAATACATTGGGTCTATTGCTCTAAAAATAATATGTTAACTAAGTTAGGTCGATCATTTTGGTTGGAGTGAATTACATATTTGGTCCCTCACGAATACCTACTTTTTGCTTTTCGTCCCTCCAAACGTAAAAGTACATCCTTGCCCTCAAAATGAGTTTTTTTTTTGAACGTTTTGGTCCCTCCCTCTAACGGTCGTTAAGTAGATGCCGTTAGTGGCATCATGTGCCCCTCATGTGAGGGGCAATTTAGTCTTTTTAGACCCTCCTTCTTCCCATTTTCTTCTTTCTCCTCTAATCTTCATCCTCTTTTTCTTCCTCCATCTTCAATATTCATCTTCAAGGAAACCATACCAATCTTCATCTTCAATATCCATCATCAAAATCAACCACCAACATAACCAACCACCACTGCCACCAATCACCACCGCCTGCCACCAATCACGGCCGCCTGCCACCAATCAACCACCTACCACTACTACCAAACACCACCGGCTGCCACCAAACACCACCGGCTGCCACCAAACACCACCGGCTGCCACCAAACACCGCCTACCACCAATCACCACCGCCTGCCGCCAATCAACCAACCACCACTGTAAAGAACATGTTCTTGGAGATGCACATGAAATTGAAGAAAGATGGGTAAAAAGACTAAATTGCCCCTCACGTGAGGAGCACATGGTGCCACTAACGACATCTACTTAACGACCGTTAGAGGGAGGGACCAAAACGTTCAAAAAAAACTTATTTTGAGGGCAAGGATGTACTTTTACGTTTGGAGGGACGAAAAGCAAAAAGTAGGTATTCGTGAGGGACCAAATATGTAATTCACTCTTTTGGTTGTTTCATTAATGTAACACCCCAATTCTTAAAAACATTCATTTTCAAAGCAAAGTAACCAAGTTCATACGAAAGCGGAAGCTCGTCCAAAACCAACGTTAAACCATTTATAATTCATAAGTTTTAAGAAAACATAAGTTAAAAGCTTGAAATCATGAACGTAGTTTAAACAACATAAATCCATATGTTTACATATCAAACCAAGAAAACACTCATCCCTTCATAAAACGTCGTCCTTTAACTTCAGGCTTAGACTGAACTGCTGCAACCACGGAGTCTCATTCGAAAACTTTCTCTTTTCCCTTCCGGGACATACCTGACACTAAAAAGGATAAACAACAACGGGGTAAGCATAAAGCTTAGTGAGCACACACACTTAACCACTTACCATCATGCACATACAACCACAAATACATAGCAACTACATACATGTAAAACTCCCACCTTCCGTACGGCTTAAACCATCAAGGAAGGATTTTATGACACTGGTACCAGGCCTCTGCAAATTCCCTAGGGGTATCACTACCACCATAGGTACTCTCCCAAGTCCCCGAAGGAACACATCTCATAATAATTCCCTAGGGGTATTACTACCACCATAGGTACTCTGCCATGTCCCCGAAGGAACGCATACACATAATCACACATGCAATCGTAACCATACATACATAACAACAAGAGTTAAGTGAGGTACTCACAAAATCAAACAGACCTTCCCGAGGGTTTCATGCTGGTTGTTACCCGCATGAAACCCGCCGATTGGGCCTGATCGCCCCAAAGGCAAATTTCAGCCCCAAAAACGAGGGTTTTCACCCCACAACTCCAATTTCGACCATTAAACATCTAATTCAAGCTTATACCAACATCCCTTACAATAATAAACATCTATTAACATCTAATTAACTCAATTAACAAGCATATGATGATCAATTGATCATCATTCTCAACCAATTGAAAACCATAACCCTAGCCATGACTTTAACTAACCAAAACATCAAATTGGACTTAAGAATCATACCTTTAGTGCAATTTGATGTACCTCCTTCGGTAATTGCTTCACAATCACCCTCAATTGAACCTCCTTGACCACTCCCAATTCGCCTCTTTCTCTCTTCTCGTACGTTTCTCTGGAAACTGCCACTGAAAGAATTTAGGGTTTCTAACCCTTTTATCTGACCACTCTTCCCTTACACTTTCACAAATAGCATTTCAGCCCCTGAACTTCTATAACACAAGTTAACCAAAGTCAATCTCTAACCAAACGCCGTTAAGTTTCCAAAACTGAAACGGGGCGTTACAACTCTCCCCCACTTATCAGGATTTCGTCCCCGAAATCCTCTATACCTGGAACCTCACTGAGTAATTCCGTCTCATCTCAACATCCGGTTTCCACGTCTATCACGATTCCACTGAATACTCTCAGCCGCTTTCTGGATAATTTCCGTATGCCCAACCCACTCTGACTAACCTCTCCCAAAGATGGGAGTCCTACACCTCCTCTCGCACAACAACTCAAAGGAAGGCATGCCTATGCTGACATGAAAGCTGCTACTATACAAGAACTCTGCCAACGGCAGATACCTATCTCACTTCCTCCAAAAACCACATACAGGCTCTTAACAGGTACTTGAGAGTCAGTATTGTCTTCTCACTCCACCCGTCAGTCTGACCACTATCTCTCTCATAACATCAAGATCTCTAAGGGTACAACTAACCTTGTAATCAAAACGTTCGTTACATGCCCATACTGCATCCGGTAACTCTAGCACTACCCCAACCTCCTCTCACGTCTAACACTTTTCCACATGCTTTTCCATATCTCGATTCAGCACTGGCCACCACTAAACCATCCCTACGTCTCTGATACTGGAACTTAATACTCGGTCTCAATAACTTAGTAGACCACGACTGTCGGGTATTACCCGAACTACTTGACCCTTACCTCCTTCCTTATTCGAACTCTCACTCTTAACTGCTCTTCTCCGTGACTGCATAAACATACCTACTAGCGAGGCCATCATTGTTAACTACCAAGCTGTACCATCAACTAACACAAAACCCGTTATAGGGTCGATATAACTCTTACCCTCTCTAATTCTATCACATTTGTATCAACAATTCCTTCCAACATCTATTACATCACTATACACATACTTATTTAGTCCCTAACAGACAGTCTCGACTGTCCCTACTTGACTCTCGAAGCCTACGGGTGTAACCACCAGTGTAGGAAACACAAGAATCAAGTAAAGATTAGTCTGGACATCAAGCTCGCCTTCGTCATGCAATTAATGCACCTCACTATCATCACACCTTCTCTTATCTCCGACTCTGACATCTTAACACATACAGTTCATTTACTTCTTCATTCCTAACCCAATTCCACAACAGTTTGAACCATCAAGCGTTCACTCCATGATTTACTACAATAACATTCACCAATGCAAACGATCACCGACCCATTAAGCATCGGCCTATAACCAGGTTCATCAAACCTCTGTAACAGCCTCACTATGTCGTTTTCCACGATTTACGACATATTTCACAACATGAACACATCTGCACACATAACTGCTCTCCGTTCCCCGAACGGAACTGATCGTGTCGTCTGCTCTGACAAGAATGACACTATCCCCTTGACCCTTACGGGTACAAGGCTGTCCGTAAGCGCAAAAACACGCTATTCACATCCAACATAGTTACCTACTCCCTACCCTCACGTATAACATAAACACCCATAATAATTCCTTACATCATCCATTTACTCCCCATCATGCTTCATCATATTACAACTAACACGTGGTAAGAAATACCACCACAAACTGCCATGTCCTCTACTGCCTCCGGTGAAGTCTACACTAGAGCTTCACATAACTTCCTTCTTAAGATTTCGATAGCTGCTGCTTTCTTTCCTCCACACTCAACGTGCCTTGCGTAAAGTCTCCAATACACCTCGAATGTACTCCACTTGCATCTCCCTCGATCTTCAATAGTTCAACATCTTATCTATACATACAATCACTGACCTATCCAACATCGACCTACAGTTCTGATTCATCGGGTCTACGGAAGCTGTTGGTGCGTTCGTCAACCCGAATGACATCACAACGAACTCGAAATACACATATCGAGTACAAAAGACTGTCTTATGCACATCTCCTCCTCGAACCGTCAACTAATGGTACCCCGAGTGAAGATCTATCCTCGAGAACCACATGGCTCCCTGAAGTTGATCGAAGAGATCGTCGATCCTCGACAGCGGGTATCTATTCCTTACCGTAAGCTTGGTTATCTCCCGGTAATCTATACACATCCGCATCAATTCCTGCATCTTCGGAGGTGCTACCCGGTACAGGTCTTAGCTACCGTCACCACCCCCGGAATTAGCTTGATCCGGAACTCCGCTTGCCTCTCATGAGAAATGTCAGACAAGTCATCCGGGTATACATCCGGAAACTCGCCGACCACTGGCACGTTCGCTACCGTCTTCTTCTTATCTCGACTCGGCTATCGACCACATACGCTAAGTAACTGCTACCTCCAAGAAGAACGTGCTTTCTGGCCTTAGCCAAGGTGCACATCATAGGTAATCTCCCTCTTCCATCTCATTCGGTAGTCAGTTCTCCCCCACTTAGAGTTCAAACTACTACCTGGAGTTTCTCGCAGTCAGGGCTAGCTCAGTTCTGATTTAACCATTCTATCCTAACTACCACTTATCCTTTTACACATCACTACTCCAACATTACTCCTCGTCCGCTCCGTACTTCTACTTCTGACAAACTCTCTTGCTTACCCTGACAGAACGTCCAACTCCTTCATTGTCTCTTCTGCTGTCCACTGGAACACTATCACCCTTCTTCCTTGCCTCTCCAATTCTAACCCTCTATATCCCAAGTTACCTCATGCATCTGATAAAATCAGTGCACCTTACTATCACCATTACTTCTCTTATCTTTGGCTCTAACACATCAACATACATGCACACCTTCCTCCATTCGCTCGCGACATACTCTGAACAACACATTGATCGCCTCTAACAACTTGCCAGTAATCTCATTCACTAACCCGATAGGTTGAACTACCGATGGTGACTTGCTGATCAACCTCGCTATCTCTAACTGCTCTAGTCTCAGCAGACTGAGAGCTTACTGCATCGCTGACTCATGCTGCCATAACTGTCTCTAGACTGCTATTAACCACCTGGGTTAATTCTTATTCTTCACGCTCGAAAGTCCAAGAAGGATCTCATAGAGAACTTCTCCTACCTCATCTACTGCACTCTCTAACCCACTGACTATTCACATGTAATCTATTCATACTATCATCACAGTTCCCAACATGCTTCTGAGTGGTCTATCTTTACTGATTCATCTAACATGCTACTCTAAACTCTTCTCTACTGTCCGTCCCATGCAATCTACTAGTTCAGATCAACGACCTTAGCTCCCAATTCTCTCCTCATCACATGCCTTTACGGTTCTGACTACTTATCTCAAGGACATACACACGCCCTATCATACTACTACCCCTTCCCACACAACATCGTTGGTTCATAGAAACTCCCGTAACTATGTCAATTCCCAACATGCACAGTGTATTTGCAATGATATGGGCCCTTATATCATTGTAACTACACCCTACATGCCTAGCCTCGACACCATTACTAAAGCTCCACTTCCCAACTCAGTTGTCACATACACATAACTCAACACTAGAGCTCAAAGGCTCCTCTACGAGCTAATTACATAACAGACATCATGCCTTTCTACTTACCAGCACATAGCTACAGCCTACATACATCACACATGCATACACACAATCCATATCAGCTATCAATAAATACATGCTCAAATTAATCTGCATAGCACTAGTATTTCACATACGAGTGCCTACTTATCACACATGCCATACCTTCACGTAACATATATCACAACATGCATACACTACATTACATAACAACTATCTTAGGGGTACATGCTCAACATAACTACATAGCATTAGTTATTCACACACCTACTGCTCACTTGCCACACATGCCATAAGCTCATATAATTCATACATACATTCTTAACAGCTATCATAACATACATGCTCAACTTAACTGCATATCACTAGTAATTCACATACTAGTGTTCACATATTCACATATCATACATTCACAGCATAATAAATCATCATGCTCAATAAGGTAAGGTTAGTGTGCTCACCCCCGTCTGATACTCTGGTCCGCAGTTCAGTCTCACTACTCATCTTTCCCTAAAACATTTTATACTCCTCTCTTCATAAAACATTTCATAATCATTTCTCCATAAAACTTTTCATACTCATCTCTCCATAAAACATTTCATTTTGGTTACTCTTATTTACAAAAACACGAGCATTTGGTTTAAGTTCAATTATCCACCACTTGTGAATACTTGAATCCCTTAAACCTAGGCTCTGATACCAACTTGTAACACCCCAATTCTTAAAAACATTCATTTTCAAAGCAAAGTAACCAAGTTCATACGAAAGCGGAAGCTCGTCCAAAACCAACGTTAAACCATTTATAATTCATAAGTTTTAAGAAAACATAAGCTAAAAGCTTGAAATCATGAACGTAGTTTAAACAACATAAATCCATATGTTTACATATCAAACCAAGAAAACACTCATCCCTTCATAAAACGTCGTCCTTTAACTTCAGGCTTAGACTGAACTGCTGCAACCACGGAGTCTCATTCGAAAACTTTCTCTTTTCCCTTCCGGGACATACCTGACACTAAAAAGGATAAACAACAACGGGGTAAGCATAAAGCTTAGTGAGCACACACACTTAACCACTTACCATCATGCACATACAACCACAAATACATAGCAACTACATACATGTAAAACTCCCACCTTCCGTACGGCTTAAACCATCAAGGAAGGATTTTATGACACTGGTACCAGGCCTCTGCAAATTCCCTAGGGGTATCACTACCACCATAGGTACTCTCCCAAGTCCCCGAAGGAACACATCTCATAATAATTCCCTAGGGGTATTACTACCACCATAGGTACTCTGCCATGTCCCCGAAGGAACGCATACACATAATCACACATGCAATCGTAACCATACATACATAACAACAAGAGTTAAGTGAGGTACTCACAAAATCAAACAGACCTTCCCGAGGGTTTCATGCTGGTTGTTACCCGCATGAAACCCGCCGATTGGGCCTGATCGCCCCAAAGGCAAATTTCAGCCCCAAAAACGAGGGTTTTCACCCCACAACTCCAATTTCGACCATTAAACATCTAATTCAAGCTTATACCAACATCCCTTACAATAATAAACATCTATTAACATCTAATTAACTCAATTAACAAGCATATGATGATCAATTGATCATCATTCTCAACCAATTGAAAACCATAACCCTAGCCATGACTTTAACTAACCAAAACATCAAATTGGACTTAAGAATCATACCTTTAGTGCAATTTGATGTACCTCCTTCGGTAATTGCTTCACAATCACCCTCAATTGAACCTCCTTGACCACTCCCAATTCGCCTCTTTTTCTCTTCTCGTACGTTTCTCTGGAAACTGCCACTGAAAGAATTTAGGGTTTCTAACCCTTTTATCTGACCACTCTTCCCTTACACTTTCACAAATAGCATTTCAGCCCCTGAACTTCTATAACACAAGTTAACCAAAGTCAATCTCTAACCAAACGCCGTTAAGTTTCCAAAACTGAAACGGGGCGTTACAATTAAGTTTGGTAAACTAATTGATAAGTTAACTTATGAATAAATTATATTTGGTAAAAGCAGACTTATGAATATGTAAAATGACCAAAAAAGATGAGCTTTTTGCTAAAATAGAGCATCTTCAACAGCTTTGCTAAAATACAAAAAAATGAGATTTTGTTTGCTAAAATGCTCCAACAGCATTGCTATCCCATTCTCTAAAATAGAAAAACTTAAAGAAATTTCTAAATATAGAGAATTCTCAAAAATCTCTAAAAGTAGAGAGAGAAATATTACTTTTTATTTTCCACCAATAGAATAATTTGATTGTTTAAATTTTTTTAAAAAGTTCATTGGAATAATAAATATAAGTATATTATAATAATATAATTGATGATATAATCTCTATAATAGAAAAAATGTTGGAGATGGAAAAATAAAGTTTTAGAGATTTTGACATTTCATTTGTTATTTTAGAAAAACTATAGCAAACTTGTTGGAGATGCTCTAAGCTTTTTGATGTTTCAACAGTTTCTTTAGATGCTTTTTAAATAAACTGTTATACTTTTATATGACATTTGTGTTTGTTAGACACTTTTTTCAAATATTGCCCTATATATAAAATAATTAATATTACACTTTATTTTGAAAAT
Source organism: Centaurea solstitialis (assembly GCA_030169165.1). Lineage (NCBI taxonomy): Eukaryota > Viridiplantae > Streptophyta > Magnoliopsida > Asterales > Asteraceae > Centaurea > Centaurea solstitialis. The sequence continues at coordinate 90,931,920 of CM058040.1, read as the reverse complement.
ATTCTAAAAAACTTGTTAAAACTTGCGAAAGCGTCATATAAACTTCGTGTGTAGCACTTTCAAATATGATGTTCTTTTTGTTTGATCCTATAAAATATAAGTCATAAAGTATCTTTTTAGTATGCTTAGAGATTATATACATTTTATAAACACAGTTTTATTGTAATGTATTGAATCAAAGAGAAACAAATTTGTATTAAATAATTCAGGTATTTGTGTTGCACCATTCTTAATCATCAAAATTCAAAATTAAGTTCAAATATACGATTATCGCCTCTCAATTTCCAACTACAATACCTATATCAGTATCACATCTTTAAAAGACTTAATTTTTCCATTATGTCAAAACAATTAAATAGTGTAGGTTACTTTAGCCTTTATCGTTCATTTGTTTGAGTGGAAAATTAGATTCATTGTTACTATGCTCCATGTCAATGATACTTTTGTTTTCTTTTTCCAAAGTCATATGTTTGATTCAATAATTTATTAGGACATTGCTTTTTGGTTATCATTAAGATCATTTAGTCATCCAATATGAAGTATATTACACCAATCATCCTTCTGGTTTGTTGAAACTTTATAAATTATCACCACATTTTCAAATTTACATCAAATTCTACATTTTTTTATTATTTTCTTACACTGTTCATCTTTGTATCAAAGAAACGTTAAGTCCATATGTTAAATTGAAAAGCATTTTGATCATTTTACCGTAATTCTTTTATATTTTTTATATACAAGTTTGGATAAAACTAAAAAACAAATAACCTTGAGCGTTGGGCTGTTAGCTCACATGCAATAAGACTTGAACCATTAGTTCAACCATCCAAGGCAATCAGTGTAATCATCGTCTATTTTATGTAATTGGATTCACAAGTGAATATGAGGTTATTAGTAAGCTATGACACGGACTAGGAAGTGTGTATTATACACTCTTGTAAGCTAACTAGAACCTAGAACCCGAAATCGTTGGATGCCTTATGGCCGGATCAAGCGGGTTGCACCCTTTTTGAGGTTCTAGAGACAATACCTTGGCAGCGGGCTTGGGTCAATGCCATGAAAGAAAAAATGTAATAATAAAGAATGATCAGTAAGGATTTTAGTGTTGAGTGGTTATTAGTGGATATTTATTGATGTTCAAAGATAATGATAAGTAATGCATCGGTTGGTTAGCAGTTATAAGAATTGTAGGACTACCCATTGATGTGTTATTAGCTCATGGTTTATTAGTTGTTTTCCATCAATTTTGAACTGACTTAATTTTTTCACGATCGTCTACTACTTATTTCCTGTGACCATTTTCTTTTAATGGAGTTATTATTGATACTAACATAGAATTGGTTATCCGTTCTTTTGGTTAAAAAGGCAACAATTTCTGCCAAAATGATACGAAAATTGGAGATCATTCTTGAGTTGATCTCATGACACCTTAGTCGATTATGTTTGAAATAGAACTTAATGAAAGCGAAGTCTTAAGGATTTTCTTGATTATTCTCTAGAGGCCCATGGAAGTTGTGGAGTTGCACACAAACTAGACCGAAAATCCACAATAAAAAAGAAAATTAAACCAACCGAATAGCACCCCTAGTGATAAATTAACCCTTTGGGGATGGATGGATATCAAATGACTTGAGACTTAAAAGAAATAAAAAGAAAAAGAAATGGAGAAAGGGGGTTTAAGGAGGGAAATTTGATTGTAATTAGAAATGATTAAAAAAAAGATTTAAGATGAAGCAATAGCATGAAAAGGTGTTGTTTGATATATATATTAGATAGATAGAAAAAAGGTGAAAAGAAGAAGAATCAAAAACTTGGTCATAAAGGTTGGGAAAGAAATAGTAATAAAAGGGTTGGGCGCCGATTGCTTTGCGGCATCTTAGGCTCTTACTTATAACTTAACTTTAAAATAGCGACATCAACGCATCTTAATCCTCTTCAACTTCCTCTTTTTAAGCATGAATGAATAATATGGTGTTTCTTATTACCCAACACCCTCTCTTCTTTTAACCCCATTATTACCAATTGCTTATATATTTATTTTTCAAATTTTCCTTATTTACCCATTATTTAAAAATAAATAAAAAAACCCCAACCAAGTGATTAGTATATAAGTAAGGTTTATATGAATAAAAATGTCATTTACAATATAAAAAAGGGTTAAGTACACCAAAATGTATCCAAGTTATCACCTTTTATCATTGTATATACTCAACTTAAAAACGAATAGTATGTACTGAACCTGTTAAAATTGTCATTCTATGTACTAAACTACTATTCTATGTATCCATTTAATGTACTTAAAAACATACCATTTGATGTACTGAACCTGCAAAAAATGGTAATTTTTTAAGTTGAGTACATACAATGGTAAGTTTTTAAGTTGAGTATATACAATGATAAAAGGTGACAACTTGGATACATTTTGGTGTACTTAACCCTATAGAAAATAGTATCGAAATACAACATTTTAAACAACACAACGAATAGATAAAAGTAATCAAAATGCAACAAGCTAAAATCTTTATCATTCAAAATGTGAAATATAAAGTTAGAGTTTGTATTATAGCTTTTGAGTTTTGATAAATACTAAAAGTATATTATAAGTATATAAACTTTTATAATTAGTATTTAAACTACAATGTTAGTTAAATGTTTGACCACAATGTTAGTTTCATGTTTTTAATTGTTTGACCTCAAAATGCGACAAATTGTTCTATCTTTAACAATGGCACGTACCACAATGTTAGTTTCACCGGCCCATGAGATTAAAAGGTTGACAAATTTTGTATTGAATTAAAACCCTTTAAAGTTTCTAAAGCTCTTTAAAGGTCAAACACTTCGATGGGGATATAATTTTGTCATTAAGACAATTTATTTAAGACATAGAACCAAAAAGCAATTTATATATAACCAAACAGAACACATATTTGAGGTACGGGGGCTTCGACCCCGGACTGCATGCTTTAGCAGTCGGGCTTCGGCCCAAAAATTGTCGAGAATTAGTCTGGGCCCAATGTGATCTGGGATACCTCTTCCAAAAAAAAAATTAAAAAAAAAAACAGAACACATATTCCAAATATAACTTAATGGAAAAAACAAACAAACAACCACTTAATCACATACTCCCATTTCTTCCATACTCCAAAATTTTGGGATCTTGAAAGAAGCCATGAAAACCCAAAGAAGATGCATGCATTTTTCGATAGAGTTTTTCAAACCCACAAACATCATCCGGGTCAAAAATCTGAACAAGCAATAGGTGAACCGAAGAGCATTAATAGTTACAGGTGGCTAAACCGATAAGACCTTTAGTTTGTCTATAACCTTAAATGTAGCTCAACTGATAAGACATTGAGTTTGGTCTACGAGTGACCGTTGGTTGTTTGTCCAACTTCTAAATTCAGAACCAACGATTAATTAAGATTTGCACAAACTGACCAGAACACCTACAATTATCACACATATATAAATAAAAAATAAACATTTCATTCTTGATATAATTTGATGGTTTCTTTTTCTCAATAACCAACATGGTGTAAAAAAACCTAACATAACCGTCTTTGATACGGAAATGGTTACTTTAGGAAAAGGTAATAGTATAACCCACTAATTGTGGATGCTGTTTACTAATATAAGCAGTAATATGATACTTGAATAATAATTAAACAATATATCAGAAAAGCCTTGATTTGCGTAGATAGATTGGATTGCAAATGCTAACACTAAACACCCCTATAAAAAGGCACTTATTGTTCAAACCCAACCCACAACAATCACTTTAACTAACTTCTTCTAGATTTTACATATTATGGATTTCCCAAAGGGACTCTTCCATCTTTTCTTCTTGGCACTCTTGCTTTGGGCCAATGCTGCCCATGCCAGCCAAAATTACAAGGATGCCCTTGCGAAATCCATCTTGTTTTTCCAAGGTCAGAGATCCGGGAGGCTTCCCACCTCCCAGAAACTCTCATGGAGGTCCGTTTCGGGCCTCTCTGATGGCTCACTAGCGCATGTACGCAACTCTACCATCTTTCTTATTTTTCAAGTTCTTATTATGTTTGAAAATGGGAATGAAAATGACATGGAATGAAAATGGAAATGAATTTTCATTCCCCTCAATTGAACCAGGAATGAAACTTTGGGCTTATGGGGGAACGAGCCCATTATATTATAGAAAACCAAAGAGTTTCTTTTATTATCATCCCATTGATTACTGCTTAATACCTCTAACGAAACACCCTCTTCACTAGTTCGTTTGGTTATGTTTGGTTGATATAACATTATGGGACATTTGCAGGTGGATTTAGTCGGAGGGTACTATGACGCAGGGGACAACGTGAAATTCAACCTCCCGATGGCGTATACGATAACGATGTTATCGTGGAGTGCAATGGAGAACTCAAAGCCCCTTGGCCCGCAACTAGAAAACGTGAGGCAGGCTATTAGGTGGGGGACTGATTACCTTATCAAGTGTGCCACAGCCACTCCAGGTGTACTCTATGTGGGTGTTGGAGACCCGAATACGGATCACAAGTGCTGGGAGCGGCCAGAGGACATGGACACGGCCCGAACCGTTTACTCGGTCTCCCGAAACAAACCAGGGTCTGATGTTGCTGGTGAAACGGCAGCTGCTTTAGCTGCTGCTTCAATAGTGTTTCGGACCGTAGATAAAAAATACTCCAAGTTGTTGTTAAGAACAGCAAAGTCTGTGTTCCAATTTGCTGCACAGTTCAGGGGTTCCTATAGTGACTCCCTTGGTTCAGCAGTTTGCCCATTTTACTGTTCTTATTCTGGATATAAGGTGTGTCATTTTACTAATAGTTAAACCGTGCTTATCGTTTGATTTTTGTTCTTATCCAATATTTGATATATTGGGCTCGTTTGGTTTGATTACTGTTCTTATATTGTATTTAAGGTGGTCTTTTTATATGCATACAAATTAAAGATTTGTTCTTTTATCAGGATGAATTGTTGTGGGGAGCTGCATGGATGCTAAGGGCAACCAAGGATGCATCTTACCGCAATTTTATTAATTCATTAGGCGCTAACGATGCAACAGATATATTCAGCTGGGACAACAAACTCGCTGGTGCACGAGTTCTTCTATCTAGGGTAACTATCTGTATACGTTTAGAGAGAAATTCGATGTCTTTATTGTCTGTTTTACTCATTTTTTTATTGGTTTACTTTTGTTAGGGGAGTTTGGTGGCAAATGATAAGTCATATGAGCCATTCAAGCAACAAGCTCAGGATTTCATGTGCAGAATTCTACCCAATTCCCCTTATTCCACTACACAATATACTAAAGGTACAAGATATAAAACTACTCTAGGTGGCACTAGATTATGGTTATCACCTCAATGTTTATATGTTGTTCTCTTGTTGCAGGGGGTCTAATGTTTAAACTAAGTGCAAGTAATCTCCAATATGTGTCATCAATCACCTTCCTGCTCACCACCTATGCCAAATACATGAAATCAGCAAAATCCACCTTCAATTGTGGCAACATCTTGGTGACCCCAAATACCCTAATTAACCTTGCAAGAAAACAGGTATCTTCTTATTGCTTTTTGGTGCTTTTTCTTTCTATTTTTGGATCACATGGGAGAGAAACAGGACCGTTGTCAAGTACATTTGTTTTGGCAAGTAATTTGATGGGGTTCCACGTACCTTATATGGTATCAGAGTCAATGTCTACAACTCTAAGGGACATTTATACCCATCAAGCCTCCATTGGAGTGGGTGTGTTGGAGTCTTACCTTACAAACATTTAACAATTTTTATATGTTCTTTTTTCAGGTTGACTATATATTAGGAGACAACCCAATGAAGATGTCTTATATGGTAGGATACGGAGCAAATTACCCGCGAAGAATTCATCACAGAGGATCCTCACTACCCTCGAAATCAACTCACCCACAATCTTTCGGCTGTGAAGGTGGTTTCCAGCCATTCTACTACACCCCTAACCCGAACCCCAACATACTAACCGGTGCAATCGTCGGAGGTCCAAACGAGAATGATTTCTACCCTGACGAGCGAACCGACTACAGTCACGCTGAACCTGCTACATACATTAATGCAGCTATAGTTGGACCTTTAGCATACTTATCTGGGAGAGGTTAAAAAATCCCCAAGATTATACATTTAGAGTTACATGTATTATGTTATATCTAATCAAAATCAAGTATCTGCCACCCAAAGGAGTTGGTAAGAATACAAGTAATTTTAAGTTGTAGCAATCATGGTTCTATTTCCACCATTAACTTATATTATCTCTATTATGCCCTTTTGGAAGTCCTAAATGATGAAGGCATGCCCCTAAGCATGGGCTTTAACCCAAAAGCCAAAAATGTGATAACTTGCAGCATATTAAAAAAATTGGATCAGGGGATGATGAATATTATGAGTAAATAGGAAGGGATAAGTAACACCTTTATGAGTAAGATATCCAGGTCAACCATTGGTCAACATAGCTTTGAGTGTACAAACAGAATAAAGTGTTAACCAACTTTGAGTGATAATATATTTATCAGGAAAAATCATGAAAGTAGCCATTTTTTGGCTAAACAATTCACAAAATAGCCATTTTTTAAAAATCATCAGGAAAAAGCCTGTAAATTTGCAAACTGCCTTGACAAATTTGCACATAAATCTGTTCATCCCTCCCAAATCCTATTATGCATTTGTTAATTACTTTGCCATCAATGGCCTCTTATCAAATTATCACAGGCCAAATAAGCAAATAAGCAATTGATTGTATTAATTTAACACCAAGTACGTAACAAAGTATTGTACAATGAATATGATTAGGTTAGGGGAATATATAGGGTTTTTTGCGATAACCTTGACCATTAAGAATTTTAAAATCGAGTGGCTTCAGATCTCGGCATCAACTCTTGAATTAGTAATTATTGTGCAAACAGATAGTTGATTTCAATTTCTGCAAGAAAAGTGATGAAGAAATGGTAATTGCTCTGCTAAGATCAAAGTACAAGATAGTTCAAAGAGAGGGTGGGGATTGTTTAGCTAATGGCAATGTTTTAAAAACGGGTTAAACCGGCACTACTACAAATATGACTTTTATACGCGCTGTATTATACACGGTTTTTGTAAAAACGACTAAAACCGTATATAAAAGTTAGATCCGGACTCTTTTATAAACGGTTAAGATTGAACCGTTGCTAAAATGAAGGTTTTATACACGGTTTTAATTTTAAAACCGTGTATAAAAGTTACTCGACAATCATAAACGGTTGGCGTGATGAAACCGTGTATGAAAGGTACCTTTTATACACGGTTATTTATAAAGAAACCGTGTATAAAGGGTATCACTTTTATAAACGGTTATGCAATAAAAACCGTTTATAAATGACAACCTTTCATACATGGTTATATACAAAAAACCGTGTATAAAGGGTGCCACGTTTATACACGATTATAGAATAAAAACCGTTTATAAAAGACAACCTTTATACACGGTTTGGTAAAACAAAACTGCGTATGAAAGTAAAGACCCTTTAGACACGGTTTGTTTATAAACAACCACGTATAAAAGGCTAATAGGGTTTCCAAAATACATATATATATACACTTATAATATGCCGTTTTATAATCCATACAGCTCCTTTTCGAATTTTGTTGATTTCAACATCGTTTTGACATTTTGTAGGCTATAATAGATCTGGTTGGGCATTTATCGACCTAGTTGGAATTTTAATGGATCTATTAGGCATTGTCGATCTGGTTAGATTTTAATAGATATTGTTAGGCTTTAAGGTAGACCTGGCAAAAATTGACACGACACGTTAACCCGACACGAAGTCGACACGAAATAAACGGGTTTGGGTAACAGGTTTCAACCCGTTTAAGTAAACGGGTTGACACGACACGACACGAAAATTAAACGGGTAAGGTTAGGGTCAAACATATCAACTCGAAAATGACCCGACTAACCCGTTTATACATATACGTGTTTATGTGTTTGTGTGTTTGTATATATAAAGTTTTCTATTTACTATTTTACTAATTTAAGGTTTACATTTTGCGTAGTTTGGCAAGATTAATTGACAACTCAAAAAAATTAAAGTTTTAAAACTCTAGAGTCTAAATCGTTTGACGTTAGTCAACCTATCAACGATTGGTCGCTAAGAGTTTCCCGATTTTAATTTTATTTTTTCATTTTATTTGGATTTTTAATGTTAATGGATTTGGTTAGGATTTTGTAGGTTTGAATTATAAAGTTTTGATTCGTAAATTCTAATTGTTTTTTATTTTTGATTATTGACTTTTGATTTTTTATAAATGGTAAACGGGTTAGACGGGTCAACCTGTTTATTAAACGGGTCGGGTTAGGGTTGAGATGTTTGACCCTTTTATATAAACGGGTCGGGTTAGGGTCAAACACTTTCAACCCGTTTAACTTTGAACCCGACACGACACGACACGTTTGCCAGGTCTACTTTAAGGAACCTGTTTTGATAAAAACCATTTCTTATGCATAAAGTATTCTTTATTATTGTTAGTTAGAGGTTCATTTGGATTAAGGCTTTGTTTGGCAAGCGTAAGCTAGCTGATAAGCTAGCTTATAAACTAGTCCATCCAAACATGTACCAGGAAAGCTAGCTTTTTGAAACGCTACTTTGAGTAGTTTATGAGGAGCTTATTGTAGCCTATTCCAATTATACCCTTATTAATATTAATTATTAAATTCAAATATACCCTTTTTGGTCATTTTACATACTCATAAGCTAGTTTAAATACGGCATGTACGTGATATAACATCTAAATAATAAATTGTGAATCAATGCTTTCGAACAATATGTTGCAAAATAATTAAAATTAATGATAAAAGTGTATAAAATTTACTCTTAATTGATAACTATCATAAATTTATTTTGTTTTTGTATAAATTGAGACTTTCATCAACCATCGACAAATCACGTTGTTTTTTCTTATTCGTTATTTTATTCAGATTTTAGAGAATGAATTTATACAATTAAACAACCTAAATCATTGACAATCAAAAAATTATTGAAATACAAAAATATGTGTAAATAATATGTATAAAAAAATAATGTATGATATAATATGGAAGATAATGTAAATATAACGCCAATAATATCAATAACACCCTAAAAATTTTGATTTTTATAAAATTTATTTCCCCCCAAATTTTCCACCCAATTTCCCCATTTCCCTCTAATTTTTTTCTATTCCCACCCTTTTTAATACACCCCACGTCCCCCATCCCCCATCCCCAACCATACCCATTTTAAGTTTAACATTTCACTTTTTTATACCCTACATCCACCACAACTCTCCTCCAAGCACAACCTATCAACCACCATTGAAGTCCACCGTCATCGACGACGACGATCACCATCTTTCTCAAGGTATATTTCTTTTAATATTTACTCATTTCCATTGATAACTACATCTTTAATTTAGTTTTTCTAAAAAATCTTTTAGATTCGTTTTCGAAAAATCCCACCCGGTCTGATTTAGAAAACCATAAAATTTGTTTTTCTTATAAAAAACTCATACTCGTTTTTCAATTTTTTTCAGATCTATTTGTAAAAAATATTCTAGATTTGTTTCTTATAAAAATTTATTGATGTATATTTTCAAAAATTATTTCAGATCTATTTTATAAAATTATTATTAATGGTTTGATTTTTCCTTTTGTGATTGTTGTTGCAGATCATATTTATAGAGATCATTTGGTTGATGCAAGGACGCTGTATATTTAAGCTTTGAAGATCTACATTAATTTTGAATGCATGTAATTTTAAAGAAATGATTATGTATTATTTACATAAATGTATATTTGTATAGAAATATCAATTATGTATATGCAGAAAAAAGTGTATATTTTGATTATTCTTTTTTGTACCAAATTTTATTGGTTGTTTAGTAATTATAATCCATTTTTTGATTAAATATAAAAAGTAAAATAGCTTTCTAAATTTTAGAAAAAAATAGAAAAAACTAAATGTTTGATGGTTAAATCGGTTTGAACCTTACACAAAAATAAATAAATTTGTAGATTATTAAAAAATAAGGAAAATTCTTTGTCGAAAATACCATTTGTAATTTAAATTAGTATTCTACTATTTTAATGAATAAATTATAAAACAATTAATTAATCCTTCAAAAAGAAATTAAATTAGTTAACTAGAATTGTATACGATTTTAGCATAAAAACCGTGTATAATTATTACAAATTGTATACGGTTTTAGCATAAAAACTGTGTAAGATACTTTTATATACGCTTATTAAGATTTTTTTAACGGTTCCAAATTAAAGACCGTGTAAGATAGTGACATATACACGGTTATCAGTACCTTTATAAACGGTTTTGAACCGTGTATAAATAGTGACTTTTATACACGGTTGTAAAACCGTGTATAAATGTATGGGACTTTTATAAACGCTGGCCATATACACGGTTCCAAAACCGTGTATAAATGTCTAAAATAACCGTTTATAAAAGCCTATTTTGTACTAGTGCGGCCAGGTCGAAACCGGTTGAACTAGGAATCGGTGAAAGGAGGTTCAATTGTGACCGGTTTTATGGTTTTTTAAGAACCGGATTGAACCGGCCGGTTTAGTGGTTAACCGGTGGATCGAACCAGTAAAAAACCGGTTGATTCTTCCCATATATATTGTTATAGTTACATACCAATCTTGAATATATTTTGTTAAATATGCTTAAGGTCTTGTTCTTTTAGTTTAATATATAACGACTTCGTCTAGAAAGAAATTATATAAATAAATAGTCGAAATTGAAATTTACCTTATTTCGACAGTCTTTTGGATGTTTGAGCAGTTTAGCGGCATTGAATTGTTTAAAAAATAGTCAAAAAAGTTTGATCTAGTCTAGTTTGTTGTTTGAACGTTTTCTGAAAAGTTATGATCATTATTAATTATATTTAGCATTCATGTTGTAAACACTCAAGTTTGTAAACCAAATTTAAAAATCATTTGGGACATAAAAGTGGTGTTTGGCTAACAAAGTGGAATTAGAATAAAATTTAATCATGTTTGGGCATGCGTTTGGTTGGCATAAATTGTAATGGAACCTGTCAAAAAAATCAAATATATTTGTTTGATTCGTTCGATATAATAGTGGTGATGGCGGGAGGCAGCAGTGGTATTGATGGTAGTGGTAGCGGGCTGGAGGCGGTGGCGACGGTGGGTGTTAATGCGGGCAATGGTGGTGGTGATGGTGGTGGGGGGTGGGGGTGAATGCAACAGTGGTAGTTATGGTGATAGATGTGGTAGTGGCAATGGCGATGGACTGATGGTTGCAGCAATGATAGTGAAGGTGACGATAGTGACATCTATCATGGTGAATAATAGTTTTTTCTAGAAGATGGTACAAATGAATTCAAGTTTTTTGCTAAAACCCAAAGAATTTACTTTCCACCATAAGCGAAATTCGAATTCCCAAAGATAATGTACATGAATTCACTTTAATAAGTTGCATTATCTTTATCACTAACCTTACATAATTCTTTCGTATTTAAGAAGTTAACAGACTTTGGGTTGTTAGAGGTTGGTCTGATTAGAAATACAAACATTTGGCTAGTCCAACAATGAGTGGCGTGTCTCTATTGGGAGATAACGAACGTCAGTTTGTTGTTGGTACACCTGACTATTTGGCACCCGAAATACTTCTAGGAACTGGACTTGGTTTGTTAACAATTTGCTATAATACCAATTGCCTATGACATCTAAAGACTTGACAATTATACTTCGTATAGACATGCAAATAGTAAATATAGGGTCAGTTTTGGCACTTTTGGTTTTGATCTTGTAAAGACTTACACCAAATAGGTTACCAACTTTATCTTGTAAAGACTTGACTTTGGACCTTGACTTTTAACTCTTTGGTGTTGTTGGCATAGAGTCATGTCAAACAATTTGGTGCTTGACATGACACGGTTCCAACAACACTAAAGAATTAAAAGTCTAGATCCAAAGTATCTTGGTGCAAGTCTATATAAGATAAAGTTAGAAACCTATTTGGTGCAAGTCTTTACATGATCTAAACCAAAACTAAACTGACCCTGTATATCCAACTTGCAAGTCAATCTTGTCAAGTCTTTAGGAGACATCTTAGGCCATTCGTATTATAGCAAGTTGTCAACAAACCATGTCCAGTTCCTAGAAGAATTTCGGGTGCCAAATAGTGAGGTGTACCAACAACAAACCGAGGTTTGTTATCCCCAATAGAGACACGCCACTCTTTGTTGGACTAGACAAATGGTTTGTATTGCTAATCAGACCAACCTTTGACAACCAAAATTCGGTAGTTGCTCAACTACGAAAGATTTATATAAGTGTTGATCCAGCTTTCCAAAAGTAGTACTTTTCATTACCAACCCGTATGGTCTCAACCCATGCATGGATTGAATAATGATATAGTACACCTCAGACCACCCAATACGCAACACGTATGAAAGGTGACCAGTATCACATTTAATGCAAAGAATATAAATAGTAGCCATTGTGATCTCCTTTTGACGCAGCTTCTATCTTCTATCCAAGTCCTTCTTTCTCACTCATATGTAATCTCTCTTTTTGTTTATAATTCTCACCAAGTGCAAATTAGTAATGCTTTGTGAAGCTTAAATTGGTTAGAATAGGTTTGTACATTTCTATTTTCGCAACAAATTGTAAATTTTGCACAAGATCCTCACCAATTGAATGAGGTTGCAGACCCTGTTATGAAGACATTCAGTTCAAATGAAAGATAATTTAGGTACCATTAGCCATTTAGACCCATTCCTACACCCCGCCTTTAACCTCCTATCCATTTAATCTCCTTTTTTGCAACCTATACCCCCAAAAGTCCGTTAAAAGTGCCGTTTTTAACGGACCCACTACTACATGACAAGTCGGTATAGGGTACTGATTTTAATGCTTGCCAATCAACTACGACGGTGTTGTTAGACTTGGCGATCGACAACAAGTCCTTGCCAATAGCTTTGAGACTACGATTATAGATGGTCTAAGATAAAAGAGCATCCACATCAATCTTGCAAATCACGTGACAATAATAGTGTATACTGTATGAAAGCTCTTGCAATCACACTGTATTTTCATTCAAATTCGTTTTTAATAAAAGAATTCACAAATTTTCATCCAAATCTTATTAATAGATTAGATTCTTTTATGAATCTATACACCAACTAGAAAAACAGGTTATGATCACCACTCCAACTCTCTATGCTTCTTCCATCAAATTCTTTCTTTCTGCAACTACAAATTCAAAAACCCTAGCTCACATGCCAATTTATACCTTTCAACCCCTTCATCAATGAAGAAATAATCTTCAATAGTTAGTCGCTGAACATTTTGACATTGTGGTTTTTGTTTGCCAACCAACAACCAAATTCAACACTGGCCGATCGTAGATAGATAGATGGCAGAAACAACGTTTAAATGGAGAAGAAGACGTGGTGGTGGAGCACAATCGCTCGATCGGAGACTTAGAGGATTCGTCTCCAGAAAGTTCGTCTTCCGATTCGTTCTTATAATCCTCGCATTCATCGCCATCCTCCCGCCTGTTTACTTCCACTTCAAACTCCGACGTTTTCATCAGGTATCACTTCTCTTGATGCTGATAATAGTTTTATATCATGTTTTCAAGTACTTTATGACTCAAATGTGTCCAGATATCAACTCTTTTGAGTTGAATTTGCTATTTTGGGGACTTCATAATAGGAAAAATAACAAATTGCAGTTTCATTATAGTATATCTTTTAGTGTCAAGGATGCTGTTATTGCCCAATACCCCTTGATAAACTTTGGTATTGGTTCACCAATTCAATGAAGAATCTTAACTATTTTGACTTTAGTCGATGGCTCGATGCCACCCACTCTTGTGAGTGATGGGAAAAAGGGAGGGACCTATTCTTACGCAGAGGCTTCTGGAGTTGACGCATTAGCATTTGAAGTCTCGCTGGACTCTGTAGTCTTCAGGACGACATAACTTGGCGGGTTGTTACAATATGAATCTTCGAGAAAAAAGGCAAATGGAATCTCAATAAGCTGAAAGTAATCTTGTAATTCTATAAAGCTAGGGCTTAATTTGGGTCCGTCTTTTAGGGATTGTATTACAAGCTAAAAAAACAGTTTTAGCATCAGGAAATTTAATAGTTTTTCTTACACTCTTAAATGCTTACCTTGAGCATTATTTAGGTTATGATACAGATATGGGTTGGCTTCAAAGAATCACATTTTTGGTGACTAGTATTTCATAGATATATCTGAAAAGTTTTGGTGGGTGCTCATACACATACACCAAGCAATAGTTTGCAAACCTCTAATGTTTATACCATCTTCTATCTCTAGAATGGCATTTACATTTTTTTGGCAGAGTTCAAAATAACAAAGAAGCTGTAAGTTATCACTCATTGCATGGTTGCTTGCCTGTGCCTTTGCAGGTTAAGATAAAAAAGTGCAGTTGGTTAAACAATCCTCCTCTTGTTTGTGCTCATGGTGGTGATGCTTCCAAGGCCTTCCCTAATACAGTATGTATCTCATGTTTCTGCATCAGGGAATGCAAGCTTATTTCAACATAGATATTCGGTTATTTCCATATCACTTAACTATTAGGGAGATCACAATTACATGCAATACACATGGGTTGCAACTACAGTAACATCCTATCATATTATATAAGGCATGATATGAGAAAGAGAATGGTGTACACACAGCAACTCTTTGGTATAGAATCTTGTAGGGAGGTCACCATTTATGGCCACAATGTTACGGTATTAGAGTATGCTTGTAGTCCTGTTATAAACAAATGTTCCTGTTAGCCTTTTGACAGTCATGCTAATAACAATCACTTGATTGAATCCATCTAAGAAACCTTTGAACTTGTTTATCACTGGTTGGATTTACTGGAATTCCGGAAGGCGATAGAATTATTGTTTCTTACCATAGCAGGAAGAGAATCTGTTTAATCCCTGACAAGGATATCCAGATTTTGTAATCTGTGACTGGCGTCTTTGCCCTGCTTCATGAAGCCAAGGAAACTCTATTAAAATAACTCTGCAAGTTGTCCGTGTTTTCATAGGCCGTGCGAGAACACGTGTTTGATGGTATTTGGGTCCCACAAATGAGTTTAAACTCATAGGTCAGAACTCGGAAGAAGACAGCTCATTTAGTGGGAATTGCCTAGTTACAATTACGTTATGCCACAATCATTATATTTTATTGAAGTAAAGTTGTCTTAGTGCTTTTCCATTTCTTTTTCCCTTAACAGATGGCTGCTTATGATATTGCTATTCGTTCTCAAGTAGATTGCATTGAGATTGATGTTTCTCGTTCTGCGGATGGGGTTCTGTTTGCTCTTCATGACAGGTAAATGTGGGAGTCCTTTGTTGCATTGTTTATAAGATGGAAAATGATTATATTATTAACGTGAAAATGAGGACCCACAAAAAGAAGGTGGGGTGGAAGCAATTGATCTTAAGAAGAATAATCACAATGTCTTATGCGCAAGTCCACCATCTTCTAGAACAAAGATAATGACCTTCAAGATTAAGCTATTTGTAGAGTTGATTCTGATATGAAACAGGCAGGGATTTGCAGCGAATATCTGGGAACAGTTCATCCAAGGTTGGATACTTGAGTGCAAAGGAGGTGGGGCTTCCTTTCTTCTTTTATATCATGAACTATTGATATATTACATGTGATAGTAAATGATCTTTCAATCTGTGCCTTTTAAAGTATCAGCAATTCTACTGAATTGTACTCACTTCCTCTTCAAAGTGTTCTTACTGAAAGTTTGATGTTGAATGAGAGTATATTTTAGCTTGTTACTGCAGATAAAAGCGCTGGATGGCACTCGTCTACTACGAATGGCTTCTCATGATGTTACCATTCCTACAATGGAAGATGCACTGAAGGTACATGATTCCAAATTTTCTTTTAAATATAAGAGAAGAGGTGGTGGTTCAAATGTGAACCACTTTTTGGTTGTGAACGTGAGGACAACCGAGAGCGCGACACGTGGCGGATGACTAGGCACCACGTTAGATCCATGGTGGATGACTAGACGCGATTCATGGGAGGGCATTGAATTAAGGGTTAATTTCATGTTTGCCCTTATTAAACTTCAAAATATCATATTTACCCAACCTAAACTACAAATATCATATATACCCTTCCTAACTTTTCAAAATATCATATTTACCCAAATATCAATTTTTTTCAATTTTTAATCATTTTAAATTAGATTTAATAATAAAAAATAGTTAAATGACTATTATACCCCCTTTTAAAGTCTAATCCAACAATACCATATATATCTTTTTTTACCTATAATAATATTATATTTATCTAAATGACTATTTTTATGAATTTTAAATAAAAAAATACCATATATATCCTTTTCTTGATGGCATCAGACTTTATTAATCCAAACCAAAACACAATTAAACACCAAACATAGCAGCACTTCACAAAAGGAGATAAAAAAAATCAAAATCCATACAAGCTAAAAGCATAAAAAAACTTCTTACATAAAATCAGAAACTTTCTGGTATAACAAATTAAACCTATATAAAAAAAGTTGGTAACCATTGTAGGTAGAAGTCAAAGCAATCTATGACTTGTAGGAGTATCAAATTATGATATATTTATTTGAATTATCATGAACAATATCAAAACCCAATGCTTCCAATCCAATCCATAAAAGGATGATGCAGGTCAAATTACACAGACACACACAGATATATATATATATATATATATATAGAGTCACCTTCTTTTGTAAACCAATTAATTTGTGTTAACTGTGTTAACTCATCACAACCACTGATTTTAATAACGGACGGATGAGATTAATGCATTAATTAAATTCATTTTTAATAATTCAAAATTTGAACCACGCGCCTAAACACAAATGCAGAGGGGTAATTTGGGAAAAAAAGGGGTTGCCAAATAAGTAACATATATGTACGCCAAGATTTTAGGAATTTTAAAAAAACCAAGATATACTTCTTCCAAAGATTAGGTGATTTCCATCTTTCAGTGGATTGTAATCCCTACAATCTTGTTGAATAATGCACAAACATGGAGGATTTCATGGGTAGGTACATTTTCAACAAAGATAACAATTGCAACACTAGTGCACTCCGGCACAACACATGTGCACACCGGCGCAACACATATGCACTCCGCCACAACACCGACGCACTCCGGTGCAACACCGGTGCACTTAGGCGTAACACCTGTGCACTCCGACGAACTCCGGTGCACCCAGACGCAACATTGGTGCACTCCGACGGAACACCAGTGCACACGACGGAAGACGACGGAAGAGGAAGCCGGACGAGGAAGTCGGCAGCGGTGCACACGGCGGAGGAGGAAGAAGGTGGCGGTGGCGGTGGCGGCGCACACGGCGGAGGAGCAAGAAAACCACCGAAAAAACAAAACCAAGTCAATAATTGATATGGATTACAATCTGCATCTTCAAAATCAATTCAAAGTCCCCACCATCGAATCTATGAATTCCATTGAAACAGAGCAGCAGAAGTAAAAAAAGAAAAAACGTTGCTTCTTCACCATCGATGACTAACTGCCGTCATGATGGATTTACGGTCAAATCAAATTCATCACCACCGAAATTCATGAATCCGACGAAAGAGAATAGTAGGATTAAAGAAAAGGCTGCCTGAGTATAAAATAAAATACGTGGAAAAGAAGGTTTATTGAATTTTGATAACCACCTCCATAAAAATAGGAAATTAAATCATTGATTGATATCAACTAAAAAAGGACAAATTTACCCTTGGTCGCCTTATATAAAACCAAAGAAAACGCTGGCTTGTGATTGGTTGAGAGTTGGTTCACAAGGTTAACACAAAAAACCTGGTTCACAAATGAAGGAAACTCTATATATATATATATAAACTTAAATCTACAATTAGTTGGTATTCCAAAACTATTATTGGTCAAATATTATGAGATTTTCCTAAAAAGTCAAATTGTCAACAACAAAAAAAAAAATATAAAAAAAATCCAACAATGGATAGCAGGATCTAAAGTTGGAAGAGAAACCCACTAATGTTAATCTTGTATATGTTGCAAGATAGCATGTTTATTCATCGACATTGATGAGCAAAATCAACAACTAATATAGCAATAAGAGAAACCCACTATTGTTAACCTTAATTATTGGTTGGCAAAATCAATAATTAATCGATTAGAAGAGAAGGAAGAATCAATTTTGGAATCAAGAAGAGAAACCCAATTGCTTTGGAGAAGAAACTGATGCCTTGGAGAAATGAATGAGATAAATGAATAGACACTCTTGAAGAAGACACTCACCTAACTTTGAAGAAGGGGCAAATTTGTCATTTTGTTAAAATTTATAATTATAATTTATTAAATCTGATTTAAAAATTAGAAATTGATAAAAAAAATGATATTTGGGTAAATTTGATATTTTGAAATATTAGAAAGGGTATATATGATATTTGTAGTTTAAGTTGGGTAAATATGATATTTTGAGTTTTAATAAGGGCATATATGAAATTAACCCTTGAATTAAAGGGGGGGACCACACTCAAAGCCGCCACGTGTCGCGCTCTCGGTTGTCCTCACGTTCACAACCAAAAAGTGGTTCACATTTGAACTTTCTTCTAAGAGAAGAAACTTATAGATAATATATTGCAATAATCTTTTTATAGGTTTATGTTGTTTCCCTTAATTACACAACACACTAATCTTGTATAGAGTCCTATCAAATATTGTTCAAATTACTATAACGCTGAATAAATTCTTGAAGTTCTTGTGTGGTGTGTTCTTCAGTTGATATCAAGTTCCGTTCAGAAGGTGGTTATTGATGCCAAAGTTGGGCCTCCATCATACGAGAAAGGGCTTGCAAAAGATATACTATCTGTTGTGAGTCTTCTTTTATCTTTGCAATTTCTCTTGGTTCTTATTCTATGCTAACACTAATTACATGCGAAGTACATATTATATCCCTGGTCCAAAACAGGACACTTTCAACTTGCAGGCAAACCTGATTACGCTTTAATTCATGATTTGGTATTAATACATGAAACTGTGTTGGAGAGAGTTGATTATATTAAATTTATAGCATACTTTGATGTTACCTGCTCTAGTATGCCCAACCTGACTTGTTGACCAATCCTTTCTAATCACACTATCAATGAGGGACATCGTAAAGTTCACATCCACATTCAAATATCCAAGTGATATAATAATGTGTACAATTCACATTTATCGTTACAACTGAACCTGCCTCAGTAATTGTTTACGTAACTACATGTTTGGGAAAATATTACAATGGTATGACAATTGTACCCCTGAGGACAATAATCTGCAATCTACTAGGAACTAAACTTGATGAGGGACAACCCCACCATGTTTTCCCTACCCATGATACTTCCATGACCATGTCTGGACTGGGCTAAAAAGAAAGTGATTGACAACACCATATGAAAGAAAAATTTGCAAACATATACTTCACCATATGAATTATGTTTTGTATCTTACAAGTTACAACTGTCCTATAATTGCAGGTCTCAAGGACACAATGCAAGAACTGCATTGTTTGGGCTAAAAGCGACAATTTAGCGAGGGATGTAATTAAGCAGTCATCATCAGATGTGATGGTGAGATTTTATGCACCTTATCACTAGCTAGCTTCTGTGTGCTTTGGACATGTCTTATTTTGGTCCTTCGGGATTCCCATACGGCGGCAATTTGGAACCCATTACATTGTTATTTCTTAGTTTTCAGTATCAGGAGGCGTCTATGACATGTTAATCCTTAGAATTTATTTATGCATACATACATACATACATACAGATATAGAGTTGGGTTCAAACGAGAACGCTACCTATTTAAGAGAATAAGAACATGGTTGAATCACATGTGATTTTAAACTAACATCACTTACAAAATCACATGTTATTCACGCAACTTCAGTCTGGTTTTTGCTTATTACCTTAATCTGGTTTCTTGTGATTTTGTAGGTCGGCTACATTGTTATGATGAATTTTTCTACTGGAACCAGAACAAACTTATTGAGAATCAGAGACGCTGAAGTTGTTGGTATATATCACGGTCTAGTTGATGAGACAGTCGTCAAAATTCTGCACAGGTATGCATTTGAAAATAATTTCTTGATGATTTAATATCCGTTATGGTAACTCAACATATTTACGTTATGGGTTGCATTTGTATGGTGTGACGAAATTTTAATGGAGAATGAGAATGGAAATGTTAACTTCTCTACCTGACAAAATTGCTGCCTTGCTCCCCCATTTCTTAAGCCGTTTTCTTCCATTGACAATTTTAGATTAGAAACGGATCCGATGGTAAGCTTGAATGAATATTTGTTGATGTTTGCAATTGCACAGGAGGAGGAAGAAGGTTTATGCATGGACCGTTGATGACGAAGAGAGCATGCATAAAATATTAAGCGAGAACGTAGATGCTGTCATCACTAGTGATCCAACTTTACTTCAAAGCTCCATGAGAGATATCAGAAAGAAATGCCTTGTTGATGGTTTTTCTGTGGGATCATGACCACAACACTAGAAGATACACATCCTTTTTTTTCTTTCTATATGATTCCTACCCATGATTTGGTCTCAAAAGGGTAACTCAGCCTATGGATTTTGATATCTTTAATTGACTGAAGATGATTTTAGAATAACATTCTTTTAGTTCAAATGATGCGACCTCTTCTGGATTCGTTAACCTGAGTTTCCGTTCATTATATGTCTAGGACTCAATAAGTGTTCGGGTTCATTACCATTTTAAATTAGTGGGGTGGTTTCAAGCTTTTTTCTTTGACCTTAACATCATTCACAAGATCAGAAGCAACATCTTCTTGAGTTTTAACTTTCTCCTCCTTGATCGGCACCCCTAATTCTGCTTTCTTTTATAGATTCAAACGACTCCTCAAGTTCTTCGTTTTTAAAACCGGACTATTGTCTTCGAGAGTCTTCAACTTCAATTATTTGGCAGGTAAGCAATTTGATCAAATAGACTCATGGGCCACCATGGATATTGGGTTATTCTTTTGTTCTCTACCTGAGAGAAACAACATGGCAGATTTTGTCAACATTCACATCATGATTCAACTTTTCCCTTTGAAAACCATATTTCTCCTCCAACTTACAGCCTGATTTTTACTAGTAGATTATTGTTTGCTTCTGTATTTAGGGTTCTGAGGACACCAATTTAGAACCGTATTAGCTTTTGATCAGATCAGTTCAGAACCTAAAAAAAGAAGAGATCCAAATGAAGCTTCTACTTAAAATCTGGATTTCCAGATGTGGATTTATTATTTGAAAGTTTCTATGATGAATACTTTGGAACTTATAATGTTAAATTGATGTTTCTTGAAGTGTTGAAGTTGCAAAAACAAACAATAATCCAAATGCTAACCTTGGTTGATGATTTAGAGCTCTCTATGAACACCTTAAATACACAAGCAAACAATAATTCCATTTGTAAAAGCAATCAGTTTCTAAGATGTTGGAGAAGGATGGTTTTGAAAGGGAAAAGTTGAATCATGATGCGGATGTAGAGAAATCTGCCAAGTTGTTTGTCTCAAGTAGAGGACATAAGAAAAACCCAATTCCCATGGTTGCCCATGAGTCTATTAGATCAAATTGCTTACCTGCCAAATGGATTATTGGAGTTGAAAACTCTCATGAAGACAATTGTCCGGTTTTAAAAACGAAGAACTGGAGGAGTCGTTTGAATCTATAAAGAAAGCAAAATTTGGGGATGCCGAACGAGGAGGGGAACGTTGAAGCCTCAAGAAGATGTTGCTTCTGCTCTTTTCAATGAGGTTAAGGTCAAAGAAAAAAATGATGACAGTATGATCTGTATATGAAGGGGAGATGAAGAGAAGGAGAATGGTTGAGACATCAAGATTGATTTTAAATGTGATAGAGAAGATTGTATAGGCCGAAGAGAATGTTCCTAATTTTGATGGCTAATAAGGGACAACCAACTCATTATGTACTTATGTTAGATCACGGTACCAAATTGTTTCTATCATACACGTCTATGCTCAGAAGTTGTACAAGATTTGGCATCCCGTATTCGAAGTCACAAACCAAGATGGTCATGAACGGAGTTTCCGTTAAGGTGATTTTCCCAATATGATGTTGGAGGACTTTAAATACATGTATAATGAGTTCACATAGAACAATCAAACCACAAGGGATAACGATAACATTAGAAGCAATCAAGAAGTTTATGCAGCGTCTAGTCAAGCTTTCCATTATCAGTGATTTGCAGATGGGCTTGGAGAGTAATCAAACATAATATAGTATTAGAAGATCCATAGTTCAGAGTCGTTTATAGTATTTGGTCCCTGACACTGACGTCCGTCTATCTGGCCCGTTAAACTCGAGGGTACATGAGTCTTTTTTGATTGTCTTATTTTTTAAACATTTTAAAATTGATCTTTTTAAAGTGGGGGTGGAAATGTAAATAAAAGGAGTTGAAGGGCTTGCCCTTCGTCATCCTTTCCGGCGATAACATGTTTCCGGTGACAACATGTCCTCCGACAAAACCCATTTTCGACAAAAATCCATCCCCCCATATGTGTATATGTGTCACTGCTCTAAAAAACTCGCCATGTACCCACCATGGCGTGCCATGGCTTCAAGGCTTCTCACGCCACATTAAGCCCGTGCCACCTGTGAGAATTGCTTGCCAACAACCAAAGGAATTAGCAAAGAAGAATGAGAAGAAATACAAGTCTTTTGTATTTGGTGCAGATGGTCGTGCGGATGGATCCGCACCGGTTGTACCAACATCTGCGCCAATCTGCTCAAAGTGGTCTGTTATGTCTACTCCACAATTTGTCCGCGATTTGTCCGCGCAGATGTATCTGCGCGGCAATCTGCGCCAGCGACCAGATCAGCTACTTTATGCTTTTTGTTGATTTTCCCTCCTTTTTGGTTGAACAACACAATTGTTTATTACTAGGATGCCATACCTCTTATTATTTTATTAATAAGAGAGTACCTATTTGTTCCCTCTTTAATAAACACCCTCACACTCCACATTTTGTATTATGCACAAAAATTCATCTTTCTCTCCAAACTAGTTGAGAGCTCAAGAACAAGATAGAAGCCATAGATTCTCTCCATTGTAAAGCTTTGTAACATCTCAAGTGTAATCATCATCAAGTGATAGTGGATCAGTTCTCGGCGTCCTCCGCCCGTGGTTTTCTCCCGATTTGGGTTTCCACGTAAAAATCTCGGTGTCTCTCTTTACTAGCTTTATCTTGCATTATATGGTTGGTTATTGTTGCATATGCTTAGTGATTAGTATTCTCATGTTCGTTGATCATATTTCCGCTTATTATCTCGTATAAGAACCTAGTTCATTGTCCTTGGGAAATTTAGTGTTTATAGTGAGGTCCAACTAGTGAGTTATTTGTTAGTTGGGTTTCGGTATTTTCACAACAATTGGTATCAGAGCCCAAGTTATTTATACCGAGATTTTGTGATCGATAGAAGTTTTGTGGGATTATTTGATTTGCTAGGCTATTTCATTTATGTCAACGATGAAGTTTGACCTCCCTTATTAGAGCGAGATACTCGCTATCCCTTATGGAAGATAAAGATGAGAGATGTCCTAATCCAACAAAGCCTACATAAGTGCATTTTGGGTCGGGCATTTATGCCCGGTGCTTGGACGGAAGAAGAGAAAGAATTGAACGATTTAAAAGCCCAATCACTAATTAGATTACACCTTTCTAACGATGTTTTACAAGATGTTGCGGAAGAGAAAACGTCGTACCAAATTTGGACTAAACTAGACAAGATGTTCATGGAAAAGAGCTTACCCAATAAGCTTCACATGAAGCTTAAATTGTATGCCTTACGTTTATCTGAAGGTGGTTCAATTACGGCCCATCTATCGAAGTTCAAGGAGATAGTTGGTGATTTGAAGAACCTTGAGGTGAAATATGACGATGAGGATTTGGGTTTGATTTTGTTGTGCTCTTTGCCACCGTCATTTGGTACGTTCATGGATACTATCATCTATAGTCGGGATTCCCTCTCTTGATGAGGTGTATACCGCTTTGAGCTCGAAGGAGAAAATGAAGGAGATTAATCCCGGTCATGAACCAAGGGCCGAAGGATTAAATGCAAGAGGGAGACCTTTTGAAAAATGCTCGAGTTCGTTAAGCAAATCAAGATCAAAATCTCGTGGAAAACCGAGAAAATTTTGTAACTTTTGTAAACGGAAGGGTCACACCATGGAAGAATGTTTTAAGCTTCAAGCCAAAAACAATGCCAAGAACAAGACAACGAGTACCTCCGGTGAAGCCGATGTTGTTGAGCAAGGTGAAGTCGGATTTTGTAATGGTGAAGTCTTGATGGTCTCCGAGGGGATGATGAATACCTCGGAAGAGTGGATTCTAGACTCGGGTTGTACTTTTCATATGTGTCCCCACCGTAATTGGTTTCACACGTATGAGAAGGTTCCCGAAGGCATGGTAATGATGGGGGACAATGATTCTTGCCCTATCATCGGTAAAGGCACGATTAGAATTCGCATGCATGATGGCATCACCCGAACTCTTAGGGACGTGAGATATGTTCCCGAACTCCGAAGAAATCTCATCTCTCTTAGTACCCTTGATCGAAATGGTTATGAGTTCATTGGCAAGAATGGAGTAGTAAGGGTCAAGCGAGGAGCGCTACTTATGATGAAGGCTCTAAGAAAAACCGCTAACCTTTACGTTTTGCAGGGTCAAACCGTTACCGGTGACGTTGCGGTTGCTTCGAAGAAAATTTCCGATGGTGATCTAACCAAGTTGTGGCATCTACGTCTCGGTTGCATGAGCCTTGGAGGCATGATCGAGCTAAGTCAACGCGATTTGTTGGACGGCCACAAAGTTACCGATTTGCAGTTTTGTGAGCATTGTGTGTACGGCAAAACGAAGAGGGTCCGATTCTCAAGTGGCATCCACACGACCAAAGGGCTACTTAACTACATTCATTCCGACCTTTGGGGTCCGGCCCGAGTTACTTCTTATGGTGGAGCTTCGTATATGCTCACAATCATTGACGATTTCTCACGTCGTGTGTGGGCATTCTTCTTGAAGCGAAAGAGCGATGTGTTTGGAACGTTTAGAGATTGGAGGACGATGATCGAGAAGCAATCCGGTAAAGAGGTGAAATACCTTCGAACGGATAATGGCTTGGAATTTTGCTCGGAGGAGTTTAATGCCTATTGTCGAAAGAATGGCATTACGAGGCATCGTACCGTTGCCCACACTCCTCAAAAAAATGGTGTGGCCGAAAGGATGAACCGCACTATTCTCGAGAAAGTTCGTTGCATGCTTTCTAACTCGAAGATGCCTAAGACTTTTTGGGCGGAAGCGGCTTCTACCGCTTGTTACTTAATTAATCGGTCTCCATCGGTCGCTCTCGAGAAGAAGACTCCCATGGAAGTTTGGAGCGGATCACCGGCCGATTACACGGATTTGAAGACATTTGGTTGCCGGCGTATGCACGAGTTGATAACGGGAAGTTAGAACCGAGAGCTATTAAATGCAATTTCCTTGGATACAAAGATGGAGTCAAAGGCTTTAGGCTATGGTGCCCGGAAACAAAGAAGATCCTTATAAGCCGAGACGCCACGTTTGACGAATCTTCGATGTTGAGTGATTCGCCGCCTCCTACATCCGAGCCCATTTCCGAATCTCCGAAAGAGAAACCTCCGGTTGAGGTGGAGCTACCTATGGCTCAAACATCGAGCCCCATTGTTACTAACGATTTAAATGCCGCTTCTTCTTCTACCTCTACAGGTGCTCAAGTGGAAGATGATTCATCATCTCAAACCGTGCCACAAGCGCCCGAACCGTGCATTGCCCGTGATAGGGGAAGAAGGGAAATCGTGCGTCCCGCACGGTACACCGAAGAAGCCGATTTAGTAGCACATGCCTTTAATGTAGCGGAGGAAATGGAGGGTACGGTGGAGCCTACTTCCTATAGTGAGGCTATGAAGCTCGATGATGCGGATGAATGGTTGATGGCGATGAAAGCGGAGATGGAGTCCTTGCTAAAGAGCGGAACTTTGGAGCTTGTTCTTATTCCCAAGGGTAAGAAGGCCGTTCGGAGCAAGTGGGTCTTTAAGTTGAAGGAAGGGGCCACTCCGGAAGAAAAGCCTAGGTACAAAGCTCGGTTGGTCGCGAAGGGTTATAGTCAAATTCCTGGCGTTGACTATAACGACGTCTTTTCACCGGTGGTGAAACATACTTCTATTCGTGCATTGCTAGGGATGGTCGTGTCCGATGATTTGGAGCTTGAGCAAATGGACGTCACGACCGCGTTTCTGAATGGTGAACTTGAGGAAGAGATCTTTATGCACCAACCGGAAGGATTTGAAGTTCCGGGTAAAGAAGGTCACGTGTGCAAACTGATAAAGTCTCTCTATGGCCTCAAACAGTCTCCTAGGTAATGGTATAAGAGATTCGACGCTTTTGTGACCGCACACGGCTTGTCAAATTCGTCGTACGACAGCTGCGTTTACTTCAAGAAGTGTGATGATGGGTCGATTTTGTATTTGCTCTTATACGTAGATGACATGCTAATTGCAGCTAAAGACATGGGAGAAGTTCAGAAAGTGAAAGACCAGTTAAGTTCAGAATTTGACATGAAGGATTTGGGAGCCGCAAAGAAGATTCTTGGTATGGAGATTGTTCGTGACGAAAGGCGAGAAAGTTGTACCTTAGTCAAGAAGGTTATGTTCAGAAAGTTCTTCGCCGCTTTGGTATGTCTGAAGCAAAGTCTGTCAACACTCCATTTGCACCTCATTTCAAGCTATCATCAGCTTTAAGTCCTTCGACTCAAGCCGATGTTGCCTATATGGCGAGAGTGCCGTATTCTAGTGCGGTGGGATCTTTGATGTACGCCATGATATGTACCCGACCGGATCTCGCTTATGCAGTTTCTATGGTTAGCAGATATATGGCCAACCCGGGAAAGGAGCATTGGAAAGCTGTCCAATGGATCTTTCGTTACTTGAAGGGGACGGCGAATTTGTGTTTGCATTTCGGGAGAAATTTTTCGGGGGTACTTGGCTATACAGATTCAGATTATGGCAAGGATGTTGACAACAGAAGATCCATCACCGGATACGTGTTCACCCTTGATGGGTGTGCTATTAGTTGGAGGGCACATTTGCAACCTACCGTCGCTTTGTCCACAATGGAAGCGGAGTATATGGCGGTTAGCGAAGCCGTGAAAGAAGGTGTTTGGCTAAAAGGATTTTTTGGTGAGTTATGTGAGCGTTTGAAGGTCGAAGAGGTTTTCTGCGACAATCAAGGCGCGGTTCTTTTGACAAAGGATCGAGTGCTTCACGATAGGACGAAGCACATCGATATTCGCCACCATTATATCCGAGAGGTAGTAGCTAGAGGCGATCTTAAGGTCGTGAAGATAAGCACCGACGATAACGCAGCGGATATGCTAACGAAGCCGCTTCCGGTTGCCAAGTTCAACTTGTGTTTGGATTTGGTTGGTGTTGAGAAGCGAGGTTGATGCCCTTCGGGGCGCTCCGGCGGAGGACCACTTTAGTATTGGTTTTGAATTGAGAGAACTTGATTACTTTGGTGTCACTTGCTTACGGATGATTGTTTGAAGATGAAGATCGGTGGAGTTTATTTTCGTATGAGCTTGTTTGGTTTGTAGAAGAGGTGGAGCTTTGTTTTGGTGTTTGTTTTTTGGTTGATGTCAAGGGTGGAGATTTGTGAGAATTGCTTGCCAACAACCAAAGGAATTAGCAAAGAAGAATGAGAAGAAATACAAGTCTTTTGTATTTGGTGCAGATGGTCGTGCGGATGGATCCGCACCGGTTGTACCAACATCTGCGCCAATCTGCTCAAAGTGGTCTGTTATGTCTACTCCACAAGTTGTCCGCGATTTGTCCGCGCAGATGTATCTGCGCGGCAATCTGCGCCAACGACCAGATCAGCTACTTTATGCTTTTTGCTGATTTTCCCTCCTTTTTGGTTGACAACACATTCATCTACACAATTGTTTATTACTAGGATGCCATACCTCTTATTATTTTATTAATAAGAGAGTACCTAGTTGTTCCCTCTTGTATAAACACCCTCACACTCCACATTTTGTATTATGCACAAAAATTCATCTTTCTCTCCAAACTAGTTGAGAGCTCAAGAACAAGATATAAGCCATAGATTCTCTCCATTGTAAAGCTTTGTAACATCTCAAGTGTAATCATCATCAAGTGATAGTGGATCAGTTCTCGGCGTCCTCCGCCCGTGGTTTTCTCCCGATTTGGGTTTCCACGTAAAAATCTCGGTGTCTCTCTTTACTAGCTTTATCTTGGATTATATGGTTGATTATTGTTGCATATGCTTAGTGATTAGTATTCTCATGTTCGTTGATCATATTTCCGCTTATTATCTCGTATAAGAACCTAGTTCATTGTCCATGGGAAATTTAGTGTTTATAGTGAGGTCCAACTAGTGAGTTATTTGTTAGTTGGGTTTCGGTATTTTCAAAACACCACCTACTGCGTAGTTCTCCTAGATTTTTCTTTACATTTTTAAGGTATTATTTGCTAGTTTTTAATATATATAACCTAATTCTAACTTGATTATTACTATTAACTCATTGAATGACAGTATAAACCATATGCTTTAATATATAATATCTTATATGAACTAGAATTTTGACGCCATAAGTTACGCCTTGAAAGAGCCATAGCAAATATGGCTGAGGCTTCGCCTTGCCGCCACGCCTCGCCTCACACCATTTAGAACCTGTGTTGTGTGTGTTTTATGGTGTGTGTTGTGTGTGAGTGAGGCTGAAAACAAGGAGGTTGAAGGGAGAGGAGCAGCGGCGAAACGATGGTGTTGCCGGCGAAAGTGGCCGAGGAAAGTGGTCAAGGTCGCCGATCATTTCTAATTGAAGAACATACAGTTTCACTTGGACCCTCCAACTTTTAAGATGTATTCCCTGTGAAGTTTTCTTGTCTACATTTTGGTCCTTGAATAAAAATGTTAATTAAATAATATTAAAATAGAAAAATAGCAAAAAAGACAATTTTGCCCATGGGTTTAATGGACCAGAGGGAAGGATGTTGGGACGAGGGACCAAATCCAACCAAAAATGCATATCACAAGTACCAAATTCATAATTAGTAAAGTTTAGGAATGGAATCCATAAAAACCATAAAACCACAAGGACCAAATCCGTAATTTACTCTAAAGTTTATTTGATTGGGTTTATTCATACGTAAATACATATATGGACAAGAATACCCGGCTAGGATTCAGTTAAATGATCAACTTCTTTTGTATATAAACATTCGAAGATACAAAGTAATTCAAAACCTAACCCCTAATGGAGAAAGTTGAAGTAGCTGAAAATATTCATGTTTACCCCGTGCAACGCTCATCATCACCAAATGATCCACGCAATTGAATGAAGCTTAACAGTCTGCCCCAAATGTGTTGCCTTCTAAAGAAAGGCAACTTAAGTATCGTTTCCATCGCGAAAATGCCAATTATAGGTGCACTAGAAATATGAAACATGTTAACGTTTTTCAATGGAGCAAATGGTGCAAGAGAAGGCATTGGAGACTATGAAGAACAAGTCGAACTATATATATATATATATATATATAGAAAAAACTAATCACTTTGGTTCTTAAAATTCTTCCTTAAACTCTCCAACTTTACTTTTTGTAACATATAGAAGCTACATCAATCTTCTACCATTTTCCACATTTTCTTCGTCATAAAATATGGTAAGCACTATAAATAGTGTGTATCATAGGCATACGTTTGGAAGGCCTTACTCTTTTAAAATATCCCAAGAGTTTACTAAAAATTCACATGTGCCTTTTTGTTTTTGTAACACTTAATAAAATATGTGAAATTCTGAAGGATCATTTTATAGATATCCTCAAAATAATCGTTTGCAATCTCCAATGCCTTCTCTCGCACACTCTACTATATACAAAACATGCAACATGTCTTGTATATCAATATGGTACGACTGTAATTGGCATCTCTAAATGGCTAATGGTACCTAAAATGCCTTTCATTTGAAGGCAATGCCTTCATAGTTAGGTCTCCAACTTCTTTCAATTGGTGAGGATCTTGTGACAAGGATGATTATGTGAGGTGGGATGGAGATTATAAGTTATTTCTCCTTCCTCCTATCGGGGTAGGGTAGGGTCTTTAGTTTGTACTTTCACTTAAATGTATAAGAACGCATCTTTATCATCTAAGAGGAGTATTGATTAGAAAGTGGTGGTTGCGGTTCTAACTTTATGTCTAAATACAAAACAAGTTGATCCTTCTTATGAATCAATATACCTTTCAACAATATCAATAGGTTTATTACCTTTGAACAATTTCGGTTAGTGAATTTTAATTAAACTGAAATTCATCATCCTCCATTGTTTATGGATCAAATAGGTATACAAAGAAGTTTCATTTTTTTTTGTTATATTCTTTCAAAACTCATCCATTTAATTGTAGACAAAATCACAATTTGTTTGAAATTCTTGCCTTAATCAACTTTATCCAATACAACTTGTAGTGTGTATAATATGAATATGATGGGTAAAGTTATATGACAATAAATATTGATATGGACAAAAATACACTTTTAAGATTCACTTAAATGATTAGCTTCTTTTGTATTTAGACATTAAATTAGAATCACAATAGTTATTATCTTTCCCCACAAACTTCTCTCAAATAATATGGAAGATTTGATGATCAAAAATATAAAAAAATATAAAGTAATCCAAAACTTGATCCTAAAAGGAGGAAGTTGAATTAGATGAAAAGATTCATCATTACCCCGTGCAACCATCATCATCATCAAATGATCCTTGCAATTGAATGAAGCTTCAGACCTTGCCCCAAATGGGTTGCCTTCAAAAGAAAGGCAATTTAAGGATGATTTCCATCTCGAAAATGCCAATTATAGGTGCACATATAGAAATATGAAACATGTTAAGTTTTTCAATGGTGCAAAAGAAGGCAATGAAACATGTTAAGTTTTATAGGTGCACTAATCTCTTTGGTTCTTCAAATTCTTTCTTGAACTCTCCAACTTTACTTTTTGCAACATACAGAAGCTACGTCAATTTTCCACCATTTTTCACATTTTTTCTTTTTCATAAAAATGGGCTTACCATATTTTATAAAGAAGAAAAAATGTGGAAAATGGTGGAAGATTGACGTAGCTTCTTTATGTTGCCAAAAGTAAAGTTGGAGAGTTCAAGAAAGAATTTGAAGAACCAAAGCAATTGGTGTTTTCTATATATATAGTTCAACTTGTTTATCAGAGTCTCCAATGCCTTCTCCTGCTCCATTGCTCTATTGAAAAACATTAAATTGTTTCATATTTCTATTATGTGCACCTATGATTGGCATTTTCGAGATGGAAATGGTCCTTAAATTGCCTTTCATTTGAAAGCAACCCATTTGGGGCAAGGTCGGAAGCTTCACTCAACTGCAAGGATCATTTGATGATAATGATGGTTGTGCGGGGTAAAGATGCATCTTTTAAGCTAATTCAACTTTCTCCGTTTGGGGTTGGACTTGAGTTACTTTGTATTTTTTTTATTTTTGATCATCAAAACTTCCATATTATTACAGAGAAATCTGTGTGGAGAGATAATAACTATTGTGATTTAGATTTAATGTCCAACTACAAAAGAAGTTGATCATTTAAGTGAATCTTTGAAGTGTATTTTTGTCCATATGTATATTTATAATTTATATATCAATAAACATTGTCAAACAACTTTACCTATTATATTCATATTATTATACACTACAAGTTTTATTAGATAAGGTTGGTTAAGGCAAGGAATTTGGAACAAATAGTGATTTTATCTACGATTAAATGGGTGCATTTTGAAAGAATATAACAAAAAAATGAACTTCTTTATATACCTATTTGATCCATAAACAATGGAGGATAATAAATTTCATTTTAATCAAAATTCACTAACTGAAATTGTTCAAATAATAATATACACCTATTGAAACTGTTGAAAGTATCTTGATTCATATGAAGGATCAACTTGTTTTGTATTTAGACATGAAGTTAGAACCGCAACCACCACTTTCTAATCAATACTCCTCTTGGATGATAAAGATGCATTCTTGTACATTTAAGTGAAAGTACAAGCTAAAGACCCTACCTTACCCAATAGAAGGTAGTAGAAGTAACTTACAATATTCATCCTACTTCACACAATAATGCCCGTCACAAGATCCTCACCCGATTGAATGAGGTTGTAGACCCTGCTATGAAGGCATTCCGTTCAAATGAAAGACAATTTAGGTACCATTAGCCATTTAGAGATGCCAATTACAATCGCACCATATCAATATACGAGACATGTTGCATGTTTTCGATAGAGTAGGGTGTGCTAGAGAAGGCATAGGAGATTGCAAATGATTATTTGAGCATATTTACAAAATGATCCTTCAGAATTTCACATATTTTATTGTTAAAAAAACAAAAAAGCACTTGCGAAATTTTTTAAGTTAACTCTTGGGTATTTTAACAAACTAAGGTCTACCAAACTTATGCCTATGTTACACCATTTACGGTGCTTACCATATTCTATGAAGAAGAAAAAATGTGGAAAATGGTGGAAGAATTTGAAGAACCAAAGAGATTAGTGTTTTCTACATATATAGTTCAACTTGTTCCTCATAGTCCAATGGCTTCTTTGCACCATTTGCTCCATTGAAAAACATTAACATGTTTCGCATTTCTATTATGTGCACCTATAATTGGCATTTTCAAGATGGAAATGGTACTTAATTTTGAAAGCAACGCATTTGGTCTAGGGTCAGAAGCTTTATTCAATTTCGAGGATCATTGGGTGATGATGACCGTTGTTCGAGGTAAACATGAATATTTTCCGCTACTTCAACTTCCTTTGCTTGGGGTTGGGTTTGAATTACTTCGTATTTTCAATATTTTGTTCATGAAAACTTCCTTATTATTCAAAAAAATTCTATAAGCTCCAACGGTTTTGGGTGGCTCGATAGAACCTCTCAAGAGACTTACTAGGTCAGCCACTCAGCATCTGAAGAGGTTAGAGTAGAATAGGATAGTAGATGATTGGCGAATAGAAGGGTCTTCAACTCATCAACGGGAATGTGTTTGGTCTGTCTTTGCGATTGGAGTGCAGATTTTGTCGGTATCAAGGGTTCAGCTTCAGTCGCGACACATTTCCCTTTCAGTAACGCCTTTACCCCTGCCACCTCCTCACGAACCCATTCGTCCATGGCATCCAGAACAGCCTTTAGGGCGCTGTTCAAATATTCCCATGACACAAAGTCGGGAGAGCTAACTCCTAGACCACTCAGGTTACCCCGTTTGAATGACAGTTGAGTCAACTGTATGACATGTGTTCAATGTTGGCGTGACGTTATCACTTACCAGGTTTTCAACTGATCCTTGGAGGATGTCAGGTTATGACATGCCTACAGTTGTTCCGACTTGTTCACTTAGAACAATGGTTTCAGCTTCACGTGTCCTAGTCAAGGAAATGGACTCGACAAATGGTTCCAGATGTAATACAGTGAAAGAAGGCGGGGATTGGGGCAGTGATCCTTTTGTTTCAATATCACAGATAGATTGTGTACATCGATGAGCGTTGGATCACCTTGATCGTCATAATCGTTTTGATCATCATCGTCATTATGATCATTAGAAGTATTCTCAGAAATTCAAGGGGGTTAGTTTGATTTGCCTGCAGGCGGTTAGAAATTCAAACGAATAAACTAAGCAGAGAATGGAGATGTAACTTGTAATAAAATCAGTGAAAAACCTTTAAACATGGAAAATGGTATATATACAATCTCAAATGCCCTCTAAAACCAATATCAAATCCCCTTTAAAACCAATTTATCAACTAATTGCATTTTGGTACAGTCATAAGCTAATTTAAGCATTTTTAAAACTTTTTTTGACAGCACATGAATTGGAAAAAACTTTTACGAAAAAGCCATAAATTGTTATAAATAAGTAATCCCAAACACCCCCTTAATCGGTTCTAGACCAAATCCCTGTCTCAATGGAGGCAGACATTTTGCATTCACTACATTTTAAATATCAAAACCGAGACGTTTTACAACTATAGAAAAGGAGTTTCAAATACAAACCATGTAAATTGTTCCAGACCCTACATACGTGATTGGCACTTAATTTTGAAATTTAGAGGTGGATAAGCGCTTAGCTGGTAAGAGTCGCGCCCCTAAAGAGGATATTATGACTGTGGATTTGACCTCTATCCCAAAGAGTAGAGTGCTTTCCTCAATACCACGATCAACCCCAACTAAACAATTTATTCATGTGGGTCATATGTTCCTCTCCATAGACATAGCTACCATAGCAATGATAATAAAAAATACTTATTGCAACCCGTTTTTAGAATCGCGTTCACGCCCACCCTTTGGAGCTCTCTCAACAAACTAGTCCCCCATGTCCATCATAGGGGAGGTAAATCTTGTGTTCCAGAATAGAATAGGCTGGTGGTAGCAGGAAACTTCTCACTCATTCTGCAAGGGTGTCCACCTCCTTACCTGCTATGCTAAAGCCACACAAACTTAAAATCACATTCCACACTAGCATAATGATTTGCAGGCCTCTAAGAAGAGCTCTAGCCACTATGATTTTACTAGAAAACCTACTAAAGTTGGAATCTTTGTTGAAGACAAACAAGGAAATCCTGAAATGGGTTCCTTAGATCCAAAATCTTGAACCAAAGATAGCAAAACTACAAGACTCCACCACCTACACATTGCATCCTAAAGCTGAAAATTTCAACATATACTTAATAACATAAATATCAAAAGGATGAACTTAAGACGGTTTCAAGAAACATTAAACCAGACAAGATCGAATAATATAGGAACCCATCAAATAGCTTTCAGATTTCATAGCAACACAATAATGTACATTAAATAGATTTCTGAGAAATGTACAAAAATGTTTTTAAACCATAAAGCTGTATGAACAATAATCAGGAGCCGATACCTTGAAGTATTAGAATCTCGAATCTGGAATCACGTGCAGCTTCCATATACTATCGCAACGAAATTCAAAGAACAAAGACAAGCGTTTTTCCAATCCATTCACTAACGAATGAATCTTTAACGGCGGATACACTCAGTACCATGACACACCACTATCCAAACAATAAACAGTATCAAACAAATAGCAACATCGATTGCAAGAACAATACGCACTTGGCGACACCACTTGTTTCTTATGGTTTGAGTACTCGACCTATTCATCGAACTCGCTTCTTTCGTCAACGAGACACCCGCCACAGACCCGCCTTGATTACTCAAATCCAAACTCGAAGAATCCACCTTCGCCCACCCCCTCCTTTATCCGCAGACTTCCTATGTTCCTCCACCACCCCATTTTCTCTCACCGAAATCACATGATCCCTCATCTTTCTCTTCTCTTGTTTGCTAGATTTCCCCAATAAAGGCGCTTTCGTCGAACCACCCATATCATGTTGACTACTATTATCATTATAAGGCGACGATACGGCCTCGTTGCAAGCGGTACCACCACCATTGACCTGTTCCAAAGAGGAGATCAAACGCCGAATCACAGGCACTAACTGCTCTTGCAAAACGACCGCGTTGAGATTCGACATGCTTCGACTCGACCCCTTCTTAGCAGCAACTTTCTTGAACTCATCTCTAACATGTTCAAGAAACCGAAGATTACCCGGATTACCGAGACTCTCATCTACGATAGCGAAATAGACATACCCATCATCTTCCATTAGAAACCCAAAAGTTTTCTTCAACATGGTCTGAAAGTACCATTTGTGATGAGAAGGGGCTTTTTCCAAACATTGAGCAGCCAAGCTTTCAATCTCACAATCTCCTCCACCATTATTATTATTATTATATGCATACAAAACCTTCCCCCCATTCCATACACAACAATAGTATACCGTATTACGAATCGAACCCATAAAGAAATCAAAAAATACCTAGATCAAAATCAGCAAGCAGATCTTCAAGTATACCTTTTGTTTAAACGCCAGATCCCTAATTTATCCTCAATTGACACCATAATAGGTCAAAACCCTAGATAAATTGGTGAAGTTGAAGTGAAATTGGCATCAATTTTTGAAGAATTGGATGAAAATGGAAGTGGGTTTTGGAGAAATGACCATGGAAGCAGATCTTGCAGCTGTTGATTGATGGAATCCAGATTGGAAAGTGAAGAAATTGAGTTTTTTTTTTTTTTTTTAGGTACGTGGGAGGAAGGTGAAAGAAATGGAGATTGCTACTACTGGTCTGCTGCTACTATTACAGCTGTTGTTCCATTTTGATTTGATTAATTTTGACCGGATCAAGACTTGGACCCATTCCCCCCCTTTACAACATATACCAATTTGTCGTCCACCTTTCTTCCTTCTTTGAAGCTTTCAAATTACAACGACAAAACTATGTTTTCAATTACTAATTACGTGTGTTTTCATATTTGTTAGTGTTACTGTAATTTCAGTCAAAGTGATTGAAGCTATATGGCATTTGATGTTTGGTAAGGTGTCTTCTTTTTTATGGTTGTGGATTTAAGTTCCGTTGTGAATGTCGGTGTAGATTTAAGACCAGGTTTAAGAATAGGTTCAATGTGTGTATGTCTACTTCCGTTAAAAAAAAATTACTATAATTTCATCATATTTAATGGTATTTTATTTAGGGTACGTTACAAATTTGGTTCTTAGGCTATGCATAGTAGAACCCTCCTAGCCCTCTCAACCTCACTACCACATCAGCTTTTTCATAAATCTGTAATAAGACCTTTGGAGCCCTCTCTGATTAATATCTGAACCCTCTCAACCCAAATACCAAATACAATTAAAAAAAGAAAAAAAGGAGTGTGAGAGAGGAAGAGAGTGGTGTGGGAAAGCCGTTCCAGACTTCCAGCCTGAGCCTGTCCAACCCGAACTTCACGTAGCGGAGCCTGCCTGAACCCACCAGTCCGCTGGTCCTCAACCCGCTGAGCCCCATTCATTGATACGCACAGCCTTATGGTATGCTTATTTATACAAAATTAATCCAGAAACTTTATGTTATCTTTTATTCTTTTCTAATAGGCCGTTTACTAAGGGGTTGTTTGTTTTTTAAATCATACCTTTAAGTATGAAATTTAAGAGATTTGCATACTAATTGCTTGGCTTATTTTTAAGAAAATGTCTAAAAAACCCTTATCGTCCTCTGAAATTTTAAGAGGTACACCATCTATCTCTTATTTTTTAGATATGAAATCGGGCTTCGAACCTCTTAAAAAACAAATGCGATGTATTGGTAAGAGTCACTGCTCATTCACCTTATGATGTAACATTTCAAATCATCAAAATGTATTGATGCCATGGACCCAATAAAGTTTTTTAAAATGTTGCGCTTTTAGGGTTGGTTAAGTATCTAGATTGGTTTAATCAAGGGTTAATATGGTTTAAACTAGGAAACTTGTATCAGTTTGATAAATACATTTTTATAAATGGAATAAACATCGATATTTTGGAGCAAGACGCAAGATTATGTCTTACAGTTGGCATGTTTTGGGTCGAAGTCCACCTTTACAAGTATTTTTATTTTTGGTTGATTTCGTAACGAATAGCAGATACAACATGGGACATAAATGAGACATAAACTAATACATTACTAATTAACACTCGTTTAATATATAACTTCAACATGATATTCGTTTTAGTATTTACCACCACTAGTTATACCCACCGCCCCCGGTAGCCACTATCCGGCACCTTCACATTCTCTTCCATTACAACTACCTCCTCCTCCACCTCTACAACTACCATCAATTACCTACCACCACCGTCTACCACCTCTACAACTGTCTATCGCCACCGCAAAGACCACCACCGTTGGTCACTTCCACCACCACTATCCACCATCTTCACATTCTCCACAACCACCGACTACCACCACCATCGTCACTACTAGTATTACCGTGGGCACCACCTCCACCTCTACCATAACCATCAACATCAGTTACATAAAAATCCTATATGTATGTGTGTGTGTTTAAGAAAGTTGTGTAGATTTCTTTTACATTATATAGTTTATTTTATTTATGTTAATTATATTATGATATATAAAATCATCAAATAATTTTTATAAGAAACTTTTCTAGTTCTATCCAGTCCAGTCCTAAGCGTACCAAACACAAAACAGACATTTATTCTGTCCAGTCTCGTCCTGTCCTATCCTACCCTCTTGTCCAGTTCTGTCATGTCATGTCCAATCATGTCTACGTACCAAACGCTATCAGCCCTTTAGCAAGTAACAATCATTACCCCTTACTTACGAGGTATGACTCTCACTCTTTATTTTCGCTCTTATCAACTAAAATTTTCAATCGTTATTATATTTGTCTAATACGACAATTGAACAGGTACTCTTTTACGAGGATAAATCTTTAGTAGAAGACCACTTATTTTAAGAACGTTAAAATTTATTTCTTTTCTGTTCCTCTCTGTTAAATATATAAATAAACAAAAAAAATTCTTTTTATTTCCTTTACTTTATTTTATTTTTCAATACAAATTCAAGAGTATGGCATATAGGAAGCGGCTTGGACAAAGGCAACTTCCAAAAATAGAAATAAAAATATATGTCTAAGCTAAAAGACAATTACCCTTTTCCCCTAAATTTCAAAAGACATCAAACTACAAATTATACCAAAACACAAATGGTTTTTCTACATTATCTTGCCTTCATATTACTATAATTTTTATTCATTTTTAACCAAGTATTAATTATCATGTATTTATAGTGAAGCCGTATACAAACATATATGATTATGCATATAATATAATAATATTGTTATTATGTACATAAAAACATGAAATAATGATTTAAACATACTTGAAAGATTCATGAATATAAAATATATCAATTTGGTGATTATGTATTTGTAATTAAGGTATCTCTGATTTTTGGATGGGTGTTGTTATTTAGACGACTAGATCTCTTTTAGTCGTTGACCCACTCACATAAAAGTATACATCCTATATTGAATCCTACTTGCACACACATAAACCTACTCATTCCCCTTATAAAGTGGGTCAGTGGAAGTCCATTTATAATTCCCCTTTTGGATTGTACTCAAATATTGTTTAACCCGTTAAATAGTAAACTATCATAAAAAATGTAATGATATATTTAAATTACAATAATCCCAGAATAGTGATATATATATATATATATAGAGGAAGGTTCAAACGAGAATCATGTCAATTTAATAAAAAACGAGGATCAATCTCAGCCACTCTTCTCGCGGTTACGATGGACGTGATCACGGAGGATTGACGCGATTCATGGGAGGGTAGAGATTCTTAAAAATTTATGTATTTCAATTGAACCTCACTATATATATAGGGGTGGGTTCAAATGTGAACCACTTTTTGGTTGTGAACGTGAGAACAACCGAGAGCGCGACACGTGGCGGATGACTAGGCGCCACGTCATGTCCACGGCGGATTACTAGGCGCGATTCATGGGAAGGGCATTGAATTAAAGAGGGGGACCACACTCAAAGCCGATGTGGCGCCTAGTCATCCGCCACGTGTCGCGCTCTCGGTTGTCCTCACGTTCACAATCAAAAAGTGGTTCACATTTGAACTTTCCTCTCTCTCGGTATATATATATATATATATGCCAAGGTTATTAGTATTATGTTCAAATGAGAAGTGCTAAAAAAATGAGAAGTAGAGAAGTGATCTCCACCATGCACTCATCCGGTCAATAAAGGCGGCTTTGACCGGGTCCCTGATTTAATAATCTCCACCCTCCCATGAATCGCGTCAATCCTCCGTGATCACGTCCACCGTAACAGGTCAAATTGACTGGATGAGTGGTGGATATTGCTTCTCTACTTCTCATTTTTTTAGCACTTCTCATTTTAACCTTTCTCGTTATTATGTATTTATGTGTATATATATATATAGAGAGAGAGAGAGAGAGAGAGAGTGTGTGTGTGAAAATCATTACTATCCATTTCTAACATGAAAACGATGTAAGCCTATGAAATCATATAAAATTCTATGAAACATTTTTATATTTAATATACAATATATTATAACACCATCGAATTTGGAAAGAACGAATAATTAAAAATTCCTCAAATTTTGCCAATACATTTAAAACAAAATTCTAGGATAATCGTCAAGTTACAATTTGCCAAGAGTGCTACGACGAATCAATTAAAGTCACCATCGCCAATGTGGTAGCCTTTATCGACAAGCTAGATTCCCCATGAGTTATCATCTAACGCACTCTTTGCGTTCGTGATGCTAGAACTAATCCCGACCCATACCTGATGCACATGCCGACAAATAAAAAGGGTTAGGTTTAATACCTAGTGAATTCAAGAGTTTTCGTTAGTAATAAGATAGAGAAACTTCAAATCTAGGGTTTTCCCCAAATCTTGTGCTTTCTTTGGAAGAAACTTCATATCTGCAAGCAATTTTTAAGATCCTAGCTCCATCATTTATCAAATCATCATCTACACCTTTAATAACATGAAACTTAAGCCAAAGAGAGGAGAAAATAAGTGGAGATGAAGAATGAGTTCAAATAGAGTTGTTGAAGGTTTTTGTTGGTGGGGAGGCTTTGTCGATCGGTGTTGCACACTCGATCCATGGAACCCGCTGGAGGGCTGTAGTGGTGTTCCCGAGCCTACCCATTCGAACCCGGTGGTCACTCGAGCCCCTCGGGTCGACCATAATGCACACATGGTCTAATGTTATGTGCACTCTCGTAACCTATGACAAGAAGTTCAAATCTTGAATTGAAGATGTACAAAGTAAAGGAGAGTTTGGTTAACAGAATGCTTTTTGAAATAATGAAATTCGTTAAAAAACTTGAGTTTAAAGGAATTGAAATGAACTTTGAGCATGCTTTTGGTGGGCATAAATTGGAACATAATCTGTCTGTTTGGTTGGTAGAATGTAGCCTTTTAACTGAAATGGATAAACGATAAATGACCAAAATAACCCTTTAATAATCAATGGTGGGCTGTGGTGTGTAACACCCCAAAAATTGGAGTAAACAAAAACCTTCATTTACGAAAGGTGTTAGTACAAAAATACGCCAAAGCGTGAGCTCTTCCCAAAAATGGGGTAATAAGTAATGTACAATTACAATATTTGTAATTTAAATGTAGTGATATAATAATCAACAAGTCTATTCCTAATAAGGAAAAGACTACGAAAGGTTATCATCCTCTACTATCAACTCGCGGTCGACCGGTCTCTTCTCACATTCCCCAAAGCTCACTCTCAAATCCCGGCACCTACTTGGGAACGGCGTCCCTTGTACCTGAGAGACACATCGACACCACACAAGTGTTAGGCTAAAGGAGCCTAGTGAGTTGTAACACATAATAATCATACATGTAAAATCATGTTAGGACATGTGAGGTACACAAGAGTGTATTAACAACAAAATGCAACACGTCAAACCGGTTTATATTTTATCTTTGAAAACCGTGGGAGCGACCCACTTTCATCAAGCAAGTTACACCTCAGAGTCGAGACACCCCGTTGCCGTCCTCCTACGAAGACTCCAATAGGCAACCTCAGAGGCCAGACACATTCGCGGCCACACGAATGGCGAGGGACATAGATGCACACCTTTTGACTAGTGCCACCCAAGACTGAGTCGGACTCGTGTAAACTTGAAAGTGCACACCTTTTGACTAGTGCCACTTTAAATCGATTTCATTTATCCACTTTGCCAAGCAAGTTACACATTAGCGACGAGACACCCCGTTGTCGTCCTCCTACGAAGACTT
This sequence comes from Centaurea solstitialis, assembly GCA_030169165.1. NCBI lineage: Eukaryota > Viridiplantae > Streptophyta > Magnoliopsida > Asterales > Asteraceae > Centaurea > Centaurea solstitialis. Next base: position 90,890,004 of record CM058040.1, on the reverse strand, counting down.
GAATTGACAACCTCAGAGGCCAGGCACATTCGCGGCCACACGAATGGCGAGGGACATAGGTGCACACCTTTTGACTAGTGCCACCCAAGATTGAGTCGAGCTCGTGTAAACTTGAAGTGCACACCTTTTGACTAGTGCCACTTTAAATCAATCTCATTTCAAAAACGGCGCAATGTACACCTTTTGACTAGTGTCACATTGTCCAATTATGTTTGCGTAAAAACATGGGTACTCACCTTTTGACTAGTGACATCCCGGCCCACTTTTTGACTAGCGGCCAATAGCATCCTACCTTTTGACTGGCGGAGCTCAATAACATTTAAACATTATTTCAAGTCTCAATACTTTTCATTTACTTCATACAAGCCAACATGCTCGGGATTCAATCCTTTCGCATCATTCCGTGGCATACATAATAACACGTATTTTTAATTATCTGGAAACATACCGTACAAGTCCGACCTTAAGAAAGGCAGGTTACGCATAGGGTTTTTAGGGTTCCACCGCCGTTTCTTTTTTCCGGCCTCCGCCGCCGCTTCTTGGCCGCCGGCCACCGCCGGGAGCCTCGCCTCCCCCTCCTCCATCATCGTATGGAGTCGGATCGACCGCCGGATCCCCCCTTACACGGAATCGTGCGAAAAAGATAAACCAAAAAAAGGGTTCGGCCTCACCGCCGACCCTCATTCCGCCGCCGCCGGCCACCACAGCCACCGTTCCGGCGTGTGGTGGCGTGGATCGTGATCACCCACTCGAGGGCTCCCCAATGGAGGTCGCCGGGTGTCAAATAAACACCACCGACGCCGTCTTTGCGTCGGACCTCCAGTCGCCGCCGTTGGCCTCGCCGCCGACCTCCGTCTCGCCGCCGCATGCTGCTCCTCCCGCCGCTGAACCGCCTGCAACCCCACCACCATCCTCGACATCTTTTGGTGGTGGGTCGATCACCCAACAGCCTCCTTCGTGTTTGGTTTCGCCGGCGGTTGTATCTGCTAGTGTGGAACCTTTTGTGGAGACACCAAAGGGGACTACGGGAGTGTTTGGTGATGTGGGTCCTTTTCAGCAGTTGCTGGGGGATGTTTCGGGTCCTCTTGGTCATCAACAGCAGTCACCGATGCTGTCACCGTCTTCATTCTTGGCTTCTCCGGTGTCAAATTCGGAGGCAGCCACCCTTTCGTCCCCAAAGCCAAGTACGTTGTCGGTTGATAAAGGACCAATTGCTGGTAGCTTTGTGGATTCTGAGGGTAACGTACACTTGCACGCTGAGGAGTCGAGTGTTGCTCATAAGCCAGTGTCTTTTGCTGATCTTTTGAAGAAAAGCGCAAACCTCGCGAGCGGTAAAGGTAAACTTAAGTACTATCCTCCGGTCGTAACTGAGCTTGGCACTAGACGTGCGTTTATACCTGATGAATTGATTCAAAAACAAGCCAGTGAATGGGCTCTTACTCTTGCTGGCTATTTTATTGGTAAAAGGCCTGCTTTTCCTTTCGTTCAGTATCATGCTAGACGAATGTGGAAGCAATTTGGTCTGTCTGAGGTTATCTTAAATGACCAAGCCTATTTCTTCTTCAAGTTTAATTCTGAACAAGGATTGAACTTTGTTTTGGAAAATGGTCCTTGGCTATTTAATGGTATGCCTATTTTCATCCAACAATGGCAGCCTGGGCTTTGTTTTGACAAGCCTGAACCTAAAAAGGTTCCTTTGTGGGTTAATATTTTTGGTCTGCCATTGGATGTGTGGGATTTTGAAATAATTAGCTACATTGCTAGTGTGGTAGGAGAACCAATTTCTGTGGATAGATATATACAGAAGAGATGTGTGAAACCAAAGCTGGCAGAGCTAATTTTGCCAGAGTGTTGGTGAATGCCTCTGCTGATTATGAGTTGCCTACGGAAATTGATGCTATTATCTTGGGTAAACTAAGGAAATTTAGAACTGAATTTCTTTGGAAACCCAAGAGATGTAGCTTTTGCAAGGTGTTTGGTCATGACTTAACCTCTTGTTCTTTACGGCCACGTACGGTTGAGGAGTTAAATATAGATAAACCTGTGCCTTCTAATGTTGGTGAACCTTCTAAGGCTAAGGTTATTGATGATGGGTTTATATTTCCCAAACGGAAAAATAAAATTAAGCCGAAAATTGCCCCTCTGAAAGTTGGAGGTCAAAACCCGAAGGTTGTTTTTAATACTGGTGTTAAGATCAACCAAAGGTTTGTTCCTAAAACAGCTATTCCTTCTATTGATACGATTGATAAGGGTAAGGCTATTATTGGTGATGATAAACCCCCTCCTAAGGTGGTAAAAACTGAAAAGATGACAACAAGGATGGAGGATAACACTAATTCCAAAGTTTAGAACTTGAATACTGAAAGGAGTCCTATTAAGGTTTCCAATCAGTTTACTGTTTTGGAAGAGCATCCTAAGTGGACCGCGGATAAAAAGGAAGTAGACTGCTATGTTGAAAAACGTGGGGTGGGACTTGAGCCGGTAATCATTAATTCTTGGTCACGGCAGAAACTGGAATACTTCATTGATAGGTGGGAAAGAGTTTTCGGGAAGGAGCTTGATGGCAAACTTCGTGGCTTTACACTCCCGGATAGGATTGATGTGGGGGATGATGATGATGACGATACGTCTGATGATGATGTTTTATCTGACCATGATTTTGTCACGGACACTAGACCAAAGAAAGTTTCATGGTCTGACAGGCAGGTGATTACGAAGATGGAGCAGGACACGCAGTGATGTTTCGTTAGAGAGAGATCTTAGTGTTGTCTTTCTTCAGGTTCTTGGGATTGGGTTTCTCTGTTGTTAGTATCTTTTGATGCTTTTGGCGTGCGGCTTTGTGTCCCTTGTTTGTGGGATACTTAGCTTGCTTTTTGTATTTGTACTTTTTATTTTTTATAAAATTGCCAGGATTTTCCTTTCAAAAAAAAAAACACGTATTTTTCATGCATACATTCATCATATAATCTCATGAATATAGCTCATACAAGGTAGCATACGATTGATCATTCCATGTATACAATTCCCAAGCAAGACATATATATATATCAATCAAGATGATGTGCTCTCAGTTTTAACAAAATAGTTTTAGCAACTCACCTTGGTATTCTTCACAATCAAACACGGGTTCAATAGCTAGGCACGTCACAAGATAGTACCTATACAATCATATTATGGTATACATCAATAACCGCCAAAAATGGCACTTACGGTTCACAACCGAAACACTAGTCTAGAGCTAGGCTAGACTATCTCAATGGCCCCCAAAATCCACCAAACATTATCTAATATAACACAGGGGACTTGCGCGACCTAGCCGCGCGACCTCAGGTCGCGGGCCTAGGTCGTGGGGTTTGCCTGATCTGCACTATCCCGCGATCTGGTTTGCAAACTCTTACCAAAACCCATCCAAAACTCGATTTTGACTCCCCAAACACCCTACAAATGTTTATGAATGACCCTACGATGATATAACATGATAACTAACAACCAAACTCGGAAAACACCCATGGATCACCGAGATCTACGGTTTTCCCCAAATACAAACCCTAGTTTCCAAGGTTCTCAAAACCCGACTAATACACGAAATTAACACGAAATAAACCGTACCTTTTGTTAGGAACTCGATTCTAACGGCACTTCACGGATTGATTTCACCTCCCACGCTCGATTCCTCTTCCGGATCTCAAAATCTCTTCAAAACCCTTTTTCTTCCTTTTTCTCTCTTGTTCTCTCCTTTCCTCTCTTCCAAACCCAAACACACATAAATGAAGAGAAGGGAGGAAGGGGTAAGATTAAAACTAGTTGGTGACTAGTTACCAAACAACCCCTCCATCTCTCGGGTATTTATCTTTTTGCCCCGAAACTGATAAGTTAAATTCCCGACTCGACTTATGAACTTAAACACCAGCTAATAATCAACTTCGGGAATTGAGGCGTTACATTCAATTGAATTTCCATTACTTACTTTTATCAGATAAGTTCGAGTTTACAAAATTTCGGGTGTTACATGGTGGTTCAAAATAGAGGTTGTTGGCGGTGGTTTAATTAGGATGATGGTGGTTCAAAATAATGGTGGTTGACGGGTGGTGGTCAAAGGTGGTTTAGAACTTTGGTGGTCGTGGTGGTTGAGATCGGTTGTGGTCGATGGTGGTTTAGAACTTTGGTTTTCGACATATATCGGTTGACATCCAATGGTAAGGAAACCAAACCGATCCAATCATCCATTGGATGTTGAATTTTTATAGCGGAACTGATCAAATCATCCATGCTGGATTTTTTCAAATCCAATTGTTGATTGAATCGGTGTGATTCCATCTATTAGATATCCTTTTGATCCACAGATTGGATATCAATGAATCCAACTAATATTAATCGGAGTAGATCGGATTAAATTCATCCGACATACAATGGATGATTAATTGATTAATTATATATATGTATATATTATAGAGGGAGGTTCATACAAGAACAACCCAATTTGCAGGGAACAAAGGAACCATGGAAATCACATGTGATTTTGCTGCGATGGAAAAAGCGTGTGTAGGCCACGCTCCGACAAGGCGAGTGGGTGAGCCGCGAGTAAGCGTCCATGCACAAAATCACGTGTGATTTTGTTGGTTCATTCATTCTTGCAATTTTGTTTTATTCTTGTTTGAACCTAATTCATATATTATATATGTATAAAGTTAAATTAATTATGATTGGATGGGAAATTGGATGATGAGTGTATGACAATTGGATGGATGGTAATTGGATGACAATTTGATGGATAACAGGATTCGTTTGGTATGGTTTGGTCAGTCATTCAAGAACCGACCGATCCAAATTGGTTGTTGAAAATTTCGATCCTAATCAGTCCAATTCCAATTGGATATCCAATTACCACCAGTCGGTTTAATTGGATTTGTCAGTTTTAATTAGATTAGTTGAATTTTTACACACCCATAAGTGGGTTTGACAGTGGGTAAGCTGCGGGCAGGGCAGGAACACCAAAATGGGTTAGAGCCTCTGGATCTAAAAGTGTAGGTAAGATTGAGTTGGGTATAACTAAGGTTGTAGAGAAAAGGAATGGAGGGGAGAATGATGTGGTGTTGACATGGCTTTGGGTAAGGATAGGGAAAAGGGAAGGCATAAATGATGGGTAAGCATTTGGAACACATGAAACCTAGATTATCAAATGGATTATTAAATGATTTACATCCCATAAGGGGGTGATGATACTCATCATTCCACCACTCTTGCCCCATCAGCTTTTTATTCTTTCTACCATGTCTCTTTTCCACTTTTCTACCTTTACAAAACTCACCATTCCATCCCTGTATCCCCCCTTATCTCCCTAACCATTAAATAAAAAGAATAATTAAAAGTAAAAATAGAAATAAGAGATGAGAGAGAGACACATGAAAGAGAGAGAAAGAGAAAAGAGTCTTCCCTGCCGGCGGGGCAGGGGCGGAGCCAAAAAAATAAACTAGGGTGATCCTCTTGAATTTAACGGAGAAAAAACTACATCAAAATATTATAATAAGGCTATGCGTACTGGAGCAATGGGTTGGGTGGGTTGAAGCCGGCGGCTTCGGCGGGCTCGGCGAGTGCCACTACACCCTCCAACAAGTTGGGCGGGTTCGAAGCATAGCGGTGTCGCCACACCGCTAAACCGCTCCTTTGTTGTGTGTGTGTGTATGTGTATGTGAGAGGGTCGGGATGGTTCGGGTACTAATCAGAGAGGGTTCCAAAGGGCTTATTGTGGGATTGGGGAAAATCTGATATGGCGCTGATGTGACAGTAGGATTGGGAGGGTTCGGATACTAATAGCCTAATAGCCACATTCATTCCAAAAGCATACATATGCACCCATAAAACACTCATCATACAAATATAATATATAAATTTAACTCATCAAACATAAATTTTTACTAAAACCGATGAGTTGGGTTTTGTAAATAAAAGAGAAAATGGGCCTTCACAATTTTCTAACGTCCCCACCTCCTAATGTTGGTGGGTTAGCCTATCCTTTTTAATTAAAATAGGCCTACATATGTTTAATTGTTAAATGACTTCATATATATTATTATATGAAGAAAAAAAAATCAAAAATTTCAGAGTTAGCAAGGGCTAACCATGGGCAGCAGCTGGCTCCGCCCTTGCGGCGGGGCCAGGCCCGTTCCTGCCATTTTTTGGGCCCTGGGCGAGATGCAAAAATGGGCCCCCAATAACTACGAATAATTTTCAATATATTGTTTATATCATAAAAATAACATTGAATTTAAGAAATAGTAATAATTCATATGAAACCGTTTTTCCCGGTATCCTTTTTTTTAAACGGCAATTCATTAAAAGCTAGCAAGAGGTTAGCGGAAAAAGAACACGGTTACACCTTATCGAGACAATTACAAGGAAAGGTACTCCACTCTATGATGTTCTTATGACACTCATTTCATCTAAGGATTATCTAGTTCAATGACTTATCGACAACAAGATCGAACATATCTTCTAACCTAGGTAAAGAGTTGTCAAAGATGGATCTTGTGGCGGAAGAACCGGATTGAATAACAATTATCATTTTTCTAGTATTCCTAACACAAGACCAATAAATCTTTTTAACAACCATTAATCTTACTTAAAAACCCTTAATATAATGTTTTTCATTAATATTTGAAACTTTTTGAGTTGAAACAAACTTTTTTAACAACCATGGATCTTAGAACACAATATTAGGTAATAAGAAGTCAATAATGTAAGGAAAGGTGAAGTAGTTTTGAAATCCTAAATATAGATATAACTTAAGTCATCTTAGTTACAATAAATCTATTATATTTTAACACAAAATTAAATTCATGCGGATGAAATATGTAAAAGAGTATGTGGAAGATGAATAATAGACTTATATTAAGGTTTCTAAGCAAAAAAAAGGTTTTTATATATTAATATGAGATAATAAAACTCAGAAACAACAAACAATACTATAATGGAAAGACTAGTTTAACTTTCTACAAATTTTATTGTCCAACATAATTAATTAATACATGTTTGTACTCTTAATATAATGCTAAAATCTTTTTGGGCCCTATTATATATATAAATATATATTTTGTCTTTTTACAATTTTTGTATATTGCTACTATATATAGTATATACTTAAAAAAAAATTGGGCCCCCTTTTACCGTTGGGCCCTGGGCGACCGCCCGGCCCGCCCTCCCCAGGCCGGGGCCTTGTTCACGCCGCCACCCCTATGAAGTTTCCCCGCTAAACGGGGTGGGTATACCGGACCCCTAAGCAATGCTGAGTAAGTAGTTGGAAACAATCGTGACTCTCTCTCCTCAACCACGTTTTTTTTTCCGGCGACAACCCCAAACTCCGGTGACAATCTGTGATCGATGAAGAACCCACGTACGTTCTCAACCCACCACCCAATGATACAGAAACCCAGAACTAGTGATGATTAATTGCAGGTCACGATATATATGGCACTGTGTGTGAAACCCTAACTTCGTGATGGTATATATATATCGCTCATCGATATATTCTGAGTATGTATACGAGGGGTGCCAATATGATATGGTGGTGGTAGGGAGGCGGAAAAGATCGGCGGTGTGGAGTGGTGTGATGTGGTGGCGGAGATCGGCGGCGTTGTGGGGGAGATTGTTCGAAAATCGCCGGGCTTCTTCAGAGAGATATTTGAGACCTTCGCGAATGACGATTGTTGCTATTTTGTACGCGTCCTATGTATATATATAGGAGACTGAGTTACATATTTGGTCCCTGTAATTATACCTCAATTATGTAAATTTGGTGCATGTGGTTTGTATGAATTAATAAGTAAGGCCCCTAAAGTTTCTTTTCAATGAAATGCATTTTTATGGTTTTATTTTTTTATAACGGATATGGTCTCTTTTAATAATACTGTCAATTATTGTGATGTTTAGTGAGCGGTACGTAATTAATTTAGTCCATTAAGTTCTCTTCTCCACTAAGTTTTTACTCCAATAACAGATTTGGTCTTTTCATCAACTTTTATTTTAAAAACATAATTGATTTCTTATTTGCTTTAACTTTATAATGGATTTGATCCCTCTTTTTAATTAATATACATAGAAGTTATTATACTTAAATAGATATAAAAACATAAATTAACTAATTTACTTGAATAACTATTAGTATATACAAAAAAAATAATTTAATGCATATTAATTCATTTATAACTTATACTTATTTAACTTTAATTACTTTTTGTATATATTCATTAAAGTGAAGGACTAAACTTTTGAGGACAAATCTATTGCAAATTAATTTGAGGACCAAATCTATTATTAAGTGAAGTAATACTAAAACCAAATGTGTTATAAAATTGAAAGTATAGGAGATGAATGGTAAAGGCACTAACTACCTTTAATAACCACTCAGTTGATAGCGTTATTAAAAGGGACCATACGTTACAAAAATAAAGCATAGGATGCTCCTCGTTAAAAAGAAACTTAGAACCTTACTGTTAGTAGGGTGTAAACGATCGAGCTTTATCGAGTAACTCAGCTCGAGCTCGACTCGCTCGTTCGAGTCGAACTTATCGAGTTCGAACTCGAGTCAAGCCCAAAAACGAGCTCGAATATTTAACGACGAGCTCGAGCTTTTAAGAGTTCGACTCGAGTTCTTACGAGCTTTCGAGCTTTGAATAACATATATATATTTATATTATTATATATTATGTATATGTAATGGCATATACAAATAACCTAAACATGTATCTTTCGAGCTTACGACTTTGAGCGACTTGAGCTATAATCAAAATAAACTATTTTTATGTATTTCGACTTCGACCGAGCTCGAGCTATAGTTTATCTTACGAGTCGAGCTCGAGCTAAAGTATGAAAGCCGTCGAGCTATCGAGTCACTCGAGCTTAACATAAAATCTCGAGCCGAGCTCGACCTGTCGAGCTCGAGCTCGGCTCGACTCGTTACCCTACTTGTTAGTTAATGTAAGTCATAGGGACCAAACTTGTATTTAACTCTAATTATAAATATATAGATTGTGCGGGAAAGTCGTTCCAGCCCAAGCCCACCCAGCCCGAACTTCGTGTAGCGGAGCTCGCCTGAACCCACCAACCCGCTGGTCTTCAACCCGCTAAGCCCCATTCATTGATACGCACAGCCTTATGGTATGCTTATTTATACGAAATTAATCCTGAAACTTTATGTTAACTTAAGTATGAAAATTAAGAGATTTGCATACTTATGATTGTTTGGCTTATCTTTAAGAAAATGTCTAGAAACCCTTATCATCCTCTAAAATTTTAAGATGTGCATCATCCACCTCTTATTTTTCAGATATGAAATTAGGCTTCGAACCTCTTAAAAAACAAACGAGATGTATCGGTAAGAGTCACTGCTCATTCACCTTATGATGTAACATTCCAAACCATCAAATGTTGGTAATCATTTATAATATGATAGGCACTTAGGGGTTGTTTACCTAAACACTTACCCGGTAAGCGTTTACCGGTAAAATTTAACACGATCATCTACCATATCAGACAATATTTTAGTCTCTCAAAACGGTATCGTATGTAACAATTTTCATGGTAAGGGCTTATTGGGTAAGATTCATCAATCTCACTTATCTGGTAAGACTCTAAATCCATCACTTATCAGGTAAGACCTTTTATTTTATGAGCGTCAAAATTTATTTCTTTTTGTTCCTCTCTGTTAAATATATAAATAAACAAAAAAAAATCTTCTTTTTATTTCCTCAACTTTATTTTATTTTTCAATACAAAATCAAGAGTATGGCATATAGGAAGCGGCTTGGACCTTGGACAAGGGCAACTTCCAAAAATAGAAATAAAAATATATGTCTAAGCTAAAAGACAATTACCCTTTTTCCCTAAATTTCAAAGGTTTGAGGGCTTCAGAGACTACAAATTATACCAAAACACAACTGGTTTTTCTACATTATCTTACCTTCATATTACTATATTTTTTTATTCATTTTTAACCAAGTATTAATTATCATGTATTTATAGTGAAACCGTATACAAACATATATGATTAATATAAAAATATTGTTATTATGTACATAAAAACATGAAATAATGACATAAACAGACGAGAAAGATTTATGAATATGAAATATATCAATTTGATGATTATATATTTGTAATTAAGGTATCTTTGATTTTTGGATTGTGCTCGAATCCTGTTTAATCCGTTAAAGGTCAATTATAGATAAGCTTATTTTAATTACAATAACCATAATATGGTGAATATAATATAAATATAGGTGGTTCAATTGTGAACCACTTTTTGTTGTAACGTGAGGACAACCGAGAGTGCGACACGTGCGGATGACTAGCGCCACGTCAGATCCACGGCGATGACTAGGCCATTCATGGGAGGGCATGATTAAAGGGTGGACCACATCATACCGACGTGGCGCCTAGTCATCGCCAGTGTCGTGCTCTCGTTGTCCTCACGTTCACAACCAAAGTGGTTCACAATTGAATTTCTCTATATATATATATAAATGGTTAGGTTCAAAGTGAACATCTTTAATGTGAACATGATACCACTAAAATCTCGCCACGTGACAATATTCACTTTTAATATTCATGTATTATCCCGACTGAATAAAGCTTTATTCAGTCTGAATAAAGCTTAGGCGCAGTACATGATATTCATACTGAATAAAGCTTAGGCGGTGATTCAAATTGTCATAGACTTTAATGGTCCTCATGTTCACAACCAAAATCGAGTTCACATTTGAACTTTTGTATATATATATATATACGTTTACATGATCAATAGTGTGGATTAATTAAGTTCCTAAATTTTCTCTCAACCAAATTTGAAAATTGCCTAAAAATTAGGAGATAAACAAAATCAATGGAAATCAATGGAAATCAATGAAAATCAATGGTTAAGATTAGGTTTGTAGAGTTTATACAAACTACTTGGTTTGTATTTGATACTTCCCCTATATATATATATATATATATATATATAGGAAAGTTCAAATGTGAACACATCTTTCATTGTAAACGTGAGGACCACTACTATCACGCCACGTGACAATATTCAGTTTGAATATTCATGCTTTATTCAGATTGAATAAAAGCTTTATTCACTCTGCCTGATATTCATACTGAATAAAGCTTAGGTACTGATTCAGATTGCCATGTGACACAATTTTGTTGGTCCTCACATTCACAATGAAAGATGAGTTCACATTTCAACTTTACTCTATTTTCTTTCTCTTTCTCTCTCTCTCTCTCTCTCTATATATATATATATATATATATTATAGAGAATGAGTGATAATCATTTACAATCTATTTCTAACTTGAAACCCTATGAAATCATATAACATTTTATGAAACATTTTCATCTTTAATATGAAATATATTGTAACACCTTCAAATTTGGAAAGAACGACTAATTAAAATTTTCTCGAATTCCATCAATACATGAGTTATATTAAAACAAAAGTCTAGGATAATCCTTAAGTTACAATTTGCCAAGGGTGATATGAAGAATCAATTAAAGTCACTATCTCCAATGTGGAAGTCTTTATTGACAAGCTAGATTCCCCATGAGTCATCTAACGCACTTTTTGCGTTCGTGATGTCTGAACTAATACCGACCAAGATCTGATGCACATGCCGATAAATAAAAAGGGTTATGCTTAACGTCTGATGAAAACTAAAGTTTTAATCACTAATAAGACAGAGAAGAAAAATCATCATTTGAATAACAATTTATATAAACTAAGCGATTTGGATAAAAGGGATAACCTTTCTGAAACAATGATTTCGTAAAATAATTTTCCTGAATAAACTGCTTATAATATCGGGAACTCAAGTTAACTCACCCAAAATGGTAGAAGGATAAAATTCAATTACCAAAACGTGTGGATTTATCCTTTGTCCAAACCTCGATACATGGAGGAGATCTAATGAGTCAAATTCGTGAATGACAGACACTCGCCAAGACCCAAACCACATAAAAGGGTATAAATTCATTTTACTCAATTAGATTTTGATAACAAGGGGGTGGCTCGTAACAGTTGAGAGCAGAGAGTACACAAAAATATATCACTCATACAACGTTAGTCGTTTAACACTTCACTGCATAAAAATACCAAGTGCCTTACGATGTCTTATCAGTTCCACCGAAAGAGACAACTGGCCTTAATGTCAAACTCACATGAGTGGCACTTAAAGGCCCGACAACATTCGAGGCTACAACCAAGGAGCTCAACCCGAATGCCGGGGGTCATAAACATCCATCAACCATGGACAGCTCTCCCAACTCACTGATAAGATAAAGGTCATAAAACATCGGTTTAGTCTAAATCCCACAACACCTAGTAAACCGAAAATCAAGACTGACTTACGTGCCTATGGATCCAATGCAACAGAGTCCTATAACGAGCAAATGATGACCAAAGCTCATTACCAAGGTTATTAGCTAATAATACCACATGCATAATTATACACGTCCCTAAGGCTCTTAAAATCAAAACCGAGAAAAATGCTTTTAACTCAAAATACTTATAAATAACGGTCATCAAAATAATAATGCATTTAAAGTCGCTTAGGTGGATGTAACCCATAAAACTATCCATATCCCTAAACTCATCACCGGATTAAACAAATGACTTGGTCATTCCAAGTGGAATCATACTCTTAAAATCATTTAAAATGTATTTTTGGCTTTCTACTTATCAAATATCCAAAACTCCCAAATATGGGTGTTTGAAAACTAGTCAGGGAAAACATGTCATGTAACTAATCCAACAAGTGATAATTTTATGAACAACACACAAATGTTTGGAAAATAACATTTTTGGCATGTACACCATTTTCACAAATCAACTTGAACTCACCTTGCTAGATTTAGCTAAATCTAGTTTTTTTTTACGACACTAAATCTAGGTTTTTTAATACCAAATCTAGTGCTTTCTTTGGAAGAAACTTCAGATCTACAAGCAAAATTTAAGATCCCAGCTCCATCACTTCTCAAATCATCATGTACACCTTTAATAACATAAAACTTAAGCCAAAGAGAGGATAAAATGAGTGGAGATGAAGAATAAGTTCAAATAGAGTCGTTGAAGGTTAACGTTGGTAGGGGAGCTTTGTTGATCGGTTTGGCACACCCGATCCATGAAACCCGCTAGTGGTCGTGGTGGTGTTCTCGAGCCTATGCGCTCGAACCCGATGATCATCCGAGCCACTCGGGTCAACCGTAATGCATGGTCTAATGTTATGTGCACCCTCGTAACCTATGAGAATAAGTTCAAAACCTTAATTGAAGATGTAAAAGTAAAGGAGAGTTTGGTTAACAGAATGCTTTTTGGAGGAATAAAAAAAATCGAGTTTAAAGGAACTGGAACGGACTTCGACTACGCGTTTGGTTGGCATAAATTGGAATGAAATCTGTCTGTTTGGTTGGTAGAATGTAGCTTCTTAACTGAAATGGATAAACAATAAATGACCAAAATAACCCTTTAATAACAATGGTGCGCAGTGGTGGTTCATAATGGAGGTGGTTGACGGTGGTTCAGGACGATGGTGGTACAGAATGATGGTGGTCAAAGGTGATGGTCAAAGGTGGTTTAGAACATTGGTGGTCATGGTGGTTGAGATCGGTTGTGGTCGGTGGTAGTTTAGACTTTAGAGTGGTGGTTGTCAGCGTTGGTTTAGAATGGTGGTGGTCGACGACGATGGTCAAAGGTGGGTTAGAACGTTAGCGGTCATGGTGGTTGAGATCGGTTTATGGTCGGTGGTGGTTTAGATCAGTGGTTGTCGGCGTTGGTTCAGAATTGTGGTGGTCGACGACAGTGGTCAAAGGTGGGTTAGAACGTTGGTGGTCATGGTGGTTGAGATCGGCTGTGGTCGGTGGTGGTTTAAATTGGTGGTTGTCGGCATTGGTTTAGAATGCTGGTGTTCGACGAAGATTGAGATCGGTAGTGGTAGATAGTGGTTGGAGGTTATATAGGCCAACGTAAATCGAGTAGAGTAGATGGGGTTAATTTTGTATTTTTGAAAAATAGGATGGAATGAATTGAATCCATTCTTAATTGTGATGAAATGAATGACCAAATCCATGAATAGTGGAATTTGTAAAGTTCACTTTTATTCCATTGGTAAACCAAACGCCTAAATATAGACTTTAGAAATGGATTGTTGCTTCGAAGTTTTGGAAACCAAATCTATAGTCCGTGTAAGCATCAATAGGCATGTTCGTCAATTGACATTCAGTGGATATGAGAGGAATCGAACAATTCCAATCACCCATTGGATGTTGTATTTTTATAGTGGAACTGATCCAATCATCCAATGGATGTTGGATTTTTTTCAAATCCAATTCATCATTGGATCGGTTCGATTCCATCTATTGGATATCTCAGATTGGATATCCAACGGATCAGATTGAATTCAACTAATATTAACCGGAGTAGATCGGATTGAATTCATTCGACATACAATAGATGATTAATTGTTTTATTATATATATATATATCTATTATATGTATAAGGGACAATTACATAAAAGTGTATCCAACTTGTCACCAAAAGTTATTGTATGTACTGAACTTCAATTTTTACCTTTTGACGTATCAAACTTATAAAAAAACTCTATTGTGTGTATCCAACCTGCTATAGCAGGTTATAACCGGTTTTCCGGCGACCACCCCTCCCACCGGCGACCCTTTTCCGACCCCTCCCCTACTCCGGCGACCATTTCCGGCGTGCCTCTATCTCTCTCTCTACACCCTCTCCTCCGACAACACCTCCACCCTCCAACTCTCCTCCTTTGACCCCATCTCCTCTCGATGGAAGTGGGTCTTGAGGATGGTGGTGATGGCCAGAAACGTTTTCGCCAGTGACTGAGATGGTGGGTTACAGGGGTGACCGGAGATTGTGGGTAATAGGGTGACCGGAGATGGTGGTGTTGGAAGGTCGGAGATGGTGGTGTTGGAAGGTCGGAAATCGCGAGTTACAGGGGTGGCCGGAGATGGTGGTTTTGCAGGGATGGCCGGAGATGGTGGTGATGGAGGCTTGGTGGCCGGAAACGTGTTGGAGATGGTAATGGAAGTGGGTCTTGAAGATGGTGGTGGTGGCCGGAAACGTTTTCGCCGGAGATTGTGGCTGGAGATTGTTGCCGAGTTTTTTTTGCTGGAGATTGTCGCCGGAGATTGTGGGTTACAGGTTACTAGCTTAGCAGGTAACCAGATACACACAATAGAGTTTTTTTGCAAGTTTGATACGTCAAAAGGTAAAAATTGAAGTTCAGTACATACAATAACTTTTGGTGACAAGTTGGATACACTTTTATGTAATTGTCCCTATGTATAAAGTTACATTAATTAGGATTGAATGGGTAATTGGATGATGAGTGTATGGCAATTGGATGGATGGTTTGATGTTGACCGGATGGTAATTGGATGACGATTTGATGGATAACAGGATTGGTTCGGTTGGTTTTGGTCAGTCATCTAAGAACCGACCGATCCAAATTGGTTATTGAAAATTTCTATCCTATCCGATCCAATTACAATTGGATATCCAATTATCATCGGTCGGTTTAATTGGATTTGTCGGCTTTAATTAGATGAGTTGAATTTTTACACACCCATAAGGCCATGCGTTATGGGAGTGGATTCCACAGCGGTAAGCTGCGGTAGGACGGGAACACCAAAACGGGTTGGAGCCACCAAATCTAGAACTCAACGAGTATACCCCCACGGCCCCACCCCCTTCAATTCTCTCTTCTTTGTCTCTATCTATCTCCTCTTTATAAATTAGTTTAACAAAATAAAAAGTATGGGTAAGATTGAGTTGTGGGTATAACTAAGGTTGTAGGGTATGCGCCATCCTATGGGGCGCCTCCACCGCACCGGTCCCACGATCATCATGAGGGAGGTAAACCATTGCATCCCATTGGCAATGATGCAATGCCCATTGCTTGAACCCGGACCTCACACATATGTATTACCCCCACACCTTTACCGCTATGACACATCATGTGGCGCTGATGTGGCTTTGGGTAAGCATTTGGAACACCTGAAACCTGGATTCTCAAATAGATTATTAAATGATTTACATCCCATGATCAATGGCAGTAAGCACTTGGAAACAGTCGTCACTCTCCTTAACCCACTACCACGTTTTTTTTTCCGGTGACAACCCCAAACTCCGGTGACAATCCGTGATGAATGAAGAACCCACCACCCAATGATACACAAACCCAAAAGCTAGTGACGATGGCAGTGTGTGTGAAACCCTAACTTCGTGATGGTATCGATGGTGTTATTAGGGCACGATTGTGAGTATGGATACGAGGGGGTCCAGTATAATATGATGGTGGTAGGGAGGTGGAGGAGATCGGCGGTGTGGTGTCATGTGGGGTGTGGTGGTGGTGGTGGTGATGGAGATCGGCGGCGTCGTGGGGGGAGATGGTGCGAATATCGCCGGGCTTCTCCAGAGAGATATTTGAGATTTTGAGGCCTTCGCGAATGACGGTGTTCCCTATTTTGTACGCTTACAATGTGTATATATAGGTATATAGGAGAGTGAGTTACATATTTGGTCCTTGTGGTTATATCACAATTATGTACATTTGGTGCTTGTGGATTGTATGAATTAATGAGTAAGGCCCCTAAAGTTTTTCTTTAACGAAGTGCGTCTTTATGGTATCATTTTTATAACGGATATGGTCCATTCTAATAATAATACAAGTTAATTATAGTGAGGGGTGCGTAACTAATTTAGTCCATTAAGTCATCTTCTCTGTCTAATTTTATTTTTATAACAAATATGATTCATCTATTAAGGAGGCGTTTGGTTCATTTCAGGGAATGAAAATGAAAATGAAAATGGAAATGCAGGAGAATGAGAATAGAAATGAGCATTGCATTGATGCTGTTTGGTTAACCTACAATAATCAATGAAAAATTGCTTCATACTTAAAAAAAAATGTTTTTCTAACTTGAAAATACAAAAAATATTTCATTTAACATCCATAGATGGAACAATGAACGAAAAAAGACCCAAGTAGAAATAAAAATTTCATTCCCCCAATTTAGTCATGAATGAAAATTAATGGATCTGCAGGAATATTCTATTATATAACATCAAACCAAACAGTAGTTTTCATTATCATTCTCATTCCTGACCCCTCAATACTCCCAATCAAACGCTCCCTAAGTTTTATTCAATAATAAATTTGGTCTTTTCATCAACTTTTATTTTAAAGACAGATTTAATTCCTTATCTATTTGTAACTTTATAACATATATGATCCCTCATTTTAATTAATATACATAAAAGATATTATACTTAAATAGATATAAAAACATAAGTTAACTAATTTACTTGAATAATTATTAGTATATACAAAAAAAAATTAATGCATATTAATTAATTAAACTTATATTTACTTAAGTATAATTATTTTTTTGTATATATTCATTAAAGTGAAGGACTAACTTTGTTTCAAAACTAAAGGCAGATGAAGGGACCAAAATCTATAACTTAGAGGGACCAAATCTGTTATTAAAGAGAAAGTCGATACAAGCACTAGATGTGTTATAAAATTGAAAGTGTATGAAGATTAATGCTTAATGCACTAAACTGCCCTTTAATAACACCACTCAAATTGATAGCGTTATTAAAAGGGACCATATCCGTTACAAAAATGAAACCATAGGAATGCTCTTCATTAAAAAGAAACTTTAGGATAATGTAAGCCACATGGACCAAATTTGTATTTAAATCTAACTATAAATATATGGGTTGTGTTCTGTATATTTTACTCAAATGTGTTTCATTTATAGCATATATTCTAGAGTAATTAATTATTTTAGCAATTTCAAAATTAGTTTAACACCCAAATCTCTATGAAATTCACAAAATAGCCCTCATCTCCTCCCTAAGAACTCCTCCCCCGATAGGAGAGCACTTTTTCTGGCCAAAAACCACAATTCCGACCTAGAAAACTCTTCCTCGTGCAGAATCTTTGACACTTCTAGTCCCTGAAACAAGTTTGAAAGAAGTCACTATTTGAACTCTGCACTATTTCCGTCCCAAGAAATTCCTTTCGACGAATTTTGTGAAAATTGCATTTTTGGTCCCTGAAACAAATGCGAACCTCAACAATTTTGGCCCCTTAGCTAATTTCGTCCCACACATCTCCTTTTTGACTTCTTTCAATACAACAATTAAAATCACATAATTTTGGTCCCACAAAAAGCACAAAGAACAAGATAATGGGGAAGAAGATAGGAGGGAATGGAGAAGAAAATATGAAGAAAAGAGAGTGGAGTTAGCTGATTCATAAAGGAAGGATACAAATTATGGTTTCTTAAGCTTTGTTCTTATGCTGACATGTGTAAAAGGGGTCGATTTTTTTGAAAAAATACGCCAAGGGCGAAGAAGTCATGGGCGGAAATAGTGCATCGACCAAAAGTGCCTTCTTTCAAAGTTGTTTTAGGGACTAGAGGTGTAAATTTCAAAAATTGTGGTTATTGGCCGGATTCTGACAGTTTTTGGCCGGTAAAAAAAGATCTCCCAGGAGGAGTTTTTCAAGAGGAGATGAGAGCTATTGTAACGTCCCGTTTCTTTTCTTTACCGAGCCTCGTTTTTCTTTTCTCTGCGCGAACTTCGTTTTATTTTTTTTCCAGCTATCTAGACAGAAAATAATGATAGCAATTTATATTTGTGGGCTTTAATTAAATTAGATAAAGTGGTACACATTTATGAGAGTGGTGAGGGGAGGGGCCCACATGTCTCCTAGGAACCCAACAAAGAGTAGGGTTAGGGTTTCTTTTCACTATTTATGATTGGTGACCATTGAAAAAAAAATATATACAAAAACAAGAGAGGAAGGGTAGGCGGCCGGAAGGTAATCGGGAAAGAAAAGAGAGAGAGGAACGGCGAGAGAGAGAGCTGCCGGAGAGTGGACTTCGTCGCCGGCGAGGGTAAGTTGCCATGAACCTCTTCCTTTCTTCTTCCCGTTAGCGGTGGTGGCAGCCGCCGGCTTTGGCTGGTCTTGGCTTAGCCGCCGCTGCTAGTTCATGCGGGCGACGGCTGCCGTCGTGGTGGGTATTCCGGCGGCGGTGGTGGGTTTCCACCGCTGCTGCCGTGTTGCGTTGCGGTCGGCTGGTGGAGGTGGTGGTGTTTACAGCCGCTGATCTTGGGTTAAGGGCAGGTGGTGATGGCGGTCCAGACCGTTGTCGCCGCCGCGTCCCCGTGGCTGATGACGCCGCCAGACGGCGACAGCCGTAGGCGGTGGCCTTGCGTGTTGATGTTTCCGGCACCGGCGGTGGCAAGCCGTGGCTAGCTGCTGACCGTGGTGTTTCGGTTGATGATCGGTGGCGGTGGTTATGCCAGCCGCTGCCGTTGCTGTGGACGCGACCGAGGGCCGGCCGGCGGTGTTTCCCTTCGCCGTCGTGCCGCAGTCCGTTTCTCGGTGAGTGACGCCGGCGCTATCCGGCCGCCGCTGCTGTTGTTTTAGAGGTCAACGGCGGTGTCGGGATGTTTAGTTGTGTCGCTACCGTGTAATCCGGTTAGACGAGGCTGCGTTAACGCATTAGTGACTCGAAACCAAGTCATCAAATAACACGTAGGTTGTATGTGCACTTATTTTCCAGAGTGGTTGCGTGGGTTATATTTGTGAGCGGAACGATATTCTTGCGCGTACGTGACATCTTGAGGTGAGTGGGTTTTGCATGCAACTTATCATAATTATTATGTATGTGTATATTTATGATGATGATGAGCCGGGTTGCGGGATGACCCGAAGAGTGGGAAGCCACAATGGCCGGACTGCGGGATGGTCCGGTGAACGGGAAACCGTTAAGCTGTTTTGATGTTGATGTATTTATATACGTGTGTACTAATTGTGCTATCTTGTGTGTGAAACGTACTCACTAGGCTGTTGAGCTTACCCCTCGTTATTTTATTCCTTTTAGGTACGAGCTCAGGGGTTGACAAAGGCAAGGCTCCGGCTTGAAGGTTCCGGCTAGATGGCATGGGCATTCCGATCCGATCGTTGACTTTTCTATTTATTTGACTATGTTACACCTTAGATTAGGGGTGTTCAAAAAAACCGAAAACCCGAAAAACCGAACCGAACCGTGTGATCCGAAACCGCAAAAACCGATACCCAAACAACCCGTAACCCGAAAAACCCGAAAATGAGGGTACCCGCTAAGTCGCGGGGCGGGTTCGGTTCACAAAATTTACTACCCGCGGGTACCCGCCCCGCCCCGTATATACTTAGTTTATTAAAAAATATATTTATCAATACTTCAAAATAAAAAATTACTTCTTGAAGCTCATCCTCTTCATCATAAATGATCCGCTTGCTGTCTCGGAGAGAGGCTCGGTGAAATAGACATGTCTGTGAAGATGCGGACTAGTCTTAAAAAAACTCTCCATCACATACCGTGTTTTCTTCGTTCACCCATACTCTTATTTTCATTTGCTAATATTTTTTAATGTTAGTTGTTTTAGTTTTGTCACAAAATAACTTCATTTTTTAGTATATATTTTGTATACATCATAACATTGGGCAAAATGCGGGTACCCGTGAACCGAACCGCGGGTACCCGCTCTTTTTCGGTTTAGTTCGGTGCGGGTGCCCGCCCTGCGCGGTTCGGCTTCGGATAGTAAAATTAGGTACCCGCCCCGTACATGTGGTTCTCAAAAAGTTCACTACCCCCCGCCCCGCGA
This sequence comes from Centaurea solstitialis, assembly GCA_030169165.1. NCBI lineage: Eukaryota > Viridiplantae > Streptophyta > Magnoliopsida > Asterales > Asteraceae > Centaurea > Centaurea solstitialis. Next base: position 90,869,271 of record CM058040.1, on the reverse strand, counting down.
ACATCCCTACCTTAGATGACATTTGTTTGGAGATTTTTCTTTGAAGTATTATTTTATTTAATCACTTAAGCTAAGGTTTTTCTTCAAAATATTTTTTTTATAATTAAAATGGATTGGGGTGTTACAGCTATTTTGTGATTTTTTGAGAGGTTGGCCAGGAGATGTTAAACTATTTTAAAAATGGATAAAATAATTAATTATCCTATATTCTATGACTATAAATATCATTTTTCTTCAACATTTTTAATTTTAGATTACATTCTATACTCTTATAATTAAAAATTTTATTTAGTATTTCAAGATCTGATATTACACCCTATACCCTTGTGATTATAGTTAGTTAATTAAATTACGTTCAATCTCTTATTATATATATATATTTTTCATTTTACACCTTATCATATTAACATAAATAAGTATATGAACTAAAATGTATTAAAAACAATTTCTTTTTAACAAATTATATCATTATAATCTTTTCGACAATACTTTCAAATTGAGCCTAATGTTAAAATATTTTTGTATTTAATCATATTATCCAAATAAAAAAAATACATTTAAATTAATTTATTTCATATATTTTTACGTTCTCATTTCTCGATTTACACCCTTATCTATAATTTATATCTATATCTTATCACATTTGATTTTATATAACTAAATATAATAATTACAAAGATAATAAATATAAAATTTAATTAATACGATATAGTTAGTTAATTAAATTATTTTTAATTTTTTACTTTTTAATTTTTCTTTTTACGCTCTTATCACATTAAAATAAATAAGATATGACCTAAAATGTATTAAAATTTTAGCTTCTCTTTTCAATAAATTTTATCATTATAACCGTCTTGATAGTACTTTCAAAATCAACCTAATATTGAATATTTTTGGATTCGATTATATTATTATATATTAAATTCAAATTAACTTAATTTATATTTTTTTACATTCTCATTTTCCTTTTTACATCATTATCTATAATTTATATATATATATAGGGGTGGGTTCAAATGTGAACCACTTTTTGGTTGTGAACGTAAGGACAACCGAGAACACGACACGTGGCGGATGACTAGGGGCCACGTCAGATCCACGGCGGATGACTAGGCGCGATTCATGGGGAGGGCATTGAATTAAAGGGGGGGACCACACTCAAAGCCAACGTGGCGCTTAGTCATCCGCTACGTGTCGCGCTCTCGGCTGTCCTCACGTTCACAACCAAAAAGTGGTTCACATTTGAACTTCCCTCTATATATATATATATATATAGTATTAGGTTCAAATGAGAAGTGCTAAAAAAA